>CAIGQQ010002494.1:2598908-2612587 GCA_903798035.1 Danio albolineatus
AGAGATGTTTTTCAGTTTACGGTATAATTAAGAGAACCGTAAAATTTGTGGTTAAAAACTGGCAGCTGTGGTTGGCAGAAATCTACTGTTAAAAATATGGTAGAGATGTTTTATGTTTACGTTATACTTGAGAACCATAAAATTTACGGTAAAAACTGGCAGCTGTGGTTGCCAGAAATGTACCGTTAACAGTATGCATCTGTAGAAAATACAGTGAATTACTTTTTAGTGGCTCATCAAACTTTACCGTTGTTTTAACGTATGTTACGGTAAAATAATGTAATTTTAGCAAACCAATAATGTAAAAAGTACCATTTTTTCCTGGATTTACATTAACAGTATTTAACTGTTAATTTAACTGAAATATCATGCTTTATAATTTACAGTTTTTTACCTTCGCTCTTTTACATTATTTTAACGTGAAAACTACGGGCATTTTTTACAGTGTGGTATTATTCAAAAGTCTTACAATGACAGGATCATGAAACCACACTGATTTGCTCCTCAGGCTTCTGTATTGCCTGCCTGATGGCATAAGCGTGAGCAAACTATGGCCAGGGTGGGTTGGATCCCTTAAAATGCTATTTGCCCTAGTCAGGTTGTTGATAGAGTTCCTCGATTGATCTCATTTTTCTCCAACAGTCCTTTCTGCTTACTTTATTATTTTCTTGATGGTATTCTTGTCATTCGTTTTCTTTTCGGCTTAGTCCCTTTATTAATCCGGGGTCGCCACAGCGGAATGAACCACCAACTTATCCGGCATTTGTTTTACGCAGCGGATGCCCTTCCAGCCACAACCCATCTCTGGGAAACACATTCATACATTCTCATTCACACACACACTATGGACAATTTAGCTCACCCAATTCACCTGTACCGCATGTCTTTGGACTGTGGGGGAAACCGGAGCACCCGGAGGAAACCCACGCAACCACGTGGAGAACATGCAAACTCCACACAGAAATGCCAACTGGCCCAGCCGGGGATCGAACCAGCGACCTTCTTGCTGTGAGGCGAACGTGCTACCCACTCGGCCACCGTGGCGCCGGTATTCTTGTCAGATACACTGCTATTCTCATACCAAAGGGAGATGCCATTAATTCAATTCAATTCACCTTTATTTGTATAGCGCTTTTACAATGTGGATTGTGTCAAAGCAGCTTCACATAGAAGGTTATAGTAAATTGAAAATGTCAGTTTAGTTATTAGCTAGTAAATTAATAGCTAGTATATAGCTGAGTTCAGTTCAGTTCAGTGTTGTTTAATATTCACTACTTAGAGTCCAAACACTGAAGAGTAATCCATCGATGCGCAGCTCTAGCTGCAGTCTAGTCGCCGGAGGCTGGAGAACTCGAGGCTCGTTTGTCCTTGGAGGGTCACGGGAATCCGTCTCTTGCTTGCTACTCCGCCAAGCAGCTGCTCAGGATACAGCCTGGTCCAGGGTTAAGGAGCCTTGGGATCGTCTCGTCACGGGTCTTGGATCGCATCCGTGGCGCTGCATAGTCTCTGGGGGCCTCGGGAAGAGTATCCCCAGTTGGAAAAGAGAACAAAGAAAATAATTAGCGTAGCTGCAGTTCATAGTGTATATAAAGGGGATGCGTGGAGCACATTCGTGCATCATACCGCTAAGTGATGTATTGAGTGTATGCTTTACTAAAAAGATAGGTCTTTAATCTAGTTTTGAACTGTGAGAGTGAGTCTGAGCCCCGGACATTATCAGGAAGGCTATTCCAGAGTTTAGGAGCCATAAATGAGAAGGCTCGACCCCCTTTATTTGATTTTGCTATTCTGGGTACTACTAGAAGCCCTGAGTTTTGAGATCTTAGAGAGCGGGTTGGATTGTAGCGAGACAGAAGGTTGGTTAGATAAACAGGAGCTAGATTATTTAATGCTTTATATGTAAGAAGTAATATTTTGAACTCAATACGAAACTTAACAGGCAGCCAGTGTAACGAGGATAAAATTGGGGTGATATGATCATATTTTCTAGACCTGGTAAGAACTCTGGCGGCTGCATTTTGTACTAGCTGAAGTTTGTTAATAGAGGAGGCTGGGCAACCAGCGAGCAGAGCATTACAGTAATCCAGCCTGGAAGTCATAAAAGCATGAACTAACTTTTCTGCATCTGAGATGGATAGCATACTTCGTAGCTTAGCAATATTTCTCAGATGAAAGAATGCAGTTTTTGTGATATGGGAGATATGGCTTTCAAAAGTTAAATTGCTGTCTAATATGACACCCAGATCTTTAACAGTAGAGCTAATGCTAACTCTGCATCCCTCTAGTTGCAGGTCGAGTTGTGCGATCTGCTGTGTACAGGATTTAGGTCCTATAAGTAATAGTTCAGTTTTGTCTGAGTTTAAGAGAAGGAAGTTGTTGGTCATCCAGTTTTTAACATATTTAATACACTCAGTTAGTTTTGATAGTTTAGACATCTCGTCAGGTTTAGTAGAAATATATAATTGAGTATCATCAGCATAACAGTGAAAGCTGATCCCGTGTCTTCTAATAATGTCTCCCAGGGGCAGCATGTAAATTGTAAACAACAAAGGTCCTAAAACTGATCCTTGAGGCACCCCATACTTAACTGGGCTGACTTGTGAAGGTTGTCCATTAATATTCACAAACTGGTAACGATTAGTTAAGTATGACTTGAACCATTGTAAAGCCGTTCCCTGGACACCTGTAGAGTTTAAGCGATTTATGAGGATATTGTGGTCAATTGTGTCAAATGCGGCACTAAGATCTAGCAGGACTAACAGCGAGATGCACCCTTGGTCAGCAGCTAATAGTAAATCGTTGGTTATTTTCACTAATGCGGTTTCTGTACTGTGATGAGGCCTGAAACCTGACTGGAACACCTCAAAAGCATTGTTCATCTGCAGAAAGGAGCATAATTGGGCAGAAACAACTTTTTCTAGTATTTTAGACATAAATGGAAGATTTGAAATAGGCCTATAATTAGCTAAGTTGCAGGGGTCCAGTTGTGGTTTCTTAATAATAGGCTTAATAACAGCGAGCTTGAAAGAGTTTGGAACATGTCCTAATGACAAAGAAGAGTTGATAACGTTAAGAAGAGGTTCTCCTATTACAGGTAGCAATTCTTTCAGTAATTTTGTTGGAATTGGGTCTAGCATACTCGTAGCTGGTTTAGAACTATTTATAATTTTGTCTAGCTCTTCCTGTTCTATGTTCTCGAAGCACTGTAGGCTAATTTGGTTCAGTGGAATGTTTACTGGATCTGAAGTATAAGGCTGTACAGAGATTTTAACATCTATTTTTTGTCTAAAGCCTTCTATTTTATCACTGAAAAAATTCATAAAGTCTTCGCTACTCATTTGCGGTGTGATATTTTGTTCCAGCGATGACCGATTGTTTGTTAATTTAGCAATGGTGTTAAATAGAAAATCTAGGATTGTTATGGTTATTTTCTATCAGTTTACGGAGGTGCTCAGCCCATTAGTCAGAACACTCTACTCCATTTATACTGTTACATCAAAATATGAAAGTGTTTTGGGTTTAATTTGTTGATTTTGTCTTGACTGACTGTGTATATGAACCACCATGTTGGTCTAACAGTAAACAGCCCTTTCTTTCTACAACTGTACAATCTCTCTCCTTTAATACCAGGTGTACTTTTCTTTCCAAACATTGCTATATCTTCCTGTTGGTGTATTGCAAATAACAACCATCTCCCTCTTCTTTCTCATGCAGAGGCATAAACTGTTTGATTTGCACTAAAACGTTTGATCTGTTTTGTTTCTTCTCTCTGTAGAGTACGACAAGCAGGGATTCCTTCTCAAGCTCGACAAAAAACTGTAAGTAACACATTGAGCATGTGGCATCTTTAAGTGTAAGGTTGTGGTCCTACATAGGCAGCGTTTATCATTTCAAAAATGCATTATTTTTGCAGTCACGTTTTTAACTCTTAACTAATTAGTTCTTAACTAATTTTATTCAAAAAATGAAGTTATGCAATAATATTATGGTCTAAAATGGGTACACCCTAACGCTCTAGTTATCATATGCATATATAGGTTGTTTTCATTCACGTGGTTCTGGTGACACACAAAATTCAGATGGAGGGCAGGAAGTAAAAACCTGAATGAGAGACATAGAGGAAAGGATTTTATTTGCGATTTTGGCAACTGTTTTTGCTTTTTCAAACAAGCTACATGCACACATTCTAAATGTATTCAGTGCACAAGAAGTGCATAACAAAGCATTTCACAATGCAATCATTCATTCATTTTCTTTTCGGCTTAGTCCCTTTATTAATCTGGGGTCGTCACAGTGGAATGAACCGCCAACTTATCCAGCATTTGTTTTACGCAGCGGATGCCCTTCCAGCTGCAACCCATCTCTGGGAAACTTCCATACACACTCACTCACAAACTCACACTATGGACAATTTAGCTCACCCAATTCACCTGTACCGCATGTCTTTGGACTGTGGGGGAAACCGGAGCACCCGGAGGAAACCCACGCAACCACGGGGAGAACATGCAAACTCCACACAGAAATGCCAACTGACCCAGCCGAGGCTCGAACCAGCGACCTTCTTGCTGTGAGGCGATCGTGCTACCCACTAGGCCACCGTAGCACCTATTTCACAATGCATTAACATAGTATTAAGTTTAATAAATAAAACTAGTAAAATTGTCTTTAAAACAGACAACAACACAGTAGTTCTAACTCCTTGATGAACAAAACTGTAATAACATAAACATAAGACGAACATAACATGAAAAAATAAAGATGAACTAACCCCAATTCCAGTCAGAACAATAAATAAAAACGTAAATCAAAACCACCTATTCGGTTCTCCAGCTCAACTTCGTCGTGCGTGGAGTGAGCTCTGATTGGTTAACATCTTTCTCCCGCTCAGCTTAGCTGTAATTGCCCAGTGTGCTGCGTCAGCTCTGATTGGTTAACATATTAAAATCATGCGCACAAGAACGTGAACAAAAATCTAAATAAATTAATAGATAAAATTGCAGACTTACGCAATTTAGAAATTGCATGTGCTTAAATCACGTTTTATTTTTTTTCCCGATTGCAATTAATGCACAGCCCTACTGTCTGGCATTTCTTATTTTGGACAATTTAAACAATTATTAACAACATAAAACAGAAATATTTTGATGTTCTGATAGCGATTCCTATGTAGAAGAATCACTTCCTGAGTCTCGCACGTCATCAGTGACGTCATGTGAAAACAACCTATTAATTCCCTTGATTTTAGGGTTCATGTAATATTAAGGAGCAGTTACATATTCGATATGCACAAAAATTAGGAGTAAATGTGTAATGCAATTTTTATGCTTATTAAAGTGTTCTATTCCAGGCTATCTGTGTGACACACATAATAATTATCTACGAAGATTGTTCCATTTCAATTATGATGTTGCCTCAGAAGGCAGCAGCCTATGTAGGGCAAGCCTGCTCACTTCATTTTGTAAGCGAGCTTGAAAGTACGCATGAATGTGTGTGTGTGTTCACTCTGGCCTGTACTGTCCAGCAATTCATCTCTCTTAATAACTTGGCCTGTTGTTTATTTGAGCTATACTTTGGAAGGATAATGAACGGCGCCCTAAAGCATGTCTAATGAATGATGTCTTGGCTCTCACCCAGTCTTGTCTGATTGTATCTGTATGGGAGGTCCGTTTACCAGAAGTAAAACAAAGCTCAACCGTTCTTATTACCATTAAAGCCCACCTGTATAAATGCCACTGTCAACAGGTCATCGTTATATGTCCAGCACTCACATTTTATCGATGTAAACTCTCTGGAAAGTTTCCATTTGCAGGCCTATGAATTAGCGGGTTTATACTAGCGCTTATATAAAATAAACTACTCTTCAAACAGCTTGTCGTCTGATTGAGGGGCCTTTATCATTGTACATTAAAGCCATAGCTGCGTTCCTTTCTCTCTCTAAACCTTGAAAAATTTGAGTAAAGCCTGGTTTATACTTTTGCTTCAAGTGATCGGCGTGACCCATGGTGCATGCAATGCGCGTTGCCATGCATTTATGCTTCTGCGCGCTATATGTGCTGCTCTACAAAAACACTTCCAAAACGCTAGCTAGCAGTAGCTTTTTATTTTCCTCTGTGTCGAGTTTCTTCGCTGGTGTTTCGCTTTTCTCTGAACGGTACCTTAACGTATAAGTGATTCAAACTCGCTCATTTTGAGGCGGGAACCGTTGGACGTGCAACAACTTTAATCATAAGGTAAACACAAAGCAACAGTTTCCATCTATTGCTCCTTCATGGGACTCGACACTTGTAAACACTCGCTCCATCGGGCTTGTGCGGCTATAACCTCCGCCCACACTCGTCAGCGTGACGAAGCCGACCAATCACATAGCTTACGATACGCGTCGTTTCGGTGTGTTGTTACATTTTTGGAGAGGTCGGCGTCGGCGATGGCCTCTGTGACCACGCGCAGGCTGCACTGAAGCATACGTGTGGGCTTGACGCAGAAGTATAAATCAGCCTTAAGAGTTTGGTTTTAATTGTTCAGTGTTTCACCTACAGCAGGTTTAAACCCTTAAGCTATTTCGCATGAAATATTTCTGTTTTCCTGCCCCCTAAAGCATACCTGTCAACATTGGGATGTACCCCCCCACCCCCGGAAAAAAAAAAATCAGTTTCATTGTAAATAAACTGTTAAACGGTCAGTAATATTTTTATTATTACTATTATTATTATTATTATTTACAAAAGAAAATTTAATGGTATACGTTAGCAAACAGTTTAGTTTATTAAAATTAGCTAGTATAAAGGAATAGAATCAAGTTATCAAATCGCATTAATCTTTTTCTCACTGTATAACTCACACATTCTGAATAAAGAGCATTGAATGAATCTCATTTATTTAGATTTTTTAGTTTGATTACATTAAATAACGGGTCATTTTAAAAAATGCACACATCTAACGTTATAATGAAAGCATTCAACTGCTTTTCTAACGTTTTATGCTCATTTAGGACAAAATTAGTTGTGTTTTGAAAAAAAAAAAAAAAAACATTAAGATCGACATCTTTAGATGTTGTTATTATTATTATTATGTGTATATGTCTGTTCAAACACGCACCCAAAACCCAGTATCCACTTTAGCTACGCTTCTAATCGCATGTACAGAATCCGTTTGGGAAGCAGCATCTATTTATCACTATGGAGCGCGTCAGCTGACAGTCACACACCGCTTTATGACTGTTTTGAGGATTGCATAGGAGGAGCGACGGCACCTGTAATGAAAAGGAAAGGAAATCCCGCCGTTTTTATATTTATCAAAGTGTTTCATGCCTAAATAAATTGAAAGCACAGACCTGACTCAAATTTAAAAGCAAGGGGCAGCTCCTGGTGGTTTGGCGGTATGGGTTGTGTACAGGGAGGACCGACTCTTTAATGTTTATTGCCACCCTTCAGAGAAAGACTGAAAATACAGGAGAAATACGGGGAAATACCTTTACGGGATGATAGCGGGATAGAACTGTAAAATCCCGGGAAAAATGGGATGGTTGACAATTATGCCCTAAAGTGACACATTTAACAGCGTCTTTTCTCAATTTACCCCAGTATTTGTGACATTTCTTGTGTTCTTTTGCTGTGAAAATGTACACTCATTTATACATCTTAATTCTTGGTTATTTGTTGACCTTTAAAGCTATTGATCTCTGTAATTTATATAAAGGAAACACAAGTGTTTACATCTTAAACCTATAAAGTGTGCTTCATTATATTTATACATGAAGGACTGTATATAATCTGTAATAATCACTGTAATAATCAAAATAAACAACTTTGTTTAAATCTGTTCAACTTTAACACTGTGCTGAAGTATATATAAATCAAATATGATGATCAATCAGCTTTGTAGGCCTACTGCATTGTGCTGTTTTGCCCAGCATAAGATTATAAAGCTTTCGTTACAAAGCTAAGCATTTTAATGCCACCTATCTAAACACCTATCGGGAGATTTAGAGCAAAAAAATTATATTTAAATGCATTCTGTTAATCTGTAATAGTCTTGTATACTATTATGGAAATTTGATTATTTGCATTCGCTCACCAAATTTATATAAAAGTGAAACTAAGTTGTTTTTTGTTCAGTATTCTTTTGTTCAGTATTTGGGCAGTGCAACCCTCATGCCATTTTTATTAGAAAGGCAACAAAAAACATTTGGACACATAAACAATGTATTTACTACGAAAAAAACTTAGCACACTTGTGGTATGTCATGGAGTGACGTTCACACATTTTAAGAGTGTCTGTCCGCCCTTCAGATTTCTGGGAATTTTCTGTTCTTGGTTTCACATCTTGTCCTTTGTTCTTCTTCTGTCATTGTTTCACAGGCCCCTTGAGCTCCAGTTTAAGTATGGCAACCTTAGCAAAGGCGAGTGTAAACCAGGATACGCACAAGCCAAGATGACTTTGATCTATCCAAAGTAAGCAGATTTTACTGTCAGACAATCACCTCGCGCAGACACACACCTCATTTTTCTGCTAATTATAGCCACGTCGTTTTCATTTTTGACGAAGTTCGGTCAAAAAAGCAAGATGAACTGCAAGAAAGTGTATATTTTGCACAACTCACAAAAAGTAATCATTATGTGCTTGACATGTTGCAGTAGTTTCTCAAGGTATAAGCTAAATATTATCACTCATGTTCATTTACTTGGCTTGCCAAAAAAGTCATTGGTCTGTTGTATTGGTCATTTTGGAAATGAGTTGCTGCATCTGTATTTGCATATTTAATTTGAGCCCTATCAGTAAAGCCCCATTCACACGGGGCGTCAGCGTCAACGCTTCCTATTCACTTTGAATGGGTGACGTCAGGCGTTGCCAAACTGCATTATGGATCCGTCGGCATCGCTTCAGTGGCGTTGCTCGCTGCAGAAGTTGGGACTTTCTCAACTTTTCAAGTGCCGACAGCCAATCAAGCGTCAGCCAATCAGATCATAGTATGCAAATACACCAGCTCAGACAGTAGCCGATTGTTGACTAATTTCATTGGCCGACGCTGCTATGATGATCGCGTCAGCCCCAACTTCAGACACGCCCTCTGTTAAGCATTGACGCTGAAGTCTTGTGTGATTGGGGCCTAGATCACCTACACATTTCCGTCCTGTTGGTGTTTTTAGTTTATGCTAATTTTAGCTCTTAGTCTGCGTTCACTTTGTTTGTTTGGTTGGTTTAGAGAGCATGGAAAGGAAGAGAAAAAAAAGACCTGGTTCTTTGGTTATTTCCTTTCTTTGTATAAGAGGACTCTATGTGTGTCATGTAGTTCGTCTTAAACCATTATTGGATGTGTTTTTTTTTTCTCTATGCAATGCTCTTGGGAGGAGCTCAGAGCGGGATGAAAAGAGATTTGTTTTTTTCTCTATTAAATATTTCAGCATTTGAGAAGACTCCTCACCCTGAATGCTCTATATCTCTAACGTGTCGATTTAAGGCGTGTTTTGAAAAAAGTGCCCGCTGACATCAAAAATGATTCTGGTCTTTCTTTTTTTGGTCCGCTGTGCTCCTCTGGGCTCCCAGTGCGTGAGAAACCTGCAGTTCTGATTCACACGACTGACACGCAAAGGTTTCATTTAGCCACAAGCTTTCTGCCAGGACCTCTGAGATTAATATGGAGGACAGTTTGGATCAGCGAGCGCTTTATTTATTTATTTATTTTTGAAAATCACTGTGGTATGCATCCATACAATTGTGCATTGACCTTATTTATTTTCTGATTTTCTGGTTTAGGTCATGAAAAACAATCAAAAAACATTATTAAAGGGCACCTGTTTTACCCCTTTTTCAAGGTTTAATTAAAGTCTTTTGTTTCCCTAGAATGTGTTTGTAAAGTTTCAGCTCAAAACACCCATCAGATTATTTATTACACCTTTCAGAATATTAGAATTTTCTCTTCTGAACACAACATAGCTGTTTTTGTTGCCTGTGCCTTTAATGCTAGTTCTCCCTGCCCACCGTTCCCAATTGCCTCAGTGTCCGCCTCGGTTGTGCCAGATAAACAGCACAGTGACGGTCATGAAGGAAGCAGATCTCATTTAACGTTTGTGGGAAATACTACAGTAAGAACTTTCCCAATGATTATTTGATGCATTTGTTGTGAAGTTAATTCAAAAAGAGACTTAGGCTGCATCCAAAATCACATACTTCCATGCTATATAGTATGCTAAAATCAGTATGCGAGCCGAGTAGTATGTCCGAATTCATAGAATTCGAAAATCAGTATTCGAGAAGTACCTTCATAGCTTCAAAAAGAGCATTTTCATCATAGGTGCCCTTTAAATTGTAACTTTTAACGAGGGCTCGTCCGGGATTAATTCATTTCCAGACACATTAATTATTACTCAAGTGGAAGTTGAAATACACTTGGATTTAGTAGTTCGTTTGTAGTGGTTTTTGGTCATGACTGGTCACTCGTGTCTTGAGCTCTGGCTATTTGTTAGTAGGTTCCTTAACACCATCAGTAAGGCTGATTTAGAATCATTTGTTAATGCACCTTCGGTTGAGCAACTCAATAAATATCATAAAGATGATTTGACCTGTATTGCTGCCCTTTATCAGATTGTGGTGACTAGACAACAACTAAAAGGAGGCATTAAAAGTTTTTTTCTTGATATTATAGTTATGCCAATTATTGAAAATTTCGTTTAATGAATCTGAACATCTTACTTGATTTGTATTTGTAATTTACATTAAAGCTCCCGTGAAGTGCTTTGAAACATGCATTTTTATTCAGTGTTTGACATAATCTCAACTGAAACATGAAGAGAGGGTGGGACATAGTGTAGCTCTTCACCTTTTTTTCATAAACAGCCAATAACGATTTGTTTTATCACAGCTCTGCCAGTGAGAGTGGTTGAGCTCAAGCTCATCAAATAAAAAGCAAATGAGAAGCATCTTGAAGGGGGCAGGGCATGTCAAACACTAGAGAGCATTTGATTGGTTATAATAATAATAACAATAATAATAATAATAATAATAATAATAATAATAATTCCTTACATTTATATAGTGCTTTTCTGGGCACTCAAAGCGCTTTACACAATGGGGGGATCTCCTCATCCACCACCAGTGTGCAGCATCCACCTGGATGACACGACGACAATCATATAGCGCAGACTGCACACCACACACCAGCTGATTGGTGGAGAGGAGACAGAGTGATTGAGCCAATTATGATTTGGGGATGGTTAGGAGGCGATAATGGACAGAGGCCAATGGGCAGATCTGGCCAGGATGCCGGGGTTAAACCCCTACAGTTTTTCGAAGAACATCCTGGAATTTTTAGCGACCACAGAGAGTCAGGACCTCGGTTTAACGTCTCATCTGAAAGACAGCGTCACTGAGCAGTATAGAGTCCCCTTCACTATACTGGGGCGTTAGGACCCACACAGACTGCAGGTTGAGCGCCCCCTGTTGGCCTCACTAACACCACTTCTGGCAGCAACCCAGCTTTCCCATGTGGTCTCCCATCCAGGTACTGATTGGGCGCAGCCCTGCTTAGCTTCAGTGAGCGACCGTGTGAGAGTTGCAGAGAGCTAGCTGCCGGCAATTTGATTGGTTATGATTTGATGAGAAACTGTAGTATGAAGTGGGGTGAATAAATCCGAGAGTGATAAACTGCAAGCTTTACATGATTATCTCTTCTAAACACTGTTTTGGAGTTCATTAGCGTATAGATATTCCTTAAAACTAACAACACTAATGTTAACATCTCAAAAACTTTAATTTCATGGGACCTTTTAAATATGTACAGTAACTTTTACAAGTAAAAGAATTATATCCTCTTATGCATGTCACATGAACAGCATAGACTTTATTTAGACCATTTTTATAACCTGCCGAACACACCTTGTATAAGTGGAGTCAGATGGAAATAATAAATAGTCTATGGCATCTTCAGTGTTAGCAATGTAATTAGCATCTGATATTTAATTGATGAACGTGACTTGTTGTGAAGCTGTTTCAATTTCTTGCAAAAACAAAGCAGAAACATTCTGCCAATTAATGTTAACTGACAATGGACATGCCTATACTTGGTGGAGCATTGTGTATCACCGTGATACCTGATACCAGATGTTTCCAGTAAACCTGCTTAGAAGAGGTAAAATAGCACCGAATTAATCAATAATTAACCTACAGCCCAGAAAGGCCTATTTGAGTCCTACGAAAATGCTTTCTTTGCCATTCCAGATGACTTTATTAATGTTATTTAAGTCATTGCTGAGATGTATGGATGCAGTCCTCCAAGCTCATGGAAGTCATACACAATATTCATTCTGTTTCCACTGCAGCATGACTTTATATTCTATACTGGACATTATTTCTGTTCAGTGACAAGACTTTAGTCTAATCAAAGTCAGAGCGTACTGTGCTAATTAAATAGTTAAGAATTAAGCTATGATCATATTTTATTTAGCTAAAATAAGCGTAATCTAGAGGCCTTTCATATAAGCCACTTCTGATACCATACGATCAACTAGAAGTCAAGGTATTATTTGTTGTTCCTAAAACTTGGGTAAGCGACAAGACTTTTGTCAGGTAGTGTATTATTATGACATCTGGTCATCGTTTAAAGTCATGTGCACAATAATCCTGGTAATACTGAACGGTTCACATTCTTCGCTCAGAAGCGTACGTGTTTTGTAAGTCGGAGCCGGTGAGAAACAGCAGGAATTGTGTCACCTTCACTTAGACTGCTGGGATGTGAGGAAGCGCAGAGGCTGGCTCGTGTTCATGGGAACTAGAAAACTGCAGCACCTGTGTCATTAGCACATTACACCAGGGCTCAGCAGCTGCAGTGGACATGAGCGTAGTCTAAAGGTGCTGTTTTGTCAGCCAACGTTCAATCAATTTGTGATGTTGGTATATGCATCAGGTGCACGCTGGGAAGAGGATGTTTGCACATAGGCTGTTTCTCGATTCCAAGAATGCAAAGGATAGATTTGCATTCTTATAGAGACTGGTTTTACCTCAGAAGAAAAACAGAAAGCCACAAAAACCATGTGAGAAATGCGATGATGCTTCACGCCATTTAAACATTACATCATTCATACAACGATTGATTGTTGTTGTTGTTTTAATTTTCAATACATGTAACCTGCACAAAAGCCTTACAAATATACTTTGCACAATACAAGTGAATCAGATGTTCATATAAAATTTAACAGAGAAACATTCTTAACTTGATTATGCCTTTATTAAGAGTTTCATGTGAATGTTTAGATTCACAGTCACCTGAGATAAACAAGTATCCCAGAGCTTTAATAATAAATGTGTATATAAAGTGCAGCGCTTTCCACCTTCTTTATTTAGCCTCAATGGCTTCTGGGATTTCTAGAGCAAGTACCGTGCTTAAGTCTGCATTCGATGCATCCTCGATATCAGGAACACATCAGGGTTCTGTCACGGGTCCTCTGTTCTTGCGGTCTTGTTTTTGGCGTATGATGATAATAACACTACACAAGGACACAAGATCAGTTAAGATTGTGGATTGACAAACAGACATGTTTCTTTATGAAATTTCTGGAATCTCATGGATTTTTAATAGGAGTTTTTTAGACATTGAAAGTTTGGGAATTTATTATGTTTTCTCTCCAGATCATGGTTTGTCAGGGATTTTTGCTACATTAAATTTTCATTGTGTGTGTATATATATA
>CAIGQQ010002494.1:2612987-2624943 GCA_903798035.1 Danio albolineatus
TGTATGTATGTGTATATATATATATATATATATATACACATACATACATACATACATACATACATATATACAAACTGCGAGTTTGATATATATGCCACTTTACAGTGTTGTGTGCGGAGCAGAATGAACCTACCAATCACGGTGGGGCATATGGCTCTCGGAGGCGGGACATCGGCTTGACGCAGACAGAAGAACATTTCTCAATGAGTGAAAGTTACAACAGCAAGTGTTTTCTTCCATGCCTCGTTTCTACTGGCCGCACGCAGACATTCGTCCCAGCTCGCTTTATTCACAACACTTCATTTACACAATTTTTTAAAGTTGCTGAGCAGCGGGACATTATACGCAGATAAATGTATATAAATCAGTGCTTAAATTGAGCTGGATCCTGTTTCGGGAAATATTCGTGTTTTGCTTTTCGGTATTTATTTTAATTGATCCAGCCTTAACTTGATTTTTACTATCTTATTTTGTGTTAAAAAATTCTAAGATTCACAAATCACTAATATAACACAAAAAAAGATTTAAAAAAATAGAAATTAATAATAATTAATATAATTAATTTATTGTGGAAAACCTGATGCGGCCCAGCCTCACCCAAACGCTGCCTCGAGCGGCCCCCAGATAAATTGAGTTTGAGACCCCTGCTTTAGTTCCTGTTAGTCGAAAAACGTAGGACTAGTTCGCAAAAGTAGATTTCAGAAAAATCTTGAGCAGTGCATCGTAGAGCCCTAATGGCATGTGTATCATTATGAGCCAAAGATTCCAAATATGCGAAGTTATTAAATATACAACAAACCGTGTATGAATGGTGGCCAAAAATGTTAGCAAGGATGTTGCCCCTTAAATCACTCTGGTGCCGTTTCTGTTTTTCCAGAAGTGTGTAGATGATGAGATACTTGTATCTTGGTGAGCTCAGCTCCATATAAGTCCCTCTGTCTGTTTTGAGGAAAGGTCAAGTTAAGGCTGGACTTCTTTAAAAATTCCACTGCTCATCTCTTGATACTGATAAACACACCACTAGCTTGTGCATTATGGGTAAAGCGAACCACATAATCCTTCCACCGTTTTAATATTCCACCATTTATCGTGGCATTTCACCCTATTTCATAAAGGCTGTAGAATGATAATGTGCTCGTTTTAACTTGTCTTTTATTTATTCCTTTTAGGTTTTCAAAACCAGCTCCCATGTTCCTTGATCCTAATTATAAGCGGCTGTCAAAGATCAGCAGTTACCCTCCTCCTTTTGGAGTAAGAACACAAGGTATTCATTTTAATTGCTTGTTTACTTTGTCTACAACAGTCGACATTTTTGCAACAGCTGGATCATCATCCTTCATCAAAGTTTTACTATTGAACAACTTACTATTGGACTTTACTATTGGAAAAACTTATTGATCCTCTTCAAATGTTGACTACTGTATACCAGAATACCCAAATCAAATGTGTTTGGGGAGGAAAGTAGCATGAAATTGAATTTATGTTTTATTTTGTTTCGTTTTTATTTGGGCCCAACTTTATTTCAATGCACAATTCACGCTATGAATAAACCATTAATAAGACTTTTAGCTCAGTAATCTACTAATTAGCTAGTTATTAAGGTTAAGGTACTAGTTGGGTTTATCTGTTGGCTTAGAATTGGGTTAGGGATGTTAAAGAAGATCATACTTTATAAATGCTAAAAAACTGTTAATATCTTAATAATAGACAGGTAAGAAATCAGTAGTAAATGGTATAGATTGTTACCTAAACTAAACTGTTACCTTAATTTGATTTAAAGGCACAACATGTAAGATTTTTTCATTAAAATGTCCAAAAAACATATATTTATACATTTTGCTGACTTATTATATATATTTATATGTAATTAACATTTTCCCAAATGTTTCAAAATTTTTCAAAAACATACATTTTTACTAGTGAGATGGTGCATGTGCTGCTTGTTCATGCTAATGAAGTCACACACCCTCGGTGTAACCTTCTAGGGCTTAATGGCCACATACGTGGA
The DNA here is from genome assembly GCA_903798035.1 of Danio albolineatus. Classification (NCBI taxonomy): domain Eukaryota; kingdom Metazoa; phylum Chordata; class Actinopteri; order Cypriniformes; family Danionidae; genus Danio; species Danio albolineatus. Next base: position 2,614,996 of record CAIGQQ010002494.1, read on the forward strand.
TGGCACATTTTAGCTTTTATGTCCACAATTGTATACTTTAAATGTTGTATATTTTGTTAGAAACATAGTGTCATTCTGCAACTGTTTTGTAGCATATGAAATGTCCCAAACACTATTTTTAACTGTCCAAAATAGGCAAGAAAATTGTTTTTACTCTATGATAATCAAAACATGTTCAAAAAATATGTGTGTTTGTGTTATTAATTACGAGTCCACATATATGGACACAATTTTTCTCTAAAAGTGCATCATATCAAAAGATGATACTTAGTGATGATACACTTACAGGTCCATTTTAACACGTTAAGAAGAGCAAACAAACACAAACTCTGACACTGACTAGACCGACTAGTTCTTCCTCAAGAGGTCTAGTAAATTTGGGTTTCACTAGACCTGCTTTGTCTTTTCAAACACACCTGTGGCTTTCTCTGACTTTTAGGAATTGCCAATGAGATTACAAATAGTTTGCCTTACTCTGAAATCCATTGAGAAGTCTCAGCAGAGCAGAATGTGCTGTACGTTAGTTTTTCACATTGCTTGTCGTCACAAATGTTCGCCTGTAAATGCTGCTCGTTTTCAGATGTCTGTTATGATAGGAGTTTAAAACAGTGGGATGGGCAGCTGCATGATAGTGTGGTCCGAGTTTAGACCGTTTTACTGTTGCATCATTTGTTGAATTGAAGCGATTTATTGTTATATGTTTTTTTTTTACACTACATGTTGGCAATATAAAACATAAATCTGAATATGATCACATTTCATTTTAAGGTGCAGTTAGCCAACTATTAACTTTTAGGTCAATAAACGACTGATAAACCGTGATACATTAAGCATGAATGTGATCCCATTGTAGTTGGGTTTAGGTATTGGGTAGGATTATGGATGTAAAATAAGATCGTACACTCACTGGCCACTTTGTTAGTATGCCTTACTGGTACCAGGTTGGACACACTTTTGCCTTCAGAACTGCATTAATCCTTTGTGGCATAGATTCAGTAAGGTACTGAAAATATTCCTCCCAGATTTTGGTCCATACTGACATGATAGCATCACACTGTTACTGTAGATTTGTCGGCTGCACATCCTAATGCGAATCTCCCGTTTCACCACATCCCAAAGGTGCTCTATTGGATTGAGGTCTGGTTACTGTGGAGGCCCTTTGAGTACCGTGAACTCATTGACATGATCAAGAAACCAGTCTGAGATTATTCACGCTTTATGACATGGTGCATTATCCTGCTGGAAGTAGCCATCAGAAGATGGATACACTGTGGTCATAAAGGGTCAGCAATAATACTCAGTAGGCTGTGGCGTTGACACGATGCTCAGTTGGTACTAATGGGCCCAAAGTGAGCCAAGAAAATATCCCCCACACCATTACACCACCACCAGCCTGAACCATCGTTACAAGGCAGGATGGATCCATGCTTTCATGTTGTTGATGCCAAATTCTGCCCCGAGCATCCGAATGTTGCAGCAGAAACGGAGACTCATCAGACCAGGCAACGTTTCTCCAATCTTCTCTTGTCCAGTGTTGGTGAGCCTGTGTGAATTGTAGCCTCAGTTTCCTGTTCTTAGCTGACAGGAGCGGCACCCGGTGTGGTCTTCTGCTGCTGTAGCTCATCTGCCTCAAGGTTGGCTGTGTTGAGCATTCAGAGATGCTCTTCTGCAGACCTCGGTTGTAACGAGTGCTTATTTGAGTTACTGTTGTCTTTCTATCAGCTGGAACCAGTCTGGCCATTCTCCTCTGACCACTGGCATCGACAAGGCATTTACGCCCACAGAACTGCCGCTTACTGGATATTTCCTCTTGTTTGGACCATTCTCTGTAAACCCTAAAGATAGTTGTGCGTGAAAATCCCAGTACATCAGCAGTTTCTGAAATACTCAGACCAGCCCGTCTGGCACCAACAAACATGCCACGTTCAAAGTCACTTAAATCCCCTTTCCTCCCCATTCTGATGCTGGGTTACAACTGCAGCAGATCGTCCTGACCATTTAGCAGTCTTGACCAGTTGCTGCCATGTGATTGTCAGAAAGGCTCCATAATCCTGGACCTCACTGTATCCCGAGCAGCTGCTTGGTGCACGGCGGAGTAGCAAGTAAGAGACGGATTCCTGTGACCCTCCAAGGACAGACGAGCCTCGAGTTCTCCAGCCTTCGGCGCCTAGACTGCAACTAGAGCTGCGCATCTATGGATTACTCTTCTGTGTTTGGACATTAAGTAGTGAATATTAAACAACACTGAACTGAAGTCAAACATTAATAACTGGACTGAAATTTTCAATTTACTATAATCTTCTGTGAAGCTGCTTTGACACAGTCTACATTGTAAAAGCGCTATACAAATAAAGGTGAATTGAATTGATTGGCTGATTAGAAATTTGTGTTAACACGCAGTTGGACAGGTGTACCTAATAAAGTGGCCGGTGAGTGTACTTCATAACAGTTAATATCTTAATAATATGCAGGTAATGAGCCAGTATTTAATAGTAGGAATTATTACTTAAACTAAAGTTTTGCCTTAAATTTAACCATGTTCATCACAAATCATGCGTCTCTACAGAAAAAAAAGTTTACCTATAGATGAATAGATTTACATAGCTTAAAAATGAGGAAGACATGCAAATAAATAGGAAGATAGTAAATGGTGTCAGCTTAAATAGTCAGGAGGTAAGGTGGAAGCTATTCAGTCAGATCATCAGTGTTTGTTTCACACCGAAACCTTTCCATTCACTTTCATTCATGTCTGCCCTTGAGGTTTTGGGTGTAATTACGTTCCAGTCCGATTAAATCACAAACGTGCTTATTAAGTGATGATTTTTCCTCTGTTTAGCTGCTTTGGCAGATGGTGTGGGACATTAAGAAGAGAGCTGTCGGCGTCTCTACATCTAACATTTCCCAAGCGGTGTCTTTCAGTAGAAACACTTACGCTTAAATGATGTGTCTGCAAAAGAATTACTGTCATCTAATGTGATGTTGAGCTGAAAACGCACTTATACTTCTAATACTTTATAAGTTACTCCCAACCCTGTGTATTAGAACAAGAGTTCAAGTCCACAACAGCACACAGATCTGTGTCACCTTTTTGGACTCGCAACAAATAAAAAAAATATATATATAATTAACAAAAAAATCAATTATATAATCTATATATTTATTTATTTTTAATTTTTACATTACATTTTTTTCTTTATTTAATTTTATATATTAATTTACAAATATATATTTTATTGATTTAAAAAATATATTTATTTTGTATTTATTTTTCATTTTATTTTTATTTATTGTATTTACATTTATTGATTTTAAAAATATATATTATTTATTTATTATTGTATTTATCTTTTCTTTTTATAATTTTATATATTTAAAATATATATTATTTATTTATTATTATATTTATCTTCTTTTTATACTTTTATATATTTTAAAAATATATATTATTTATTTATTATTATATTTATCTTTTCTTTTTATAATTTTATATATTTAAAAAATATATATTATATGTTTATTTATTATTATATTTATCTTTTATTTTTATAAATTTATATATTTAAATTTTTTTTAAACTAATTTATTTTGTATTTATTTTTTCATTTTTTATTTTATTGAAATTTATTGATTTTAAAAATATATGTTATTTATTTTTATATTTATCTTTTTCTTTTTATAATTTTATATATTTAATTTTTAAATTTATTTAAATTTATTGATTTTAAAAGCTTAATTTATTTTTTATAATTTTTTTTTCATTTTATTATTTTTTCATTTAATTTTATTTTAATTAATTGATTTCAAATATATTTTATTTATTTATTTTATTGTTATTGGTTTTTATTTATTTTATTTAAATTCACTGATTTGAAAAAATATAAATTTATTATTTTTATATTTTTAATTTATTTTAATTTATTGAATAAAAACGTTTTTTTTTTGTTTTTTTTTGTTTTTTTTATTGCAGCCCAAAAGTGACACCGATCAGTGTGTTGTTGTGGACTTGAATTCTCCTATTGTCTTTAACATAAATAGCCTGTCTCCCAGTTGAAAGCCTTTTGGTCGTGCTAAAAATAGCATGGTGGCTTGTGCACACAGTAAAGAGATTTCTAAACTAAGAGCTTTTTTCATTCCTCTGTGTAATGCGGGTTCTTGCCCTAGAGAAAACCGCATTCTTCTTGGAAACGAGGAGCTGTCGTCTCACACTATTGAGCTGTTATCAGTTTTCACATTTAAGTGCTCTAAATTTATATTCCTATTCGAAAATTGCAAAACACTTCTTTCTGTATTCATTTGAGCATTTATTTACTTTATTAGTTTATTTGAGCAGCATTTATTTGATAAATTCAATTAAAAGAGAGTGTAAATATAAAGAGAGTGTGAATATAAAATATATCTGTGAATGTACTATAAATTATTATTTATTCCAGTGAGGCAAACCAGAATATTCAGTGTGATGTCATCTTTTTAAAGTCATTCTACTTTATCGATATGCTTATTAAACTTATTTTAGTTTAGTTTTTAATGTTGAAAACGACTGTTCTACTATAGTTTTTACTCTGTAGATGATTCTTTGTTGAATAGAAATTGGAAATGCAATAGAAATACAAAACAGCAGTAATGCATTTACTATCACTTCAGTTGACAGTAAACACTCATTACTCATTTCTCTTTGTACACACACTTATTTTTATCCATGTATTTATTGACATTTTTATCTAGAATGAGATTTACTGCATAATAGAATCGTAACAGCGTCACGAGTGATTTATTTACACACTTGTGTTGCGTAAGACTGCAGTTTCATGCTGCCATAAATAGTTCTGTTGTCATATCACAGTTTCCATTTAACGTACAATTGTATTCATTTTCCATTACAACAGGTATGCAGAATATACATATATACGCATAACTGAGTTATTTAGCTGTGTCTTTCAAAACATGCATTGATTTTTCTTCTCAAAAGCACTGTCTCTCTAATAATCTATTTCTCTGTCCACAGAAAGGATCATTGATAATATTTTAGCAGCAACAAGAAGTTATTCCCTGGGTCCAGAACTAGACAGGTAATTGACATCCATTACTCACCAAAGCTTTTCGTTATTTTGCTTTACTTGGACTATCCACCAAAAATATCTTTAGCATTTTACGTACAACCATATCTAATGTTCTAAAATATTGCTTGTGAATATAATATAAATATAAAATATAACAGCTTGTGATGTTGAGCTGATGAGTCTCTATAATCATGTTTTGTGTTTTTCTCCTCTAGTATTCCTTGTAAGAAGTGTATTATTATCGGCAATGGAGGCATTCTATTTAACAAGTCTTTGGGCACCAAAATCGATCAATATGATGTTGTTGTGCGGTAAGTTATTATTATTGTTTATTTATATATTAAATATATGATCCATCATTACCCAGCACTAGGCCTGTCACGATATCTGTTTTTTGCCATACGATATATTGCACCAAAATGTATCGCGATAAACGATATTATTGTCATTTTAAGACCATTTTAGGCCACTCATTATATAATGCTAGAATGCCAATATGATAGCATCATAACGCAAGTACACTCTTCAAAAGAACACTTAATATTTTTTTCCTAAAAATATTCAATTTAATTTAGGCATTGGAATCAGAATGTGAAAAGGCATATGCAAAACAAATAATAATCAAATGTTAACAAAAAAAAAAGCAAGGTTAAAAAGTAACAGAGGCTGCGATATTAGCTACCAGATCTATTTTCAGCTGTCAGGCACCCACATCAAAATATACTTTAGTCATTTATGGTAAATACTATAGTGTTTTTTTAACCATACTGACACTGACACCTCCAATAAAGATAGAGATGTTGTGCAATCAGCTAAAATGTTGTAAGAATTGTTTTTTACATATGGGCGATAAATATTACATCACCAAAAATTATTGAGATATTGTCCATGTATTGTGAGATAAAGTCGATATATTGATTATTGTGACAGGCCTACCCAGCACTAATATAATTATAATCAATTAATATAAAAATGTATTATTATTTTCATTATTGCTCAATAATCAAAAATCAATTTTTGTTTCAGAAACACATATGATGAATGATTCAATGATACTGTATGTCAGGGGTGCTCAACCCAGTTCCTGGAGATCTATCTTCCTGCAGATTTCACTTGCAACCCATCTCAAACACACCTGCCTGTAATTATCAACTGCTGTTCAGGTCCTATGTAATCGGTTCCGGTGTGTTTGATCTGGGTTGGAGCTGAACTTTGCAGGAAGGTAGATCTCCAGGAACGGGGTTGAGCATCCCTGCTGTATGTCTTACACATAATTCATTGGAACATAAGAGAGTCAAAAACAACTGTTGACATGTTGATATTTGTCTTGTGCGTTTAGACTGAATGAGGCTCCAGTCGCAGGGTTCGAGAAGGATGTGGGCTCAAAGACCACCATGCGCATCACTTACCCTGAAGGAGCCATACAGAGAGCTGAACGCTACGAGAAGAGCTCGCTGTTTGTTTTATCCGCCTTCAAAGCCAATGACTTCAAATGGCTGCGGCACATGGTGTACAAAGACAGGCTGGTAAGACTTGTGGAAATCTGACCAATTTGCTCAGCATATATGAGTACACCCCTTACAGATCTCTCTTTTGAATTTATATTATCTATAGCAGGGGTCGGAACCCTTTTTTCAGCAAAGAGCCGTTTCTGATATTTTTAGTAAATGCAGTTTTTTAAGAGCCATTGGGGCAGGTATATATTTGAGGGGGTATATACTACCAATATATACTATTACTACTATAATACAGGTTTAAACAAAACCTTCATTTCTGTTCATGCACAACTCAAAAATAAACAAATATGAAGCATCACATGTTCAGCAAGTTCATAAATGAAGAAAGAACAAGTTGATTTTTTTTTTTGTGAAAAGCAACACAATTTAAAAAATACAAACATTTTACTATTCTAAAAATCACACAGTTACTTTAAACAGGGTTCATACGGTCATAAAAACAGGGAAAAGTCGTGGAATTTTGACATGGCATTTTCCAGGCCTGGAAAACTTTAGGAAAAACAGAAAAATCCACAAAGTTTTGGAAAAGTCATGGAAATTAGTTTAACAAATGTCTGTATACTTAAATATACTATATATATAAATATATAGGTTAGTTGTGTTTACTTCTTTTCTGTCCATAGTCAAGCACATACTCTCACATAATAAGTGCTGTGTGAACATTATCTAAATACATTTTACATAGATATAAAGATTCATTTAAACTAATTGTTCCATGTTTTATGATATGCTGTAATAACTTTGTAGATGCATCGTTTTTCTTATTATTTAACATGTACACATAGACATTACATGAAACATTAAGTCATGAAAATTTACTTGAAAGTCCTGGAAAAGTCATTGAATTTTAGTAGCAAAAATATGCATGAACCCTGATTAAGTGAAGTTTCACAATCTAATTTCGAGAGGAGCGCATGATATGATTGACTGCAGCTGGTCTCTCAAATAAAATCATTAGTCAGCCAATCAGATTAATCCAAACTCACTATAAGTAGCCTTGCAAAAACTACTCCCTTATCTTCGTTTTCCGAAGAAACCCCTCCCATCCACCCCTTCTCCCCCTTCTGCCTTTACCAGAGGGAAGAACTACCTGATCTTATACTCCGCTTACATGCTCGTTCGACCAGACGGGAACCCTGGGCTCAATTATCTCGGAGCTCAGTGTTCTCTCCCAAGACAGCATGCCAAACCTGCTAAAATTATCTACTATCGTCAAACAATATCTAAGTGTAAACTCTAGAAATAATTCAAAATAAATTATGCAGCAATAATTTTGGCTAGTTTTTAAGAACATATGAAGAGTTTAGATGCAAAAACCTCTAAATGCCGCTTGATATTTTCTAAGATTAGCATTTTTCTCTGACTCTTGTGTTTAGGCTCAGAAATTTTGCTTTTATATTGACGAATAAGTTCTTTTTCATTGCCTTTCAGAGTGAAATACTTGAACATGAACGGGAGGCTGATAAAAATGCTAATTTTAGGAGAAAAGTTCAGATGGCTTTTAGAGGTTTTTCTATCTGAACTCTTCATATATGATTGTTATTATATTAATTTAGCTAATTTTATACAACAAAAATTACATTTTACTGTTATTGAGAAAATAAAGGGCAAACGACTCGTATTTCTATGGTAACCACGTGCACATGTTTGCACTTTATTGGTGTCGCTACTCAGTTTTATCCACAGCACCAGCACCGCACACATGCATTGGTTGAAACGTCCTTTTTTATTGTAAACTAAGTTTATATTAGGGCGACACGGTGGCACAGTAGGTAGTGCTGTTGCCTCACAGCAAGAAGGTCGCTGGTTCGAGCCTCGGCTGGGTCAGTTGGCATTTCTGTGTGGAGTTTGCATGTTCTCCCCATGTTCGCGTGGGTTTCCTGCGGGTGCTCCGGTTTCCCCCACAGTCCAAAGATGCGGTACAGGTGAATTGGGTAAGCTAAATTGTCCGTAGTGTATGTGTGTGAATGAGAATGTATGGATGTTTCCCAGAGATGGGTTGCGGCTGGAAGGGCATCCGCTGCATAAAAAAAAACAAATGCTGGATAAGTTGGTGGTTCATTCCGCTGTGGCGACCCTGGGTTAATAAAGGGACAAAGCCGAAAAGAAAATGAATGAATGAATGAAGTTTGTATTAATTTTGCTTAATAAAAAAAAAACAATAATTGTAATCGTATTTTCAATAGGAAACTGATTTTTAGTCACTGTTGTTTTTTTTAAACAGTAAAATATTAAAGGGAGACAGCTAGTGAGCCACGTATTTTTGGTCAAAGAGCCACAAGTGGCTTGCGAGTCATAGATTCCCTACCACTGATCTATAGCATGCTTTACAATAATATATTAGTGCATATACATTAGATCAGTCAGTGGCAAAGCCAAAACTGGATTTAATCTAACAAAAGAACTTAAGATATAAAAATATGTAGAGGAATTTTTAAATGAAATTTTAATAAAAAGGAAAAATCAAGAGAGAAGCTTTTTGCTTTTTTTTTTAGTAACTTTTAAATTAAAGTGTTTTTCTAGCCCTAAAGATGTTATGTGAACAAAAAACTTTTATTTTAATAAAACTGTATTGTTTAAATGCACTGAGAAATGGATAAAAATATGAATTTTCAAAAAGGAGTGTACTTATATATACACATACATACATGCATATCATTACAATAACACTATGAATACCTTTTATAAGCTTTATAAATGAAATATTCAAGTAAAGTGTTACTGATTTTTGTAATAAGTGCAGCTAATTTGACAACAAGAATACATGATTCTCAATTCTCTTTTAGAATATCTGATTTAGAATATTTTACTGAATATTTCACTGAAATACTGATTATTTTAAAGATTATTAAAACTGAAGAAACCAAAAAGATGAAAGTATGTTTAAATGTTCCAGTAGGGGGCAGCATAGTTTGTGTTCTGATCACTGAGATAAAAAATGTGGGTTTGTTTATTTTTTCTGACCCTGTTTTTTTTTTCTTCTTATTCTTTTTCTTTTTCACTTTCAAAAGTTGATGTGTGTATATTAAAGTTTTAGAACTGTTTGAGTAAATATTTAGTAGATTCCTTTGTGTAAGATTTAGTTTGAATTATTTTTAAAGTAAAGACATTAAGGTAGTTAAAAAAACACAATATTATCATTACTATTGCTCATGCTATTATTGCATCTATGCATCTATTCAATCATTCAGTCAGTTGTTATTGTCTGTTTTTTGTTTTGTTTTTTAAATATGTTTGTATTTACTTGCAATAAATTGTAATTTTGCTACATATATTTATTTGAAACTAATTCAGCATAATCTTTTAGTATTATTATTATTATCTATTTTTTTGTTTCTTTGCTTCTTTTATAATAATTGTAATATTATATATAT
>CAIGQQ010002494.1:2633496-2669914 GCA_903798035.1 Danio albolineatus
ATTCAAGAAAGTCTGAGATGATTAAGAACATTCAAGAAAGTCTGAGACGATTGGAAAAATTCAAGGAATTTTAGGATCATTTAGAAGAAAAAAGATTTGAGAATGTTCAAGAATAGATTAGAGAAATATTAAGATTTTGTTTGAGTTGAGAAGCCATTTTCAACTGCTTCTAACATTTTAGGAACATTTTTTGAAAACATTAAGATGCAGTTTGACATTTTATGACTGAAATATCAGAACTTTTAAGGTTTGGACAACCTTTCAGGCTATCAGTATTTAAGACCATTTGAGAAGAAAAGTTTTTGTTTGAATTTTGTGATAATTTGAGAACATTGATTACAACAAATTAAACTAAATTTTAGATTAAAGGAGAGAAAGAAGCAAGTGAAACAGTGACCTTGCTGACACATTTCAATGGATTTAAGTGTCAAAGTGTAACAATTATTTTGACTAAGATTCATTTTATAGATCGATAGATGGATGGATGAATGGCTGGAGAATTTTAACGAAGTTTAGAGCATTTAAGAAGATTTTAGAAAATCTGCCAATTTTATGTAACTCAAAGTTTACTTGTCCATTTAAGAACTGGTATGGTTAAAATTTAAAGACACTCTGGTTAGTTTGAGATCATTTAATGACATTCAAGAAGAATAAAGAAACCAAGAAGATTTAAAAAAAAAGATAGATTTGGTTTGATTCCAATATGACACTAATGATTCATCATTCCTAATCTAAACACTGTTTAGTGGACCCTTCTTTTCTAAATGCAGGTTCTAAATACAGCTCTTTTCCAGTATTTTCTCAGCACTATTATCCATCACTCTAAACATGCTGTCTAGGTAGGCAGCTCACTAGTAACTGAAACAGAGCTCATGTCTATGAATCATTAGATGCTTCGTATGACATGATTGGCTTACACATCACAAAACAATGGTGTCCACGAGCGACAAGTATCCTCAGAGTCTGGTGATTCAGACATGAGTAGACTGAAGGTTGAGGGTCAGGGTCAGCGATCTCTAGCGCTCCACAGACGGCTGTAGAAAAGCGCAGTGCTTCATGAATGCCGCAGTGTGTGTCAGCCTCTGGAAACTGATGGATTGGCTGATAAAGTCTGCGCCTCGCACCTCCAGAGAGTCCGAACCACTGAGAGCAGCCATTGTAGTGTTGGAGCTGTGATGTTTTCTGAAGTAACATCAGCACTCAGAAATGTGTCAGGAACTCTTTTAACCCAAGGAAGGGAAGTTTGGAGGATAAACGGATCGGGGATTACCCGTCAGGGAAAATATGACTGTAAACTGACTTGTGATTCAGAGTTCAGGGAGTGATTCAACTTATTTACTTATTTGTTTGACATTTACATTTAGCCATTTTGCAGAGCGTCAGCTAAATGATATGTTCATCTCTTTGAAGATAAATGTATATGGTAAGTGGTGAGTTTATCTTTGAAATTAAGTGTTCATGAGATGGATTGCCTGTGGGAAGAAACTGTTTCTGTGTCGGGCTGTTCTAGTGCGCAGTGCTCTGTAGCGTCGACCAGAAGGCAACAGTTCAAAGAGACAGTGTGCTGGGTGTGAGGGGTCTAGACTGATTTTGTCAGCCCTTCCGCTCGCTCTGGATAATTACAGTTCTAGGAGAGTAGGTAGGGTTGTACCAATGATTCGCTCAGCAGTCCGAACTATTCGACGTAGTCTTCGGAGGTAGGATTTGGTAGCTGAGCTAAACCAAACAGCTATTGAAGTGCAGATGACTGATTCAATGATAGAATTGCAGAACTAAGATCATTGTTATATCAACTTTTGTTTAATTTAACCAATAGTAATAATAAAAAAAATACAGGTGATGACAGTTTAATGAATTTAAAGTCACAATTCGTGCTATTAACTAATAGTATTAACTCTTTACACTACTAATTAGCTGCTTATTAATAGTTAGTAAGGTGGAATTTGGGTTAAGGTTTTGGGTAGATTAGGGATGTAGAATAAAATTGTACTTTTATATCTACTGAAAAACTGATTTTATGCAACAATAGCCAGGTAATAAGTCAGTATTTAATAGCATGAATTGTGAATTAAAGTGTTACCAAGTTCATTGTTAAAATAAATTGTTAACTGAGCATATATTTAATCGTTTGGCTGAATAGTTAGCTTTTAATTTCAGTTTGATTTGTTATAATTGGCCCTGTAATTAATTTATATATTAATGAAATTACTTAGTATAAGGTGAAGTAATTGGACATCATTGAAATTATTCCACATATCTGTCCAAAGTCTAGACAGACTTCTATAAAAAGTAAAAGACCTGATATTTTTATTTTTGTAATCCGTGAATGAATTAAATGGGAAAATTTGGTTTGAGAAAATTATCAAGAACCGAAGGAATTAAAGCGTCACATTATAATCCACACGAATGTCAGAGACAACATAATTCTTTCCAGAATGCATAAAAAAAACAATTTCAGAGAAGTGTGTAACCAATTTAGCTAATGAGGTAATAATAAGGTGTTACAAGTCAGCATTTCCAGTAAGGTTTAACAATATTAACAAGAAGAATACTGATCATAATAAGCATCTTTACCATTTGGTGGTATTACTGCAGAAGTATGTTGGTTTCTTTTTTTAGATGGATAAAAGAGAGAGAGACGGATAGAACATAGAGTTAGATAGTGTAAGATGGATAGAGTTAATGGTGAATAGATAGATAGATAGATAGATAGATAGATAGATAGATAGATAGATAGAATAAGACAGAGTTGGATGAAAAGAGTGAGATGGATAGAATCAGATCAAGTTAGATGGATAGAAAGAGAGATTGTATCATGTGACTGTGTGAGACCAATAGAAGATCAAAACATGACCGCTCTCGACAGAAATTTAAATTATGGACCAATCGCTTGCTTGTCTGATCATCTTGTATAATCCCGCCCCTTTTTGCAGCGCCATACAACAAATTTCACATGCTCAAACTCAAACTGTGACCACGGCATTAGATGAATAGTGTGAGATGGATAGTAAGAGAGAAGAATGTATGGAATGAGATCGGGTTAGATGGATGAAAGAGAGAGGGATTGATAGACTTTAATCTGTTTCTTGTTGCGTTTTTGAATGTTTATAGATGTCATTAAAGGTTTTTTCATATAAATATACTTCTATATAAAAATATACTAAATGTATTCTATACCTAGGAAAAATACTGTCAAAACTTAGTTTGTTGAAAAATTATCAATCGATCATTCTCTCTTTAGAAATTATGAATTTAAAACTGTTTTTATTTTCATGTGAACCTCTCAATTTGTTATTTTTATTGCTTGTTGGCCAAAATATGTCTTATTTTCCTTCATCACTGTACTTTCAGCAGCAGCAGCAGTGCAGAAAACGCTGTGATCAGATGAGTTTTCCGCTTGTTGCTACGACCGTGTTGAGTGACCGTGTCTGTACTGCAGCACAATAAGCCATTTGGACACCACTATCCTCAGCCGGAGTTCAGAGTTCATAATCATTAGCAGGCTCTTCATTTTGTTTGTACCTGCATGTCTGTTTAAAGCAGTGCAGTGCCTAATATCAGAGAGGTCCTTGTGTGATGTGGATCCTGTCAAAGAGTGATTGATTTAGGGTCTTCCTTGACTTTATTGCTTTGTTTGCGCTGCTTGTTTTTCATGGGGCTCCTAAATGGCCCCTGTCTCCTCTGTGGTGCAGGGTATTGTGTTCATCTCTCTCCGAGCCTGAGCCACGTCACATTTTCCACCTGTGTGTTTATGATTCTTGCCCTGTGAGTCTGAACAACACATTCCCACAATCCATCTCTGCTTCAGTGCTCGCTCCGAATATTTCAGCAATTTAGCTGCTTCTGCTTTTTACATCTTTAGAATTCAGCTGGAGGAAGCTTGGTAAATGAATGCATGGCTTTATTTTAAAAGGGTGGTCCACTACGATATCATATGTTAAACTTTAGTTGATGTGTAATGTGTAATGTAACAACATCTCTGAATGTTAGACGCAAGTTTAATGCAAAGGGAGACATTGGCTTTTACAGAGTTACCTTAGCAAAGCGTACAGTGAACGAATTTGGGGACTACAAAAAAATACATACAGGCTAATGAAATTACAATCACTTCAGGTTACATGCATTTACCACGAAATTTAACAAATGTAAGTTGATTGAACATAAAACAATTGAGTTGTCCCCAAAAATCAATGCTTTTTCAGCACTTTTTAAATATATAGATTACCTAACAAAAGTCTTGTTGTTGATCCCAGTTGTAAAAGGCAACAAATAATAACTTGACTTCAAAAGTGGCAGAAGGTAGATTTTTCCAAGGAATCATCTATTGAACTGCATCTCAATCATCACCAATACTGCAGAAGACTTATTGGAACCCGCATGAAATCAAGATTCTCACAGAAATCAGTCAAGATTATTGAAGGAAAAATCATGGTTTGGGGTTACATTCAGTATGGGGGCGTGTGAGAGATCTGCAGAGTGGACGGCAACATTAACAGCCTGAGGTATCAAGACATTTGTGCTGCCCATTACATTACAAACCACAGGAGAGGGCAGATTCTCCAGCAGGATAGCGCTCCTTCTCATACTTCAGCCTCCACATCAAAGCTCCTGAAAGCAAAGAAGGTCAAGGTGCTCTAGGATTGGCCAGCCCGGTCACCAGACATGAACATTATTGAGCATGTCTGGGGTAAGATGAAGGAGGAGGCATTGAAGATGAATCCAAAGTCTTCATTAACTCTGGGAGTCCTGCAGGAAAGCTTCCTTTGCCATTCCAGATGACTTTATTAATGAGTTATTTGAGTCATTGCAGAGATGTGTGGATGCAGTCCTCCAAGCTCATGGGAGTCATACACAATATTCATTCTGTTTCCACTGCAGCATGACTTTATATTCTATACTGGACATTATTTCTGTTCAGTGACGAGACTTTTGTCTAAGTAATGTCAGACCTTAAGCCGCCTTTCCACTGCACACGACATTTGGACACGACTGTCGGAATACGCCCCCTTGTGGCAGTCGCACAGTATTTTCAATGTTGTCGTGCACCATGGGGGAGACGCTGATTCTCGCAGTCTCCGAAATAAAGGCGTGCAATAGCAAGGTGTGTTCACCATGGTTGAATGAATAAATGAATACTGAAACTCATAGACCGCTAAAACATTTGGAGGGAATGTGGAGACAACATTAAAAAAAATCATATTTTTATTACTCATTTATGAATAGAAATGTTTTTTAATATAGACTTTTTCTGATAAAAAAAAATAACGAAAAATCTTCTATTTCTCATCTCGTGCGCACGGACCTGCTTGGACAACACTGAAATACATCACTTCCGGTCGGCCGGTCGCATACGGTGTAGTCGCAGGAGTTCAAATATTTCAACCGATCCGCAGCTCAAATCGAATTTTCAGCATACGGAGATGATCGGAACTCCACGCAGCTCCCGGACTACTCTCTATTAAAAATGAGTGACTTCCGGTCTGTCGTTTGTCGTGTGCAGTGGAAAGGTGGCTTTACTGTCCTAATTAAATAATAAAAAATCAAGGCATGATCATATTTTATTTTGGTAAAATAAGCATAATCTAGAAGCCTTTGCATTTCATATAAGCCACTTCTGATACCAAATGATAACTAAAAGTCAAGTTAGTTTGTTGTTCCTAAAACTTGAATAAGCAACAAGACTTTTGTCAGGTAGTGTAGTTTGAACAAGCAGAAAAAGTCATTTTTTTAAGTGTAGTAATGCATTTCTAGCAAATAACTTCAGACTAGGTGGCCATCCATATGACTTCTAAAAAAATATATAATCTCCAAACACTCAAAAAACGATTCAGTCCACTTAAATTTCAATATATGTTGGGACATATAAACCACTTCTGAGACCAAATAATCAACTAGAAGTCAAGTTATTGTTTGTTGCTCCTAAAACTTGAATAAGCGACAAGACTTTTGTCAGGTAGTGTAGTTTTAACTAGCAGAAAAAGTCATTTTTTTTTTAAGTGTAGTAATGCATTTCTATACTTTTACTGTTTTAAGTGTAGTTCTAGCAAGTAAATTCAGTCTTGGTGGCCATCCCTGTGACTTCTAAAAAATATATATAATCTCCAGACACTCAAAAAATGATTCAGTCCACTTAAATTTCGATATATGTTGGGACATCATGAAATAATGATGTGTAACTGTGCATTTTTAACACTGTATGTTTGATTTGGGTTTGGGAATGAATCACAATAACTCTGAGTAAAGTTTAATTGTCGTGAGTTAATAATAGTTGTAAGGGAGGAGTCCAGCTCATTCACTGTTGAGCAGTTGGCCAAAGCTGTGCTTCAATTTGGGCTTTATGTTTTGTTTTGCATCCATACACTAGCGCTGACAACACTCACTGCATTCATTCACTTGCTTTTCACACTTATTGAACATACTGATACTGATATCTTTTATGTTATTTTCAATTAGTTTCAATTAGTAAAATTTTCAAAAGTTAAAATAAATCATATTTTTGACTTTATTTTGCCGTGTCATCTACCTTTATGTTACATCTTCGAGCCGGGTGTAACATAGGTAAATACAGCTGATAGTGTCTGATAGCTGTGGTTTTATGTCACACCACACATGCTTTGTGTTACAGCAGAAAACCACAAGTGAGACTCCTTGGATCATAGTACTTGTTTTATGCAAAAGCCATCCCTTCCTTGAAAGAAAACACACACTTGGTGCAGGACGTAATTATGTGGCGTGTTTATTTGTGGTGCCATGACTTTCAGGAATATAATGGCGTTTGACGAAATCCCACCGGAGTTGTTGCTCCAGAATGTCAACCAAAGTTACGGCCTCTAAAACTCCTCCATTTCCCAGGTGTTTCTGTCAGGTCCTTGATATTGTCTGCAGGTGAAGTTGGCGTCCCATGAGGAGAGCTAGAGGTCCTTGTTCGGACACGCTTTTGACTTGTACGCTACCAATTTCAGCATGTTAGCGTCACCCTTTTTTAAAATTCTGAGTATCAAAGCGAGCAGTGTATTTACTCAGCTGAGAGTGTTATTCAGTGGCCGCGAGTGACTGTTCTGCATCCGTTTCACTTTAAGCCTTTCCTCAGGTCATTTCATTCACAGAGCAGGAGTCGAGGGAGTGTTCAGGAAAGAAAAGCTGCTTCTGCTCACAGTCACGCAGGTCTATTCATTGGGTTTGTTTCATCAGGGTTTCTGTGGGTCTTGAAAAAGGTCTTACATTTCTTTTTCACAATTTAAAAAGGTCTTAGATTATGGAGGACCAGGAGTGCCGGTTAGAAATAAAATAAAGAATCAAACGATCAATTAGATGATAAAAATAGCATAAAAATAGCTCACAACTTAAATAATAGACAAATAAATAGATCTATTTAAATGTACAATTATACAAAGAATGTCTAGAGAGTGCATGAAGTGTTTTAAAAATTACTTAGTTGAATGAGGGTAGTTGAATCAGAGGTATTTAAAGGGGTATTGCAAGTTTGACGCCCAGTGGTTGAAGTAGGTATTGCACTCCTGGATTAAAACAAACGCAAGCGCAGGTTGCCAGATTGAGGACAGGAGCGAGTGATTTAAACTGCTCTAAATAAAAGCAACGTCTGCCGATAGAAGGAATATTCTCCATATTAAAGGAGTTTTTGTCCTAACCAACAACTCAAATTGCTATATTAGAAGCGGCTTCTGTTTCTCACAACTGAACAACAGAAAACTGACAATAATCAGCTCAGGTACACCTCATGTGCTTTATTCAGTGTTAAATGCTGACAATGTAAGTTTAAATGCCATTTTACATGACATTTATTGCCATATACTGAAAGCAGCAGCAGATAGTTCACCTCAGATCCTGAAAGTAAAAATAAACCGTTTGAAACTGAACTTGAACTAAACACATATGACTGATTCAGCATCTACATTTAATAATGTTAAAGAGGTTTGATATGTGTTAAATAAATTATAAACCTTACCATTTCGTGAGTGAGTGCATATTCTGTGCTTCTGAATAGCTGTATTTAAATTTCTGTCGTGTTTCGTCTGGTGCAAACAGCTAAATTGCTCATCACTGCGTATCTCGTCATGAAATGTGTTGTTATGACACAGGGTTACAATGTAACCTGCTCACCTAATGTTTACGCTCGTAATATTTACATCATTTGATAATTAATAACCTCATGTGGAACTGTCCTGCGCCTCATTTCGGAGTCTGCTACTGTCCACCGGAGGTCGCATTTCGGTCACAGACGCATACTCTCAGAGCCTTTCTGAATGACTTAGGCTACGTTCACACTGCAAGGCTTAGTGCTCAAATCTGATTTATTCTCAGATCTGATTGTTTTGCGTAGCTGTTCACACTGCTGTTATAAATGTGGCCAATATCAGATTTGCAATGTGAACAGATCATGGTCCTAAACTGACCCGCGTGCACAAAAGTGCAGTTACGGACAGCACAGAAGGTCTAATTATCCACACAATGTGTATACTGACGCACGTTGTCATGCTTAATGTAATTATTGCCCCTTTCACAGACAACAGTGGTGTATTTGATGAACTGTAAAGGGTTGTTCTGCTACTACTAATGTGTGTTTGAAACCTAAAATAAGTCTCTTGTGATCGAAAACACTGATCATTTGTGATTTATGACAACTGCGGTACGCGTCTATCTGACCACCGCTGTAGTGAACTCACCGCTGTAGTGAAAATAATCGCCCTCTGTGCCCCTCTGCTGCTGCTGAGGAGTAGATGACGTCTGCAGCACAGAATGATGACGCCTGGCGCACAAAGAAAGTCACTTGAAATCCGACATAACCGTTCACACTGCGGTCGCATTGCAAAACATCAGATCTGTGTCTGATTTAAGACCACATATTAAAGTGGCACAAATCTGAAATGAAAAGATCAGATTCCATGCGGTTTGTGCTGTTCACACTGTCAAGACCTGAGTCACATGTAGGCAAAAAAATCTGATTCGGGCCACATTTGCCTGCAGTGTGAACGTAGCCTTAGTGAAATGTGCTGTTTTCCACCAAGGCAACCCAGGGCACTGAAACATAATTGGCTAAACTTGGTAAGAATGACCAAAACAAAGACAGCGATCCTGCACGGAAAACACAATTACAAAGCAGAATATCTGACTTCAGCATTGTTTTTTAGATAAACAAGATTGTTCGCTTAGCATGTTTCTTAAATATCTGCAAACATGTTATAGCATTTTTATGCTTTAGGAGAATCGAAAACTTGCATACAGCACCTTTAAACTTTAATATACTTTATGTAAAGTTAATTAAAAAATAAGCACATGTTTAAATTTTTACTTTAAAATGTTGCTATAAATACAAATCTTCATGTGCTCCCTAGACATCACATGTGGTTATCAACACATTGCTGTAGTGTTTCCCCTTCAATTTATATTTTCTTTTCTTTATTTTCTTTAAATGGTCTTAAAAAGGTCTCAAATACTTGAGTTTACCCTCGCACAACCCTATTTCATGTGTTCATTCAGTGAAGTGTCTTTTCTGTTCTTGTGTTTCAGTGGAGAATAGATGGATTCTGGAAGTCTGTGGCACGTGTCGTTCCTAGAGCTCCAGAAGACATGCGGATCCTGAACCCGTATTTCATACAGGAAGCCTCGTTCAGATTAATCGGCCTTCCACACAACAATGGCCTCATGGGACGAGGGGTGAGAAACAAACAAATCAGACACATCATACATACACATGAGTCGATTCATGATATTAAAACATCATCATGATGAAGTATACTTATTTTGTGGTTTTCATTTAATTACAAACCTTTATAGTAAATACTGGAATGTTACTGGGAGTTAATAGAATAATTTTGAACTTTTATGACTTACTCTTTCTTTTTATGCATCGTACTATGATAGTTTACCCGCAAGTTACGTTGTTGTTTGGGAAACGTACCCCAGAGCGAGAAGTGGCAGTGGCGCAGTTTGTTGTCGACCACCGTAAAACAGGAAGAAGCAGAAATCGTCATTAACACAGTCATTTGGGTTTACTTTTATCAGCTAAACACTGGCCTCAAAGCTCCGTGAGCCCGCGACTAGTAAATGTAGCTTGTGTAGACCCTACTGCGCTACTTGACAAAAAAAAAAAAAAAAAAAAAAGCGTCCCTACTGAAAAGTATTTGATTTAGAAAGTAGCGACTATGGAACAAAATCAATGCTAAAAAGCTTGTCTAATAACACTAACTGAAAAAAATAATGCATTGAATTAACAAGTGCTAATAATAATAATAAATTTTATTTATATTGCACTTTTCTCAGACTCAAAGCGCTAACAAGAGCATCAAAACACAGTGGAACATGAAATACACAAAAAATAAAATAGAAAATAAATAATAAAGTGCTTGCATTTTAATGACATGAATTGCCAGGGTTTGTATTTTTATGTCCCGAAATTTAACATAGCTGTTTATATAAGCTGTGAATATTTTAACTAAAAATATTTTGCACACATTTTCATACTTAAATTCATTACTTCATAAATCACCTTGCAAAATTCACTTCCAAAATATTCAGTACTGTTTAAAAATACAATATATATTATTCAAAAGGCAATTTTCAGTTCATTTTATTTTAGTTCAAAAATTCGCTTCCATAAATTCAGTGGTTCAAATTTGGCTGTTGAAATTCGACATTACATCCGGGAACTGCAGGAAAAGCAATAGAGTACCGATCCAAGATCACTGTCTGCTGTTAGACGTCCTCACCAGCAGGTGGTGCTAACGGCAGTAAACGGCTTCATCAACAAGCAAACGCATGACGCCGTGTGCATGGGCCAAGAAGTGTTATTCGACAAGCTTTTTAATTCAATACTTTGGGCATTGATTTTGTTCCATAAGCGACGCTACCGCCACGCTACTGAAATCTAGTAGCATCACTACTTGTAGCGGCGCTACTGCCTAACACTGTATATTTTAATCATTCTAAACGAAGTTACCATATATGGTTCTGTGCCTGATAAATTGTTAACTTGACTCGTTTGCCAGTGTGTCTTAGTTCCGTTAGATATTGTTAGTCCATCACACATTGGTTACAGCATTGTTCATCATGACTCAAAAGTTTCACAGGTCAGCAGTTCATTATTATCCTGAGATCATGATGATATAAAGTGCTGGCCCTCAAGCCTCCGCCTGTTTTCCCTCCGCCTCCATGGAGACTTGTGTTTGAGCGGCTCAAGCTGTGTTGCGTTTCCTGTGTTATCAGCATGCAGGCGGAGTGTCTGCTGCAGGATTAGCCAGGAGAGTGTCTCTCTGTGGTGATAAGACTTTCACCATCAGACTCTCTGCATCAGGTGGCGACTGGATGATCCTTCTCTGCCGATAAACACACACACACTGTCTGTGTCTCTGATAAAGTCAGTCACACAGTGCGTTTATCTAAACTGAAGTGTGTGAGAGCAGTGCCACACTCAAGTATTCCGAGCGTCCAGCCCAACAATGGCTGTGTAATCAAAAAGACATATTTATTCATGTTAATTCATTTCACTGTGCATTATTAAAGATTATTACTCGGCTCTTTGGATTACTTGATTCTGATAGGTCAGTCTCACCACCTTCTAACTTAGGTATGTTATTCCCTGATAACAACCATAGTGCTTCCCACACATAGGCTTTACTTGGGCAGGCCGCTCAGGTATATTAACGGCCGCCCAAGTATATTTAGTAACACACTTTATTTTTTCCCTATTATTATCCTTTTACACTTCTTTTGTTTTTTTTAATCCACCCAATATAAGCAAACATCCGCCAGCAATTAAGTAGTGGAGCGATTAAGTAGTTTTTAGCATAAGACCTGTTAACCTCCCAAAGGAGCTGCTGAAACAGTTCTACACTTCCATCATTGAGTCAGTCATCTGCACTTCAATAGCTGTTTGGTTTAGCTCAGCTACCAAATCTGACCTTCGAAGACTACGTCGAATAGTTCGGACTGCTGAGCGAATCATTGGTACAACCCTTCCTACTCTCCAAGAACTGTACTTATCCAGAGCGAGCAGAAGGGCTGCCAGAATCACTCTGGACCCCTCACACCCAGCACACTGCCTCTTTGAACTTTTACCTTCTGGTCGATGCGACAGAGCACTGCGCAACAGAACAGCCCGACACAGAAACAGTTTCTTCCCCCAGGCAATCCATCTCATAAACACTTGATGATAATAATCGTGGAACCAACATCACTACCTGTTATACACTTTTGCACACACATACACTTATTTAACAACACACTTTACATGCCAATTTGCACATAACAGCTGCACATATAGCATTGTATATAGTAATACACCTGTACATACACTTGTCAATTTGTATATTTGCATTTAACACTTACTTCTGTTTTTTTTAATATGTTTATTATCTGTTTTTTGTCCTGTCTCTGTGATTCTGTTGCACTGAAGTAGCTTTCACCAAAACAAAATCCTCGTATGTGTGAACATACCTGGCAATAAAGCTCTTTCTGATTCTAAAATGAAATGACCATTGGGTAAATGGAAAAAAGTATTGAACACATGAAGAAAGGGAGATATAAAAAGGCAGTGAAAGCGCAGACAATCTCTCAGTAGTTCTTCAGCAACCCTCTGCCCTTCATCAGTGTAAATTAATATTCGCTGCTTGAGTCCAACATCTACATTAGCAAAATGATGAAGATGAAACCAATGTGGACATTTCAGCACGACAATGATCCAAAACACAGCCAAGGAGACTCTCAAATGCTTTCAGAGAATATCAAGCTGATTTTTTAAAAAGGTTTTTACCGAAATCTGGTTCAATTCCATGTCAACGGCACATTTAGAAACGTTATTCCTAGCTAAAAACATGACAATGTGTTCAATACTTATTTTCCCTGCTGTATAATGATTCTTCTCAGTGAATGCCGATGAATTATTTATTTTTCATACCAGTTTTACTTGATAATTTTAAAGCTATTTTGGTTCAGTCTCAAGAACCTGTATTTCTGTCATTTTCATATACTTTTAAACGTTTATAAGGGACTTATTAAATACTGGAATGTTACTGGAGGTTATTACAATCATTTTGAACTAATATGACTTCTTCTGACTCGTTTTCTTTTTTTATTATTATTATTCTAATGATATTATAATCAATGTAAATGAAGTTACCATATATGTTTCCTTGCCTGATAAATGGTTAATTCATTTGCCAGCGTATCGCGGTTAAATTAAATACTGTTTGTTAATTATACATTAATTAAAACATTTATTAATCCAACATTCATTTTCTTTTTAATTTAGTCCCTTTATAAATCTGGGTTCACCACAGTAGAATAAACTGCCAACTTATCCAGCATATGTTTCGCATACACTTACAGCGCATACCCTTACAGCCACAACACAACACCGGGAAACACCCATACACTCTTGCATTCACATACACACATACACTACTAGCTAATTTAGCTTATTCAGTTCACCTATACAGCATCTTTAGACTTGTCGGGGAAACCGTAGCACCCGGAGGAAACACACACCATCACAGGGAGAACATGCAAACTCCATACAGAAACGCCAACTGACACAGCCGGGGCTCGAACCAGCAACTTTCTTGCCGTGAGGAGATTGTGCTACCCGTTGCGCTGCAGTGACACCCATTAATCTAACATTAATTTATATAAATACATCATTGTTAGTTCAGGCCAGCCCAGGTCTGTTGAGTAATATTAATAGATGCATCTTTTATTAAATATTTAACATTAATTTTAGCTTATGTGCATACTCAATTTTGACTACTGGATAACGAACACTTATCGAATTTTAATACTAAACATGTTTTGTTTCCTCCAGAACATTCCCACATTGGGGACTGTGGCGATCACGATGGCCCTCCATAACTGTGATGAGGTGGCGGTGGCCGGATTCGGATATGACATGAATACACCTTATGCGCCGCTGCACTATTATGAGAAGCTGAGGATGTCTGCAATCAAAGAGGTACCAGCATCACACTGACCCGAGTCTGAACGTCCCATGAAGTGCGTTGAAATGTGCATTGTTTTATCCTATGTTGGATGTAATCTCAACTGAAACATGAAGACAGGGCGGGGCATTTTTTAACTCCTCCCCTTTTTAATAAATAGCCAATCGGGTTTTGTTTTGTCACAGCTATGCCAGAGAAGGTGGTTGAGATCAAGCGCACCAAATGAAAAGCAGATCGTAATCGTAATGAAATGGGCGGGGCATGTCAGATACTAGACATCATTTGATTGGTCAGAATATTTGATGAGAAACTATTTGAAGTAATCGATGTCAAAAAAATTGATGATCCGTTTAGACAAAATTGACAAACTACAAACTTTGAATGTTTGTGTTTGCACGCTAGCTTAGATATATAGATTAAGACTAACGTATTGATCCTAACATCTTTAAAACTTTATTTGAATTTCATGGGACTGTTAAGCATTTTGGGAAAAGATTACATTCAAACTGGTTACATTTGATATATTACATGTTAAATAACAGAGGTAACCACATTTTTGTCTCTTCCAGACAGGGTTGCCAAGTCTGTGAGTTATGGGTTTGAAATACCGGCTCAATTATATAATTATGGTTGTGTTAAAATATTTTACTCTACCAAATATATATTTTTCTATTTAGGGCTGCACAATGTATCTTGATACTCACATCGCAGTATCGGGATTATAGTGGATCAGCAATGAAGACTGTAGAGTTTACGTTTGATTATTCAGTTACCTGAATATTCAATTCAATTTAATTCATTTTTATTTCTCTAGCACTTTTACAATGTAGATTGTGTCAAAGCAGCTTAACATAGAAGTTCTAGATTTCAGAGTTGAATTTCAGTTTAATTCAGTTCAGTGTGGTTTAATATTCACTGCTGAAAGTCTAAAGACTAAAGAGCAGATCCATCGATGCGCAGCTCCCAATCCCAATCCAAGCAAGCCGGTGGTAACATTGACGAGGAAAAAACTTCACTAACTGACGAAAGTGAAGGAAAAAACCTTGAGAGAAACCAGGCTCTGTTGGGCATGACCATTTTTCTACTGGCCAAACTTTCTGTGTGGAGCTGCAGTCTAGGTGCTGGAGGCTGGAGAAGCTAGATGTCCATCATGGAGAACTGCAGGTGTGAGTAGGTCACCGGCGGGTGTTCAGGCTAGCCTACAGGATCAATGCGGGGAATCGTTTGTCACTGGTTTTTCAGGAATCAGTCTCATGCACTCCATTCCTCCATAACCACCACAGCATCAGCTCAAGATACGGCCTGGTCCAGGATTATGGGTACCTTGGCATCATTTCTTCACAGTTCTTGGATCGCATTAATGGCGCTGCATAGTCTCTAGAGCAGGCCCAAAGTTGGCCCACAGTAACCTTTGATTTGGCCCTCCATCCCATCTGCGAAGAGAGCAAGAATGTTGGAGAATTTTAGGGGGAATACCTTTAACAGAGATTGTCATTTAAAATTTGACATAACTTTTGTCTTTTATCTTTTAAGCTACAAAAAAGCAAACTAAAATTACATGTTGTGAATGAATCAGATTTAAAATAAATAAATAAATAAATAAAGTCACTTAATGGATAGCGGACATTGCAGAAGACATTAGCAAGTGAATCAAGGCAAAGTGTATTTTTTTATGTTATAAATGGGAATATTTATGTTTTTTATTGTAAGATGTTCATTATAAAATGTACAAAAATGTATAATTATAATACAATTAAAATATTTTATGTAATAAATTATAGTATTAATTAAAATATATAATAAATTACATTATAAATTATAATAATAAATTAGGAAACTACATTGACAACTTTACAATTTGATATATACCTCCGGCCCACCACCCTCAATCAAGTTTAATTTTTGGCCCTACATAAGAAACAGTTTGGCCACCCCTGCTCTAGGGGCCTGAGGATGAGCATCCCCAGGTGCAAATAGAGTAAATAATCAGTATCTGACTACTGTTTGACTCCGGAAAACCATAAAGCACTGCTTAGATCACTTATCTTATTTTATTATGCTTGCAATTAGTTTGATTCAAAATAATGTCAATCAGTCTAAATCAAGGGTTTCATTCCAAATTGAGCTATTCAGTTGTATTCATATCGCAATATATATATCGCAGAAGAATAAAATATCGCAACGTCAGATTTTTCCAATATTGTGCAGCCCTACTGCCAATGATAAAACCTGTATTAGCTTGTTGAAATCGAGTAAGCAGGCACACTTTTGTTTTTATTTCAAAGCTAACAGAGTGTCAATATACAGTGATTTCCAAAATAGAGACTGCAATTTACATATTGACAGTGTCATATTTAGAATTTTGGTAATATTGGGATTTTATTATAGGCCATTAGTGGAGTTTTGCTGTGAAAACCTGGCAACCCTGCTTCCAATGGCAATTTTCCTTTAAACTTTGGTTAATATCACACATAATTGTACTTAACTGTTACAGTATGTCCTGGTTTTGGTGCTCGTTGGTGCATGATCTTCAAGAATATCCCTTCCATGGAGTCACGTCCACAATCGGGTCACATGACCTGCGCTGCTCTGTCCTTTGTTCCAGGAACATGCAGAAACCTGAGAGGTCAGAGTAACGAGCCAGCTTTGGCAGTGTGAGCGGTGTACAGTACATGATTCTGCAGTTTCAGTGATGAGGAAACGACTCTGATACTGTAGCTTGCCAAGCTGCTAATAAAGTAGAGTGCTCAGATAGTGTGAGGCACTAACCAGGGATCAACAACTGGATTGTAACTTAATCAACAACTTAAATTACATCATAGACAAGTTTGACATGCAACAGTGGGAAATGATGCAAAGCCTTACTGATACACTTTTATTCATTCTTTTATGACTATAAAGTGATTTTTGACTTTAGAGAAGTGGAGGTAATCACACTAGTGTTAGCTTGTTTGCTAGCATTGCATTAAAGGTGCAGTATCTAAGCTTGTGGTTGAAGTAGGTATTGCACTCCTGGATCAAAACAAACGCAAGCGCAGGTTGCCAGATTGAGGACACGAGCGAGTGATTTAAACTGTGCTCTAAATAAAAGCAACGGTGCCCGATAGAAGGAATATTCCCCATATTAAAGGAGTTTTTGTCCTGACCAACACCTCGAGCTGATATATTAGAAACGGCTTCTGTTTCTCACAGCTGAACAACAGAAAACTGACAATGATCAGCTCAGGTACACCTCATGTGCTTTATTCAGTGCTAAATGCTAACAATGTGAGTTTAAATGCCGTTTTACATGACATTAATTGTCACATACAGAAAGCAGCAGCAGATAGTTCACCTCAGATCCTGAAAATAATATAAACCATTTGAAATTGAACTTTAGAACTAAACCCATATGAGTGATTCAGCAAATGCATTTATTAATGTTAAAGAGGGTTAATATGTATTAAATAGATTATAAACCTTACCATTTCATGAGTGTGTGCATATTCTGTGCTTCTGAATGGCTGTATTTAAATTTCTGTCATGTTTCGTCTGGTGCAAACAGCCAAATTGCTCACCACTGCGTATTTCGTCACGAAGCGTGTTGTTAGGACACAGGGTTACAATGTAACCTGCTCACCTAATGTTTAAGTTCATAATATTTATGCAATTTGCTTATTAATAATCTCATGTGGAACTGAATCTGTCTCATTTCGGAGTCTGCTACTGTCCACCGGAGGTCGCATTTCGGTCACGAACACATACTGTCAGAGCCGTTCTGAATGAATGAATGAATGAACAAAATGTACGGTTTGCACCAAGGCAATCTGGGGCACTGAAATACAATTGGCTAAACTGGCATTAGACGGGTTAAAATGATCAAAACAAAGACGGCGTTCCGGCACGGCAAACACATTTTCAAAGCAGACGATCTGACTTCAGCATTCGCTTAACATGTTTCTGAAATATCTGCAAGCATATTATGGCATGTTATGCTTTAGATGAGTCAAAAACTTACATAAAGCACTTTTTTTAATAGTAAAACAGAAGATGGCGTATTTCATACGTCATGACTCAAGCGTATTTCCTTGTGGCTATTTCCTAGAGGATCATACGTGTTTTGCAAATTTACTTTAGAAAGCACCTTTCTGTGTGGAGTTTTGCATGTTCTCCCCATGTTGACGTGGGTTTCCTCCGGGTGCTCCAGTTTCCACCACAGTCCAAACACATGCGCTATAGGTGAATTGGGTAAACTAAATTGGACTTAGTGTATGAGTGTTTGTGTAAATTAGTGTGAATGGATGTTTCCCAGTGCTAGGTTGCAACTGGAAGGGCATAAGCTGTGTTAAACAAATGCCGGAATAGTTGGTGGTTCAATCTGCTGTGCCGAGGGAAAATTAATTAATTCTTAAACATTTTTTCAGATATACAAAATAAATATACACTAGAGATGCGCGGATCTGCTGAAATGTCACCCGAATCCGCAGCTTCATACTAATCATCCACCTGCCCGCACATATAATTTTATCTGATATATATATATATATTTGCACCCAACCCGCTCCCGATCGTCACTTTAATAATTCTAATTTGTTTTAAGCATGATGATAGGTCAGCATGGATCGTTTGTTATTACCAGCAGATTCAGTGAGCTAATCTGCGCATCCCTTGCCTGAGACAAAATTGAAGGGGTGTAGTAGCCTATAACAAGGCAGCACAGCTTCACACATGCGTCCACGAGACTAGACTGAACTTCCAGTGGTATTTTTTGCTGTCCTGATGAATGTAAGAACTTAAAGTGTTTGTCTGACTTTGACTTGACCGGCCTTTTGATTTAGCAGACACATGATGTTTCATATTTGAGGTAGCGGTCTTGTGGCTTTCATATACATAAAGCGCTTCAGAGCCGTTGCATATTACACACCCAGCATTGAATCATCCTCGTTAACCACTTCGCTAAAACACTCCCACATGGCACTTTTCTTTCCTTCCTTTTGTATTGTTTTTAATTCTCCCTTTACAAGTTTCTTTCGGAAATCTGTTTCGGCTCCATTTCTGCTTTAACAAATGGACCTCCACCACCAAAGCGTTTATTTTGGACGCGATTAATTGCAATGAATCTTTGCCCAGCACTAATATAAATAAATGTCAACACTTGAAACTTTGAATGAGCGTTGATTTCATTGTGCTCTTTCTGTTTCTGTGTCTCTCTCTGTCTCTCGCACACACCTAGTCATGGACACACAACATATCCAGAGAGAAGGAGTTACTCCGAAAGCTGGTGAAGGCGGGCGTCATTGAGGACCTGACCCATGGGATCTGATGTCACACAGATGATAGACAGCGTTCACTATATCAGAGCGGTGACCGGCGGCCTCTTACGTGGATATCTCCGATGATGGACTCACAGATATGAGCTTCTCAGGTCCACAGATGTTTGAGCCAATCGCATGAAAGCACTGCAGGAGGTGATCTCAGCTCATGCACTGAACGGTATCTCAACTCAAACATGGTAATGCTTATAAAGCCAGATGGTGTTTCCCAGTGCACCGCAGCGCCCGGCAAAGACTTAAAACGTGCTGCTTTCCCCAGTAGCAGCTGTGAATCCAGTATTTATTACACAGTATTCTAATCACATCGGTAAGATGCTTTTATTTTTTTAAGCTAACTCGGCTTTTTATGCTTTATTAATGTAAAATCTCAGGCTATGCACAACACGGCACTACGCACCACCACACCACAAAACCAATGATCTTTCTGCTGCTCTGCTGACTGGTGCCAACCAATCAGCATCCACTTGACTTCTGCACACGAACATGTATATCCTCCTCCGTATGTATCCAGATCATGACACCCGGCTTCTTATTAAAGTATTATTGTTTTTACAGTCGGTCTGAAATGGTTTTTTTTATTTAAAGTACTCCTGACTGGTTCGTAAGAACAATGTTGACACCAACCCGATCTCACGAGGAAACGTAACTATTTCGCGCTTTTTAAGGTTATCAGCTAATTTGTATTTAATTTGAGTTCAGCTGTTCAAAACTATATGCTTTTTATTTATATATCGCTTTATGCATCACAGATCTTCACTAATAAACATCTGCGAAATAATAACAGTGTGGGTGTAAAATACAGGTTATGAAACAGACAGTAATGATATTTTCAGCTCAATAACAGTGTGGATCTTGTCATTATCCAGCTCAGTTCACTTCAAACAATTACTAAACCAGTTTGATCATATCATTTACTGTGCTTCGTGGGAATTATTAACTTCGTGTGAAGTCTTGTGTCTTTATGTGATTTTCAGGAGTCATTGCTTAAAATGAAGGTTTGTATTATTGTGATTCACTTTGTGGCTGGTTGGTTTGGGTTCAGTTTGGGGTTTATAACACTTTATCAAACTTTTTAAAAACCTTTATGGGAAAATTAAATGGAAAACACTTTTGTAGCATAAAGCACAGCACCTGATTGCACAGAATGTGATAATCAACCAATCAGATTTGAGAAGCTGAACTGCTCGACCAATCATAATTGAAACACAGTCTACTTAACTATTAGGTATAACTGCTTGACCAATCAGATTTAGGAAATAAAATTACTTGATCAATCAGATATGAGAATCAGTGCTTGACCAATCGGATTTGAGAAGCACTGCTTGACCAACTAGATTTGAGAAGCACTGCTTAACCAATCAGATTTGATAAGCACTGCTTGACCAATTAAATTTGAGAAATAGAACTTCTTGACCAATCTGATTTGTGAAGCAGATATTTCAAGCCTTAAAGAGAACTAAGCCAAACTGCTTGACCAATCAGATTTGATAAGTAGAATTTCTTGACCGATCAGATTTATGAGCCCAACTGTTTGACCATTAAAGAGAACTGCTTGATCAATCAGATTTAAGAAACATGGCTTGACAAATGAGATTTGAGAAGTAGAATTGCTTGACCAATCAGATTTCAGAGACAATCTGCTTAACCATTAAGCAGAACTACTCCTTGACCAATCAAATTTGAGAAGCAGAACTATTTGACCTTTAAACACAACTGCTTGTCCAATCAAATTTGAGAAGCACTGCTTGAAGTAAGTAGAATTTCTTGACCAATCACATTTGAGAAGCAGAGCTATTTGACTATTAAACAGAACTGCTTGATGAGTCAGATTTGGGAAACCTGCTTGACCAATGAGATTTGAGAAGTAGAGTGGCTTGACCAATCATATTTGAGAAGCAGAACTGCTCGACTATTAAGGCGAACTAATTGGAACTGCTTGACCAGTGAGAAGCAGAACTATTTGACCATTTAACAGAACATTTTGTCCAGTCAGATTTAAGAAGTACTGCTTGACCTATCAGATTTGAGCAGTAGAATTGCTTGACCAATCAGATTTGAGAAGCAGATCTATTTGACCATTAAACAAAACTCCTTGACCAATCAGATGTGAGAATAACTGTTCGACCTTTAAGCAGAACTAAGCGGAACTGCTTGACCAATCCGATATGAGAACCAGAACTATTTGACCATTAAACAGAAGTGCTTGTCCAATCAGATTTGAGAAGCAGACCTGCTCGACCATTTGAGCGAACTAAATGGAATTGCTTGACCAATGAGAGGCAGAACTATTTGACCAATAAACAGAACTGCTTGTCCAGTCAGATTTGAGGAGCACTGCTTGGCCAATCAGATTTGAGTAGCACTGCTTGGCCAATCAGATTTGAGTAGCACTGCTTGGCCAATCAGATTTGAGAAGTAGAATTGCTTGACCAATCAGATTTGAGAAGCAGATCTATTTGACAATTAAACAGAACTGCTTGTCCAATCAGATTTGAGAAGTAGAATTGCTAGACCAATCAGATTTGAGAAGCAGACCTGCTCGACCATTAGGGCGAACTAAACGGAATTGCTTGACCAATGAGATGCAGAACTATTTGATCATTTAACAGAACTGCTTGTCCAGTCAGATTTGAGGAGCACTGCATGGCCAATCAGATTTGAGAAGCAGAATTGCTTGACTAATGAGATTTGAGAAGCGGAACTATTTGATCATTTAACAGAACTGCTTGTCCAGTCAGATTTGAGGAGCACTGCATGGCCAATCAGATTTGAGAAGCAGAATTGCTTGACCAATGAGTTTTGAGAAGCGGAACTATTTGACCATTAAACAGACCTGCTTGACCAATCAGATATGAGACCTAGAACTATTTGACCATTAAACAGAACTGCTTGTCCAATCGGATTTGAGAAGTAGAATTGCTAGACCAATCAGATTTGAGAAGCAGAACTGCTGCTCGACCAATTAGATATAAGAAGCACTGTTCGACCATTAAGCAGAACTAAGCTGTACTGCTTGACCAATCAGATATAAGAAGCAGAACTATTTGACCATTAAACAGAAGTGCTCGCTGTATACAGCCGTCTGCTGCTCATCTAAACACCTCTGATTTCTGTTCTCTCTACTGTTACATGATTGATCACCGTGTTTATGGGCAGCTCATTTCTGGCGTTTAAGCGTCCACCTGATCAACCTGCCCTTTTTCTTTCTGCTGTTCAAACAAACAGTTGGATGTTTATGTGTGTGGCGGAAACACACACTCCAGCTGCTTGTCTACTGATTCACCGAGGGGGATTTTCAGGGTCTTCATGCCAAAAGGTTAACGGAAGTATTTGGTCTTTTTTTTAAGGGTCTGCTCTTTCAGAAGCTGTTCCTGGAAATCCTTCAGTGTGCTTTCCCAGATCAGTGATGTTCCCGACTTCCATCCAGACAAACAAATCATCCTTTCCCCCTTCTTCTTCTTCTTTTTGTTTGTATTTTGTGTGTGTGGCAGTGTTCCTCTCGCATGAACTTCTGCTCCAGGCTGTTCAGAATCATGTAGCGACATATCAGAATATGATTATAGTTATTCATACGCGCTTCATCAGATGTTTGTCTGGTGGGTAATGGCTTGTTTACTCCTCAAACTGTGTTCACCGGCTGCTTTGATTTTACTGTGTAGTCTTTGACACTTTCAGCTCATCCTACAGGTTCACCACCTCAAGAAGTCTCAAAGACATAAAGGAGAAATGCTGGCTCATTCCCTGTTGAACAAGCAGCATACTACACTGTAAAAACTGCTGGCTTCCACACAGTCGATTTGTGTTAACTTATGAGTTTTTACAAATTTAAGTTGATTCAACATAGTTCAACATAGTTGACCCAGCCGAGGCTCGAACCAGCGACCTTCTTGCTGTGAGGCGATCGTGCTACCCACTAGGCCACCGTGGCGCCCTCAGCTCATTTTAAATAAGTTTAATAAGCTCATTTTTGAGAAGATCACATGCTATGATTGATCACGGCTAGTCTATTATCAACAATCATTGATAAACCAATCAGATGAATCCAACTCTACAATAAATAGCCATATTACCTGACTTCACTTTTGGAAAAAGGATTCCTCCTACCCCATCTCTCCCTTTTACCCCTTTACCTGGGGGGCTCTCAAGACCTACCTGATCTTTATGGTAAATGAGCAGGTGGGAGCCCTGGGCTCAATTATCTCCGAGCTCTGGATTCTCTCCCGGGACAGCAAGCCAAATCTGCGTTTGGTATCAAGCAGTAGCTAAGTGTGAACTCTTGAAGTTGTTTAAACAAATTGCAAACGTTGTTTTTTGAGTGTACCACACAATCAATTTGTGTTGAGACAACATGAAGGAATTTAGTTACTCAATCAACATCAATGTTCATTCATTGAGTATTTTACACTGCTCACGTTTGGATATACCTTTACTAGTATTGGGTTGGACCCACTTTTGCCTTCAGAAATGCATCAATCCTTTGTGGCATAGATTTAACAAGGTACTGGAAATATTCCTCAAAGATCTATGACGCCTGCACATCCATGATGCTAATCTCCCCTTCCACCACATCCCAAAGGTGCTCTATTGGATTGAGTCTGGTGACTGTGGAGGCCATTTGAGTACAGTGAACTCATTGTGATCAAGAAACCAGTCTGAGATGATTCACGCTTTATGACATGGCGAATTATCCTGCTGGAAGTAGCCATCAGAAGATCGGTGCACTGTGGTCATAAAGGGATGGACATGGTCAGCAACAATACTCAGGTAGGCTGTGGTGTTGACGCGATGCTCCATTGGTACTAATGGGCCCAAAGTGTGCCAAGAAAATATCCCCCACACCATTACACCACCAGCAGCCTGAACCGTTCATACAAGGCAGGACGGATCCATGTCTTCATGTTGTTGGTGCCAAATTCTGACCCGACCATCCGAATGTCGCAACAGAATTCGAGACTCAACAGACCAGGCGACGTTTCTCTAATCTTCTATTGTCCAATTTTGGTGAGCCTGTGTGAAATATATATATATATATATATATATATATATACACACCTATCAAATTCTGACTTAAAGTTACTTTTATTCAACCAGCAGATAAGGTTTTTGGTTTTAGCGGAAATGACACTGGTTTCTCCCAACAGATAATAAAACTATGTACAAGAGGCTTTATTGTATTAAAACTTTAAGTCAGAATTTGCCAAAATAATTTTGTGCTTAACTGTTAATCAATAACATTCAAAAGGATTCTAAAAATCCAAACGCTTATGTTCATATAATTATTAAGTGAAGTTTATTTTATAAACTAATTTCGAGAGGAGCACACGCTTATGATTGATAGCAGCTGGTGCTCATTAGCAAATGCATGATTCCCCAATCAGACGATTCCTAAATCACTATAAATAACCAGAGTATCTTACCTTAGCCATCTTCGTCTTGAAGAATCCCCCCTTTCACCCCTACTCCTCCTCTTTCCTTATCAGGGCAGCACGGAGGCCCAGTGGTTAGCACCACTGCCTCACAGCAAGAATGTCACTGGCTCAGATCCTACCTGGCCAAGTCGGCATTTCTGTGTGGTTTTTGCCTGTTCTCCCTGTGTTTGCGTGGGTTTTCCCCGGGCGCTCTGGTTTCCTCCAACAGACAAAAAACATGTAACATTAGTAAATTGACAAACAAAATTGGCATCATAGATGAGCGTAGAATTCAGCATCCACTCTCCAGAGCCATTCATAATCTACGTTCACGAAGCGGGGGAGTTCTCCAGATCTACCTGAGCTCGGACTCCCCTCTCGCCCTGCAACGAGGGGGAGCCCCGGGCTCGAGGATCCCACGAGCTAAGGGCTCTCTCCCGGGACAGCATGCCAAACACGCTTTATAATCAATCATCAGCAACCCCCCCCCCCCCCCCCCCCCATTGTGCCCCCAGGTTGCTAGCCCCTGTTTATAAGTATATTTTATGTTTTAAAATTATTTTCAAAGTAAAGTAATTAGTAATCTGATTACTTTTTACATTAAGTAGTTAGTAATGTAATCGGATTTCCATTTTACAGTAGTGATCAGTCATTTGTAATTGATTACTTTTTAAAAGTAACTTACCAAACACTGCTCCTTTGACAGATCAAATGGAAATAAAATAAGTAAAAGTAACAAAAACGCTTTATAGACTGCATGTCACTGAAAATGATGGATGTCGACTGTATGATGACTGATATCACCAAACAGCCTTAAACAATAAGGGCCAAATAAAGGGAAGGAGGGATTAAGGAAGGACTGAACAAACTAAGAAAGGAAAGAAGGAACGAACAAACGAATGAACAAAAGACCCAATGAAGGAACAAAAATATGAAAAAAAGAATTAGTGAACAAATGAAGGGAGGAAAGAAGGAAGGACCAAACGAATGAAAGAAGAATTCAAGAAAGGACTGAACAAACTAAGGAAGGAAGGAAAGAACGAACAAACGAATGAATGAACTAAAGGACCTAATGTAGGAAGGAACAAAAATATGAACGAACGAACGAGCAAACGAAGGAAGGAGGGAAAAAACGAATGAATGAAGGAAGGAGGGAACAAACAAATAATTGAAGGAAGGTTGGAAGGAACGAACGAAAATAGGAAAATCCCTAAATACACTACATGTTGTTTGTGCAGAGGTGTGTAAACGTAACATTCTGTAAACACATAAACTTTTCACAGCGTAATACTCACTACTCACTACTCTTGAGTACTTCTAAAAGGGCTACTTTTTACTCATACTTTGAGTAATATTTACTACAGATACTTTTACTCTACTTGCACTACATTTTTGGGCAAGTAATGATACTTTTACTTGAGTATGATTTTTCAGTACTCTTTCCACCACTGCATATAACTTTAAACAGTGTAGAAAACACTTCTTAATTAAAGAATTTGTACATATTTAGACTAGAAACGAGACAAATTCTCATTTTCTGCCGTGTACAAAGCTGTCCTTCAGATTCTTGTAACATTTTTGTTGCGACAAAAGTGACTGAATCCTCCACGGCTCAAAGTACAGTACAGCACTGGCAGCTGCAGCCAGAAATCCACCATAAAAGCAGCACATTTAATGTTTGTTTATGTTATTAACGAATGCTCTAAAGTGTTAGCAGATGTCTTTTAATTGCCGTGTTAACAGTAAAACGTGGAATGTAAATCTCTGAAGCCGGCATTTAAACACTGATTCTGTGGCTGTGTGTTTTTCAGGGCCGCGTGGCTGGGATGCCATGCTCCTCGTGGCCTTGCCTTCAACCTGCGCCGCTCTTTCTGCTGCTTTTTTAATGCGCAGTAAATAGCGCACGGATATAGAAAGTAGTGTGAGATCACAGCCAGTCGAGCTATGAACACAAAAGGCAGGTGTTTGCTATTTACGGGCCATCCTTGACCTGGTCAAGCTGCTCTGACAGGTGTTTCTGTCCATGTAGGTGGGCCTTCGTGACTCGGCGGCGATGGAGAGGTCGAATCCTGACAGCTTCACACTCGGCTTGAGCAGGTTCGGGTTACACGGTTGATTTATATGTGACGTTTGACTGTGTGCTGGGACTCTGTGCTGAATCACTGTGCTTTTGGCTTCATTCTTTCCGACAGGTCATTGACTCGCACCCTCTGTTAAAAGTGGGACGGAAAACACACCTACGGCTGTGGTAAATGAGCCGTTTTAATGTTCTCGCACTCAATGAGGGTTGTGTTTGGAAAATCTACAATGAGATGATACATATTGCAGAATGTTTTATGAATTCTTTCAGAAGTAAAGTGATATTTGTTAGAGTTTGAGGGAGTTTTAGTTGAGACTATACCTACCATGCAGTGGTGTAGAGTAACTAATTACAAATACTCAGACTACTGTAATTGAGTAGTTTTTCTCAGGAATTGTAATTTACTGAGTAGTTTTAAATATGTGAACTTTTACTTTCCCTTGAGTACATGTTTAGTGCAGTATCGGTACTTTTACTCCACTACTGTCCTTCATCCAGCAGTCACTACTTTATTTCTTTCTTGTCTATGGTCATTGTCTAAAGTAGAAAGATCAGTCCTGTGATTCCTGTCCAATTAAATCACACATAGAAAGTAAATCACATCATACTGAACAACCTCAAGACATGGGCGCTTTATAAATGCAGCAAACCTTTGGGAAACATTAAAAATGTCCAAGAAGACGTCCAAAATCTGTACACGCAATGAACCAGAGACTGTTTATAGACTGCATGTCACTGAAAATGATGGATGTCGACTGTATGATGACTGAAATCACCAGACAGCCTTAAACAATCACTAAATAGAATGAATGAAGAATGGAAGGAAGGGCCAAATAAAAGGAAGGACCGAACAAGGAATGGAAGGAAGGATCGAAGAACTAAATAAATGATGGACGGATTCAAGGAAGGACTGAACAAATTAAGGAAGGAAACAAGGAATGAATAAACAAAGGACCTAATGAAGGAAGGAACAAAAATATGAAAGAATGAGCGAACAAATGAAGGGAGGAAAAAAGGAAGGACCAAACGAATGAAGGAAGAATTCAAGGAAGGACTGAACAAACTAAGGAAGGAAAGAACGAACGAATGAACAAAGGACCTAATGAAGGAAGGAACAAAAGTATGAAAGAAAGAATGAGCGAACAAATGAAGGGAGGAAAGAAGGAAGGACCAAACGAATGAAGGAAGAATTCAAGGAAGGACTGAACAAACTAAGGAAGGAAGGAAGGAAGGAACGAACAAACGAATGAATGAACAAAAGGACCTAACGTAGGAAGGAACAAAAATATGAACGAAAGAACGATTGACCGAAGGAAGGAGGGAACAAACGAATGAATGAAGGAAGGAGAGAACAAACAAATAATTGAAGGAAGGTTGGAAGGAACGAATGAAAATAGGAAGATCCCTCAATACACTACATGTTGTTTGTGTAGGGATGTGTAAACCTAATATTCTGTAAACGCAGCAACTTTTCAGTGTAATACTCACTACTCGCTACTATTGAGTACTTTTAAAAGGACTACTTTTTACTCATACTTTGAGTAATATTTACTACAGATACTTTTACTTTACTTGCACTACATTTTTGGGCAAGTAATGGTACTTTAACCTGAGTATGATTTTTCAGTACTCTTTCCACCACTGCTACCATGCTAGTTAAACTAAATGAGCAAGGCTCCGGATTTTAGCATGGAGAAAGGTTACAATCAACATTTCTGAAGGATATAAGAGTCAAAATGTGTAGAATGTATGGAGGCTGGCTTTAAATGTGACTTTATCACTAGTCTCTCACACAGCACTTCACTTGTAAGGAGAAAAGCGTCTGCTAAAGGAGTAAACGTAATGTAAATGCACTTCGCTAGTCTCTCTAACTGCTAGTCTCTCTAACTGCTCTGATCTATCTTGATCAGTTTTTTTTCTAGGGGGTTTTCCAGATTTCACTGACTGTACTTTGTTTGCTAGCCAGAATTTTATCAGAAAGGATTTCTCCAGACATTTTCAATCAGGTTTAGTTCAGGACATTGGGGCTGCCGTTTCATTATTTCAATGTTATTTAGTTTTTTTCACTTTTTAGAAACATAAAGATTCCCCTTCAGGATTGATGTCAAACGTTTTTCTTTTAGGGATGGGTACCAAAACTCGGTACTTTATCGGTATCGGTGCTAAAATATAAAAGACCCAAGCATCGATAAGCTTTGACATTAACGGTTCAGCTAGAGAATTATTACTGAATAAAAATTACTTACAGTAGCAGACTTGAACTGACCAAACTTTTCTAATTTGCAATATTTGATATTCATCTGCACAGTTGGCGATCTCACATGAGAAATCGCCCAATTGTACAACAGCAAGTTTCAAAGCCTTCACAGTTTTCTCGGCTGTGGGCGCACACATAGTGGCGACACACTGACTCGGGCAGACGCAGGTCATGAGCTTACGCCTAATAGATAAATAAATAAATAGAGTGACGGAGAGAACCAAATGGTCAAGATGTTGTATTTCCCGAGTGGGCACCGCCAATGCTCGTTGGAACAATTACAACGACTTGTTTTCTTGAGCAGAAACGCAAGCAATCTGGCTAAGCATCTTTAACTGCAGAAAGACAAATAAAAAGTTTTCTACTGCCTAGCTACTAATGGGACATTATGCACATCCTTATGCTAGCAGTCAATCACATAAGGTCTATCTAAATTAATATAATATTTATAGTTTAATAAACACACATTCGGTTAGGTTGAAAACAGTATTTTTGTACTGCAGTAGCCTAAATAAATCTTAAACATTAACAATGTTTTCACTTCACTGTATTTACAAATAAAGCCAGTGAATAACCTAATAATAAACTATATTGGTTAGTCTGAGGATATCCAGCTGATTATTAAACTGCATTTTGCAAGAGCACAATAAACCAAGAAGTACTCGACTTCTGCCAGAAAATGCAAACATGTTGATTTTTCTCCAGAAGAATGGTTGAAAACTGTCATTTTCCTTCAAATCATTATACGTTCTTTTTTATTTTTTTAACAATTATTAAAAATGTAATAATAAAATAAGTGCTGTTAATTCTATTTAACTTATTTTTTCAATAAAAAAAGCACTACACAAAGTACCGATAAGAGAACCGTTAAAGTACCGAACCGATAAGTAGTATTGATAGAAGTAGTAGTACCGTTAAAACCTTAAGGATACACATCACTAGTTTTATTCATCAGACTTAAATTAATTAAGTTCATCACTAAATAAACTTAGGAGCAGATCTCTGTCCTCGATGTGCTCCTTAGCAAAGGTTAGTCCGGACTTTTGATCTTGATCCTTTTTTGTTCAGTTTTTTCCACACTTCACTGACTGTACTTTGCTAGCCAGAACTTGCAACAAGTGTTTTCCAGAGATTTTCAACAAGGCTTAGTTCAGGACATCGGGGTTGCCATTTCATTATTTCAATGCTGTCACCTTTGAAGGACATAAAGGTTTCGTATCAGGATTAATGACAAACATATGGCTTCCCATCAGACTCAAATGAATCTTATGTTCATCACTAAATAAACTTTGGAGTAGATCTCTGTCCTCGATGTGCTCCTTAGCAAAGGTTAGCCTGGACTTTTGATTTTGATGCTCTTTTGTTCAGTTTTTTTCCAAATCTCATTCACTGTACTTTGTTTGCTAGCCAGAACTTTATCAACAAGGATTTTCCAGAGATTTTCAACAAGGTTTAGTTCAGGACATTGGAGCTGCCATTTTATTATTTCAATACTTTCACCTTTGAAGGACATGAAGATTTTGTATCAGGATTAATGCCAAACATATGGCTTCCCATCAGACTCAAATTAATCTTGCGTTCATCAGGAAATAAACTTTGGAGCAGATCTCTGCCTTCGACATGCTCCTTAGCAAAGGTTAGTCTGGACTTTTGATTATTCCGCTGATGAAGGTTTGGTCACTCAGAATTTTCTCTTAAATGTTGAGACGCTGTGCCAAGATAGATCATTAATGTGATCACTGAACTCCTGATTCAGTCCAGCTGCAGTTTTGAACCGATTAACAAAAAAATAACTTCTGGGAAGTGTGTGTGTGTGTGTGTGTGTGTTTACCTAAGCGTCAAGCATCCTCTCTATGTGCTGGTACATTCTCTAACTGGAAGCACTAAATATAAACGCCAGCATTGTTTGCTATCTCATGTTAGTTTACATTTTGTCTTAAAGAGCTCTGCATGTTTTCCAGCGTGAACAGGCATTCCTTAAATATTTCACTTTCTACTGCTGCTTTACGGCCTGCATTTGAATGCATGTTTCTGTAATGATGTCAGCCTCGTCTTTCATTTACAACTTGCAGTGAATGAGGCTGTGCTTGTATAATCAGAAATGCGATCTGCATGAAATCTGATTAGAATTTTTTTTAAATGTCTGTGGGAATCCATCTTTATCGTTTACAGTTATCCATCTTTAAATACAGTTTATTAGCTGAATATTTAACATCACTTCAGTCTTCAGGGTCACATCAGTTTCTACTGCTCTAGAAACTTTTTTATTATGATTATTTGTTGTTGTTGTTGTTGTTATCACTGTATTATTGTTCTCTTATTCCATGGTCTGTTGAAATTCTTGATTCTGATTGTTATATGTTATATTTCATTGAAACGCACAAGTAGTTCCAGTCAGTTTTAATCACAGTTCGAAATAAATGTGCTTCTCCCAAACGTTTACAGTTACTATAGCGACTCGCATGTACTGCGCATGAAACCGATGAGGGCTGTTAATGGCAGATGGGAAATCCGCAAAATTAGAAAAATACTCATCAACTATGCCACAAAATCAAGTTTTAAGAGTTTTTTAAGCGAGAATGTAGTTATTTTAAAGTCAAATCTGCAGTTTGTGTGCATGAAAAGCGCGTTTTAAAAAATGTTGGAAGCTCCAGGCGGTCAGCGGCAGCTCCGCGAACGGCTCCCCCCGAGGGATGCTTTATGTCGGCCAGAGAGAATCTCCGGTTCTACGCCACTGGATCTAATCTCTTGCATCTCTGTTGTTAAAACGGGATATATAATTAATCTTTGGTGTATCTAACGGTCAGTCTTTGGACATCTGAACCTATTATTTTTTTCTCAGGTGTATTTTGTTTGGCAGATCACAAAGATAAGTTTCATAATTAATCTATGAGCGTAAATAATGTAATATTACACTGATCCTGCGTGTTTGGCGGATTGCTTTTGTTTTAAAGAAGATAAATAAAGCAGAATGTTGTCCTACTTGTCCCAATATGTGTTTCTTTTCCTAAATTTCCCCACATATTTAACAGCAGAGATTTCTGAAATAGGCTCTGGCTGCTTTCTCTTCATAATACGTATTCCTAAAGCGTATTTAATTGATATGGTTCTTTTTATATATAATAATAATATTGTATGTTCATTATCTTAGAAGAGATTGCCAAAGGAAAGGAAGTTGCCTAATAATTCTGCATACCTGATATAGGGTGTTGATGTCATTACACCACAGCCCTTCTCATTACAGAGATGCACATCACCTAATATGCTTAACTGGTAGTAGGCTTTCGAGTCTGTACAGCTTGGAGTAAGACAACATGCATAAAGAGGATGATGTGGTCTAAATACTCATTTACCTAATAATTCTGCACTCCCTGTATGCGTGTTTCATCTCTTATTGAAATATAAAGTTGTTCTTATCATGTAATGTTTCATGCAGATTGATCTTGCCATGGAATAGCCATTCAAGTAGCTGATGTGGCGGTAAACAAACAAAGAAATCCCTGCTGTCATTTCACTAACAGAACCAGGATGACAAACCAAACTGTTTTTTGCCTTGTAAGTTTTCATAGGCTTCGAATGATTGAGTGGGTTGACCCGAGCCGCAGGAGTCTGATCCTAAAGATCTGCTCTGACCACCCAAACATCAGTGAAGATCACAGATCACAGACCCTCGGCTCCATTGTTTCCTCGTTCTGCTCAAGATCTTCCTCACAATAGACCTCAGATCGAGAGTCTCAGCTGGACGCCTGGACACACATGAAGGAGAGAGCGATTCAGGTCAAAGGTCAGGCTCGGGGTCACTGACACATTCCCTGTCATAGATGCCACCCTCAGTCCCTTTGTTGTTAAGTCACATTTATTTATATAGTTCTTTATACCGATAAATTGCTGTAAAACATAACTAAATTAAAAAATGTGCTGCTCACACAATGCAGAATTCAGTCAGTTTATTGGTAAAA
Organism: Danio albolineatus; assembly: GCA_903798035.1. Classification (NCBI taxonomy): domain Eukaryota; kingdom Metazoa; phylum Chordata; class Actinopteri; order Cypriniformes; family Danionidae; genus Danio; species Danio albolineatus. The sequence goes on from CAIGQQ010002494.1 coordinate 2,666,462, forward strand.
ATAAGTACTGACTGTACTTTGCTGGCCAGGAATTTATCAACAAGTATTTTCCAGAGATTTTCAATCAGGTTTGGTTCAGGACATTGGGGCTGCTATTTCATTATTTCAATGTTTTAACTCTAATGTTGTAACTTTTCAATGTGAAAAAAATGCTAATTGGGTTCAATAGCTGGGTTTCCGTCACTTTGTGACACAACAAATTTATCTGTAAATTTGTAAATGTGCTATTCATAGAATGCAGCATTTAGTCAATTTATTGGTTAAAAAAAAAGAAAGATCTCTGTCCTCGACATGTTCCTTTGCGAAAGTTAGATCATCTCTTCTTCATTTTTTTTTCTCCACACTTCTCTGACTGTACTTTGCAAGCCAGAACATTATCCACAAGGTTTTTCCAGAGATTTTCAATAAGGTTTTGTTCAGGGCTTTGGGGCTGCCATTTCATTATCTCCAAATTTTAATTTCAATGTTGTAACTTCTCACATTGGAAAACTGTTAGATGTTGTTTAATATCTGGGTTTCCATTACTTTGTGTTAGTGCACATTTTGATGTATAACGTAGGTTTGTATGTAAATTTAAAAACGTGCCACTCACTCAATGCACAATTCAGTCAGTTTATTGGTAAAAATAAATTTTTCAAAGTGTTCATTAGCAAAGGTTAGTCTGGACTTTTGATCTTCTTTGGGTTTTTTTCCACACTTCAATCACTGCAAGCCAGAACTTTATCCACAAGGATTTTTTAGAGATTTTCAATCAGGTTTAGTTCAGGACATGGGGGCTGCCATTTCATTATTTAACTGCTTTAATTTTAATGTGTAACTTCTCATCCTGGAAAATTGTTACATTTTGTTCAGTTGATTTAAAATAATTGATGGAAATGACAAAATTTCAAATAAAACCCTTTAATTTGCAGACTTTGTAATTGCTTAAGGTGGTTTTGGACCTGTGTGGGAAAGGGTTTGTCTGAATAATGGGAGATGGAAATGCATTTGGTAAATAAACTCTAACGTAGTGAAAAGTATGCACCAATCGACAGTTCGACGTCTTTATTATCGATAAACTGTCTAAAATATTGATACTTTAGGATTGATCCATTCATTCATTTACTTTCTTTACGGCTTAGTCCCTTTATTAATCCGGGGTCGCCACAGCGGAATGAACCACCAACTTATCCAGCGTTTGTTTTATGCAGCGGATGCCCTTCCAGCCGCGACCCATCTCTGGGAAACATCCATACATTCTCATTCACACACATACACTATGGACAATTTAGCTTACCCAATTCACCTGTACTGCATATCTTTGGACTGTGGGGGAAACCGAAGCACCCGGAGGAAACCCACGCGAACACGGAGAGAATATGCAAACTCCACACAGAAATGCCAACTGACCCAGCTGAGGCTCGAACCAGCGACCTTCTTGCTGTGAGGCGACAGCACTACCTACTGCGCCACTGTGTCGCCCCTAGGATTGATCCACTCACCCCTATTTTGCATTTCTGTTGTGTTGCATCAGCGAGCTTTAGATTGATGGCGTTGGTCAGCATGTGCAATTTCAAACTGGCTCAGACGAGGCATATCTCATATGTTATTTATTTCCCCAGCCGTTTATTAATGTAAATTATTCTTTCATTGCCCTGATTAAATATCAGGTCACAGGAGTAAAAAGAGTGTAAAATTCTGGCTCCTAATGTTGGCACACTTTGTCAAAATATACCAAAATCTAAGGCACTTCTTGTGGAAAAACAGCACGCTTTTTGTTTTAATTAGTTTGATGTTATCCAGACTGACCATTTCTTCTTTTTTTCAGGAGAACTTTGTGTACCAGGGATTGTGAAAACACGACGTCTGGCTTCCTGAGCGAACTCCATCACATCTGTCTGGACACAGGTCATCTGTGATCGCACTTCGGGGACCGAATTTCCCTCACACTGTAAGATGTTACAAGCGAAGTGCTTTGTTTGTGCAGCTGAAGAGCGTATCCTTGAGTATATATCACTTTGACAAAAGTCGACTGGAGTAAATGAGTACCGAAATCAAATCATATTCGTCATTAGTCCGTTTTCATGGCCTGTTTTATTGTTCGAGACAGCACTTGGGAACGTGCAGTGTGAAACAAACGCTGCTGCTTTTTGTTCGAGAGGCTTGAGTTACTGCTCTGTATTTGGCTTTTCATTAGATTAGCACATTTCTTTGAAGAAACCTTGGAAACTGAAAAAAAAGAAGTCAATTATGGATAGGGGCATCCCATTTTTTACACACGCCTTTATCCACAACAGATCTCGTGAGCAAAATAGCAAAACGTTACTCTGATGGTTTTATATTAGCTCTACCCATTAGGTTAAAAAGATTTAACTAGGCATCTACTTCATGTTGTGTTCAGCGTACATCATGCTATGTGTGTGTGTTTTTAATGTGTGTGTCTGTGTTTGTTTGCATATCCGTGTTTGTGTGTGTCTGTGTGTGCTCCACATCAGAGCAGAGCTCGTTAATATCCACGACCGATCCAAATATGGTCAATATGGACTTTCTGATTTGAGGTTTTTATGGAGTAATAAGCGAGCCACGACGACGAGGTTCCAGTCCGGTGAAGAGCGGTTCCAGAAAGCAGGTAAGAAAAAAACAGAATCCAAAAAATAAAAAATACCAGTAAATAACAGGGGGAGAATGTGGTAAAATCTGAAAACGTGGTAAAACGAAACGAGGGCTTTTTTTTTTCGTTGTTTTCTGGATGCTTTTGAAAATTGTTGGTTGGGTTTAGGGAAGTGTGTGGGCGGGTCAATCGCTAAAATTGGTTGAGTTTAGGGAAGGAGGAGGGTGGGTCAGTTGATTGGTCGGTCAGTCAAACAGTCAGTCGACAGCGACCTCTGGTGGATTTACGCGAGAACAGCAGACACAATGTGTGTCTGTGTTTGTGTGCATATCCGTGTTGGTGTGTGCCTGTGTGAGCTCCACATCAGAGCAGAGGATATTCAGGACCAGTCCAAATATGGTCAATATGGACTTTCTGATTTGATTCTAGAGGTTTTTATGGAGTAATAAACGAGCATATTAAACAGTTTCTGGAGAACTGTGCTTCAGCTAAGCCATATACCTATGTGGATATCAGAGTACAACTTATTGAACTAATGCAGTGAATGACACTTTTAAAAGCCACCTATAGGCAAAATTCACGTTTATATGTTGTTTGGACATAAATGTGTGTTGGCAGTTTTAAACAATTTAAAGCACACATGGGCTAACTGCTTGTTTTTTTTATTCTGACCCAAATATTTGCATTTTAGACACAATACACTGTAAAATATCTGTTAATTAACTTCAGTAATTCGTGATTAATGGTTATGATTTCCATTATGGGACTTTGATATATGCAATATTGAATTTTGATGTTGAAATCTCATTTTAACAGTGTGTCTTTATTGCCATTTTGGTATATTTGAAAATATATATTGTATA
>CAIGQQ010002494.1:2679124-2699124 GCA_903798035.1 Danio albolineatus
ATATTATATTATATTATATTATATTATATTATATTATATTATATTATTTTAGATTAGATTTCATTACATTACATTACGTTAAATTACATAACATTAGATTAGATGCAAAGTAATCCCTTCATAATCCCATCATATAATTTCCTATCATATCATATCATATCATATCATGTCATAACTTTAAGTTATAGTTAAAATTGTTATGTTATGTAGTCCCATCATAATGCCTATTATTTTATATTACATTACATTACATTACATTTGTATTATATTATATTATATTATATTATATTATATTATATTACATTACATTACATTACATTACATAAAATTAATAATAATCCCTTTATAATCCCCACTATATTATATTACATAGCATTACATAAAAACATTAAAAGTAATCCCTCTTTTTACCTTTTCAATGAGAGGTAATGTAATTACAGTAGTTCCACCCAACACCATTGATCTGAGCACTGCAATTACAAAGCTCTCCTTGACTTGATTCTCAGTTGTTTTTCCTCATCTGTTCTGTGTTGAAACGAATCACACTGCTGCCATCCTCTCTTGTAAGTATCATTTAAAAGATTTCCATCGGAATGCACAGAGATTCCCACACATAACCAGTCCCGTATGTAGCTCTACCTGCTTATATTCCAGTCAACAGGCAGGTTTGTCCAGCAGGTAATGTTGCATTTTAGTATCAGATTACGAGCACTTCCAAATAGACTGCAGGCTAGTCTCTGATACGGTGTAATCCTTGGATCAAAATTATTAATTAATTTGGCTGTTGGCTTGGTTTGGTGTGACTAATGCGGCTGAGTGTAGTCTGAAATTCCTTTCTCTCGGGTTGTTTGTTATGCTGAAAGATTAATGCTGAGTCACTGGTTTGATCATTCTTATTTTTAAAGGGCACCTATTATGCCTGTTTTTAGGCAGATTCCGTCTGCCCTACCCATAACCAAATCCTAAATAAATAAAGATGAGTTACACACAAATTACCACCTGTCAATCACTTTTTCTGCACGACTCTGGCATGAATAGTCAGAGTGATCTGTGTCGTTATGACAGTACAAGCGTGAAAGCGAAAGATTGAAGCAGTGTACTGACGCTGTGACACGTTACCTGCTAGATTCAAAAGACCGAAGAGTCTTTAGATAGAGACAAGATTAATTAAAGATTACGTTTAACAACTTTAGTGAGACGCCATCCAGCGGTACATCCTCGATAAACTGTCTGACGTGCACTGCTCTCTGGGGTTTTGTGCTTAATGCACCCGCTGACTGCATGACAGAGTTTGTGTGTGTGTGTGTTGTCACGTGATGTGCGTTTTCAGCAGTATAGTGTGGACGGAGGGCTGTTCAGAAATGCTAGATGAAACATCAGTGTGGATGTGGATCATTTTCGTTCTAAAATGGCATTTTAAAACTAAGCTGTATTAGTGTAAATGGGGCCTGAGTGTGTATTTTACATTAGCGGTTTGCTGCTGCGATGGGGGCGGGGTGGAGGATCGCGATGCTGGCTCAGCGCCGTGATGTCTATTGGCTATCGGCGATGAGCGATGACATAGTCTATGGACCCAACCCTAATTACTAGAACTGTTATCATGGCAAAGACAAAGGAAATCCGCTATTCGAAATTAGCCATTAAAATCATTTTCAAAAATCTTAAATGTTTATTTATATTTACATTTGTGCTGGTCAAAGATTAATTGTGATTAATCGTATTCCAAAATAAAAGTTTGTTTTGACAGTAAATGTGGGTGTGCTGTATAGGTTTATTATGTATATATAAATACACACATGCATGCATATATTTGAGAAATGTTTATTTATATTTTGATATAAAATATATATGCATATGATACAAATTATAAATAAATTTAAATAATTTAAACAAATACAAATTTGTTTGTGTGTATGTGTGTTTATTTCTCATACATAATAAATATATATAATACACACATGGCAAAAATTAATCGCCATTAATCGCCAGCATTAATTAATATATATGGTATTTAAACAAATTCTAAATATATATGTACAAATTTTTGTGTATTTTATGTCTGTGTTTCTACTTATATTTACATAATAAATGTCACAGTTCACATATTTGCATATTATGTAAAAGCAAACTTTAATTTTGTATGTGATTAATCATGATTAATTGCCTGACAGCTTCAGTGCTTTTTCATGATGTGCTTTATGGTGAATCTACTAAATAGAGTTTGTGTAGGCCTGTATTATCGTCGGTGGGCGTCTTTAGTTCATGGACTGTCATGTATTGATGATGAAATGTGTTTAATGTGCTGGTTCTGCTGTGATAGATTATGTGCTGCTGACACTTGACGCTCCAGTGCCTGAATCACACCTCCTTTAAGAGACACTAATGCAAGCAGTGAAGCCTTTCCAGTTTTACTGTCTGCTGAAAGCTGGAATACTGCTTCATCACTTCTGCACTGTCTGATTGCAGAGTTCCCAGATACTCGCTGTTTACTTTAATGCTGCCTTGGCGGATCTTAAAGTGCGTTTCACTGTTGCTTTAGGAATCAGAAGGCATGAATGAATGAATTATTTATTGGTTGGATGAATAAATGAAGTATTGGTTAGTTGGTTGGTTGGTTGGTTGGTTGGTTGGTTGGATGAATGCATGGATGGATGAATTATTTATTGGTTGGTTGGATGGATGGATGGATGAATGAATGAATTATTGGTTAGTTGGATGGATGGATGGATGGATGGATGAATTATTGGTTGGTTGGTTGGTTGGTTGGTTGGCTGGCTGGCTGGTTTGTTGGATGGATGGATGGATGGATGGATGGATGAATGGACTGATGAACGATGGAATGAATTATTGATTTGTTGGTTGGATGGATGGATAGACAGACGAATGAATGAATGAATGAATGAATGAATGAATTATTGATTTGTTGGTTGGATGGATGGATAGACCGACGGATGAATGAATGAATAAATGAATGAATGAATTAATTAATTATTGATTTGTTGGCTGGTTGTTTGGTTGGACGGACGGACGGACAGACGAACGAACGAATGAATGAACAAATAATTGATTTGTTGGTTGGATGCATGGATGGATGGATGAACGAAAGAATGAATTATTGATTTGTTGGTTGGATGGATGGATGGATGGATGGATGGATGGATGGATTTATGAATTAATGAATTATTAAATAAATGAATAAATTATTGATTGGGTGGATGGATGACGAATGAATGAATGAATGAATTGTTGGTTGGTTGGATGGATGGATTTATGGACAAATGAATTAATTAAATGAATTAATAAATATATGAATAAATGATTGATTGGGTGGATGGATGACGAATGAATGAATGAATGAATGAATTGTTGGTTGGTGGGTTGGTTGGTTAGTTGGTTGGTTGGATGGATGGATTTATGGACGAATGAATGAATTAATAAATGAATTAATAAATAAATGAATAAATTATTGATTGGGTGGATGGATGACAAATGAATGAACGAATGAATGAATTGTTGGTTGGTTGGTTGGTTAGTTGGTTGGTTGGTTTGTTGGATGGATGGACGGAAAGACGGATGGATGGATGAATGAATGAATGAATGAAAAAATGAATTATTGATTGGTTGGTTGGTTTGTTGGTTGGATGGATGGATGGATTAATTCATTATTGATTGGATGGATGGATGGATGGATGGATGACGAATGAATGAATAAATGAATTATTGATTGGCTGGTTGGATGAATGAATGAATTTATTTATTTATTTATATAATTAACTATTTACTAATAATTAAAATAAATAATTAATGAAATAATCAATTAATTATTTTATTGATTGATTTCGCAAAATGAAACGTGTTAATTATCTTAATGTTTAAAATAAAAAATATAAATAGTAAACATGATAAATGGTTAATATTGAATTTATATAACGTATTAAGAAATATTAATGTATGTTAAAAGGTTTCTTTAATATATTTAAGTGTGTAAATACTTTAATAATATTATGAAACAAAATAAAAATTAAATATTTATTAGTATTGATGATGTGCTAAAACAGACGTGCAGATGAAATCAAGTAGTGCATTAAGAAGAAAGAGAAGTTTGTTGCATTTGATTATAGTTTTGCCTCCATTTTTGGCACTTTTAAATCATTTCTTTTTTCTTCATTTTACATCTATTAAGTTTTATTTCCATTAATAGTTATTGTATTTCAAGTAACAAAACTCACTTTATTATTTTTGTTTGTAGCTCAGAACCACATGATGTTTGAATCGCTCAGGTGCATTTCAGTGTCTATTTAAGTTTGACGAAGCATGTGTATGTGAATGTGCGTGTATTTCCTGACTGTGTGTGTGTGTGTGTGTGTGTGTGTGTGTGTGTGTAAACGGGGCAGAACATGAGTGTCAGGAGATCACACGGGACACTGGTGTTAGGAAGAGTTATGGGCCGCAGTCACCGCATGGCAGTCCAACACTGGATAATTTATTACACACTCCGCTAATGAACAGCCTCGTTGTGCAATAATGAGAAACACCTTATCCCGGGTCAGAGCGGGGCAGAGGGACACGAGAGGCAGATTCTTACACGTTACTTCAATACTACTTCTGCACAGCCAGGTTTTTGATATGAAGTCTGGTGCACATTGTACTGATTATTCTGGACAACAACTGCACACTACTATACAACACACAATAAAAGAGACTATCTTACTGATATACTTAAAAAATACGATACAATATTCACGTATATATATTTAAAATACTAAAGGGCATATACACTCACCGGCCAATTTATTAGGTACACCTTACTAGTACCGGGTTAGACCTCCTTTTGCCTTCAGAACTGCATTTCATCCTTTGATTCAACAAGATACTGGAGATTTTGCTCCATATTGACATGATAGCATCACGCAGTTGCTGCAAATTTGTCGGCTGCACATCCATGATGCGAATTTCCCGATCCATCACATCCCAAAGGTGCTCTATTGGATTGAGTTCTGGTGAATGTGAAGGCCATTTGAGTACAGGGAACTCATTGTGATCAAGAAACCAGTCTGAGATGATTCACGCTTTATGACATGGTGCGCTATCCTGCTGGAAGTAGCCATCAGAAGATGAGGACACTGTGGTCATAAAGGGATGGACATGGTCAGCAAAAATACTCAGGTAGTCTGTGGCATTGACACAATGCTCAATTGGTACTAATGGGCCCAAAGTATGCCAAGAAAGTATTACACCACCACCACCACCACCAGCCTGAACCGTTGCTACAAAGCAGGATAGATCCATGCTTTTATGTTGTTGATGCCAAATTCTGACCCGACCATCCGAATGTTGCATCAGAAATGGAGACTCTTCAGACCAGGCAACGTTTTTCCAGACTTCTATTGTCCAATCTTGGTGAGCCTGTGTGAATTGTAGCCTCAGTTTCCTGTTCGAAGCTGACAGGAGCGGCACCCGGTGTGGTCTTCTGCTGCTGTAGCTCATCCGCCTCAAGGTTGGACGTGTTGTGCGTTCAGAGATGCTCTTCTGCAGGCCTCAGTTGTAACGAGTGGTTATTTGAGTTACTGGCCATTTTCCTCAGACCATTCTCTGTAAACCCTAGAGATGGTTGTGCGTGAAAATCTCAGTAGATCAGCAGTTTCTGAAATACTCAGACCAGCCCGTCTGTCACCAACAACCATGCCACGTTCAAAGTCACTTAAATCCCTTTTCTTCCCCATTCTGATGCTCGGTTTGAACTGCAGCAGATCGTCTTGACCATGTCCACATGCCTAAATGCATTTAGTTGCTGCGATGCGATTGGCTGATTAGAAATTTGCATTAACAAGCAGGTGTACCAAATAAAGTGGCCGGTGAGTGTATACAGTATGTACAGTACTGGCAATTGGTTTACGTTAGTGGTTGTATTACCATAACAACCATCAAATTACCACAACAGTATGTTTCAAAAGCACTATAGGATTTACTATAAATTACTACACTGTATTTTCATGTGTATGGGCGCCACGGTGGCGTAGTGGGTAGCACGATCACCTCACAGCAAGAAGGTCGCAGGTTCGAGCCTCGGCTGGGTCAGTTTCTGTGCACAGACATTTCTGTGTGAAGTTTGCATGTTCTCCCTGTGGTCGTGTGGTTCCCCTCCGGTTTTCCCCCAAGTCCAAACACATGCGCTATAGGTGAATTGGGAAGACTAAATTGTCCATAGCGTATGAGTGTGATTGAGTGTGTATGGATGTTTCCCAGAGATGGGTTGCAGCTGGAAGGGCATCCGCTGCGTAAAACAAATGCTGGATAAGTTGGTGGTTCATTCCGCTGTGGGGACGCCAGATTAATAAAGGGACTAAGCCGAAAAGAAAATGAATGAATGAATGAATGAATTTTCATGTGTGTGCTGTGAAAGCATCATGTCAATGTAGTACAGTGTTCCTCCGGGCGCAGATTGTTGTGTGAAATGTCATTTGGACGTATTTTCCTAACAGTTTGTGCTTGTATTCGGGACGGTTTGAGTGGAAACTTCACACCGTAAGCTCAGCCGTGTGGAATGTTCTGCGATGTGATCACAGTAAACAAATACAAACCCTTTTTTCACAAAACATCTCCTTCTGTCACTCCAGTTGATCTGAATCATCATTTTTTCCCAATAACAGCCCGCTTTCCCCTCATTTCTCCATCTGACAGTCAGACCCCCCAGAACGAACAAACACACACACTGCTGAAAAGTGTACCTGATTTGTTGCACACACGCACACACACACACACTGGATTTTATTATTTGCAAAATGTTATTGATTCATCATGTCAGCGAGCGGCTTCATCCGTCTTAATGGAGCAGACAGATGTGTGTATCTGTATACACCGCAGAGAAACACGGAGATGAGAGATAGATGGCCATATGAGTGTGTGTGCGCGTTCGTGACTGGACATCTGGTTCTCCGCTGTCACGCTCACACAGAAGTTTCTCAGTGGAGAATCCAAACAGACGCCTCTTCATTTACAGAAACAGAAACATGTTTAAATTCTGTCAAAACCGTCCCTCCAGAGCAGCTCATCTCTCTTGGTTTGCAGACGGGCTTGTGTAAAATGTGTACGTCTCTCTGATCATCTGGAGATTCTTCTCAACATGATGAAACTGAAGCTTTCTTGTAAAAATCTCTTGTCATGACGTGATGCTCTCGCTATGCTGGAAGTGATGCATTCTGGGTGGTTGCAAGGTGGTCAGATATGGATGAAGAAGTTATGTTTTTATATTATGGTCAGGGGTGGCGCAGTGGGTAGCACGATCGCCTCACAGCGAGAAGGTTGCTGGTTTGAGTCCAGACTGGGTCAGTTGGCATTTCTGTGTGGAGTTTGCATGTTCTCCCCGTGTTCGTGTGCGGGGGCATGGGGTGAGGGTGAATTGGGTGGGCCAAATTGTCCGTAGTGTATTTGTGTGAATGAGAATGTGTGGATGTTTCCCAGAGATGGGTTGCGGTTGGAAGGGCATCCGCTGCATAAAACATATGCTGGATAAGTTGGCGGTTCATTCCGCTGTGGCGACCCCGGATTAATAAAGGGACTAAGCCGACAAGAAAATGAATGAATGAATTAATATTATGGTCAGAGGCGTCACGGTGGCGCAGTGGGTAGCACGATCGCCTCACAGCAAGAAGGTTGCTGGTTTGAGTCCAGGCTGGGTCAGTTGAAATTTCTGTGGTGAGTTGCATGTGTGGGTTTCCTCCGGGGGCTTCGGTTTCCCCCACAGTCCAAACACATGCGCTATTGGTGAATTGAGTAAGCTAAATTGGCCATAGTGTATGTGTCTGAATGAGTGTGTATGGGTGTTTCCCTGTACTGGGTCGCAGCTGGAAGGGTTGAATAATAAGCTGGATAAGTTGGCAGTTCATTCCGCTGTGGTGATCTTTGATGAATGAAGGTAGGAAAATGAATGAATGAATGAATATCCTGGTCGTGTAGTGAATATTTATGTTGGAGTGTGTTGTGTTGCAGGTTTAAATGCATTTTAGTTCAGAAAACATTGTCATTTTCTCAGAATATGCATTTAATGTTAGATTCATTTTGCGATGGTTTCAATATAGCTCATTGATGCCCATTCAGGGCTTCCCCACCTCTTCCGTAAGCCGTCTCTGCTCTGATTGGTCAGCTGTTTTGATCGGTCTTTCTGTAGTTTGTGTCAGAAACGAACCGCCTGATGAAGAGTGTTGGTATGGCGCTGAAGGCAGATGATATACAAACTAGTAACTTTGATGATGTAGATTGGTCATGTCATTGGCACGTCATGATTTTGCCAAGTATGATGCGGTTCTGGATTAACATCTATGCTGATCCTTGAACATCATTTTTGCTGGAAAATGTAATCCATACCTATTCCCTACTCCTAAACCCAACCATAACTGTAGATTATTCCTAAAATCAGAGGGATAATAGTTGGATAACAATCATGTAGAAGTGCATAAACCTAACTGTAAGCCTAAACTTAACATACTGTAAACGTATCCCTTAATTCTGATTGGCTGATTGGAATGTTGTTCCAGGATCAACATAGATGTTAATCCAGAAACATGTCCTACTTGGTCAAATCAGGTGGTTGGTAGCAGATTATTTTTAAATAACGACTAATATAAGATATGAAAATTAATTTAAGCTGTATTTTGCCCATTTATGAAATGTATTTAACAGGATTTGCTCATATTGATTATTAATAAGTAATAATGATTAAAGTAATTGAGTACTGATGTTTACATGATGGAAATAAGTTGCGCCAAATACACATTTTCACAGACATGCATTTAGAGTTGCTTATTTATTTATTTATTCATTTATTTATTTATGAGCAATTCCATGCAATTTATTTATGAGCAATTTACAGTGCTGTACAAATACTCAAAAATGTCTCAGTCAATGTTTTCAAACAATTATTCATTATCCAATTATCGAATTGTCCATCATCCATAACTCATATAATTCTGTGTATATTTGTTTTGGAAAATGTAAACAGATGATTCAATATAATGTTAACATATACCTTATCTGTGCATTTATGTTTTGAGTTTTTACTGCAAATGTCACATCCATAACGCTGTAATTGCTCTTATTTATTTATTTGTTTGTTTGTTTGTTTGTTTGTTTATTATATGGTTTTGAGTCTTTTTATGCTCTCCATTTTTTTTATCAGAAATACAGTAAAATCAATAATATTGTTGTTTAAAATATTTAAATTAGCTGTTTTCTATTTGAAAAAAATGCTAATTAGTCATTTCTGTGATGTAAAAAAACACTGGATCCTTCAGAAATCACGCTGATAGGCTGTTTTGATAGTCATGAATTATTGTTACGGTTAGGAACAGTTTTGTTTTGAGGATACTTTGATATTAAAAGTTTTAAAAGAAATAGTGTTCATTTGTAGCCACACATGTCTTCTTTTATGGCTTTTGATCAATTTAATCAATCCTTCCTCAATAAAAGTATTCGAGTGCACACTGCTTGACTGTTAGCAGGTTTGGTATGCTGTCCCGGGAGAGAACCCTGAGCTCGGGCTCCCGCCTGGTCAGTTGGCATGTAAGGGGGTCCGAGATCAGGTAGGTCTCGAGAGCTCCCCCTGGTAAAAGGAGGAAAAGGAGGTTTCACTCTGGCTCCTGCAGCATGCTTAGTGTCTGGGACCGGGGGGGGGGGGGCAAGTTGGAGCACTCACTCTGGTCCAAACTGAACCAAAACAACTTATTACAACTGGCTTAAGATTGGCAAGGAAAATTCGGGACCCTGCAACCTGCAGAACCTGGGAAAATAAAATAAAATAAAATAAAATAAAATAAAATAAAATAAAATAAAATAAAATAAAATAAAACAATAAATAAACAAAACAATACAATACAATACAATACAATACAATACAATAAAATAATAAAATAAAATAAAATAAAATAAAATAAAATAAAATAAAATAAAACAATACAATAAATAAATAAACAAAACAAAACAAAACAAAACAAAACAAAACAAAACAAAACAAAACAATACAATACAATACAATACAATACAATACAATACAATAAAATAAAATAAAATAAAATAAAATAAAATAAAATAAAATAAAATAAAATAAAAATATTCCTGCCCTTTTCATTGGTAGAATCTGATTGATTGGCGCGTGCAGCACAGCATTAACAGCTCTGAGTGACTCTAAAATCTCCCACTTATCAGTTTAACCGTCTGTCTGTATTGCTGTTCTCTCTGATGAACATTAGCAGGATGTTGACTTAAGCTTCTGAAGGTTTGATTGTGCCTGACATGTTTGTTTTAAAAGAAAATGTTCCTGCATCATCAGGATTTTACCACATCAAACTCTGGTCGGCTTACATGTTTTGACAACAGTCCGCAGACTGGCGAATTCCTTAATTCAGAGTTGAAGGAAGTTGCTCAACGGTGAATATTATTCACATCTTTTAGGCTTGTGTTTGTCATTTGCTGCTTTGCCACAAAATGTTTAGTCGTGTACCTCGCTTGTCTGTCCTCAGGTCATACATTTAAACATATTTTATCTGGATATCAGAACAATTAGGACAAAAATACCTTTTATTTCATCACTCTCTGAAACACATTATAGGAGTGTGCAATATTTGTACAGATATTTAATAATATTTATTAAGATATTTAGTACCGTGTAGGTATCGCTTTATCACAACCGGTTGTTTAATTGTTTTCTCTCAGCCTCATTGAAATGAGTGCAGTTTCCGTGCAGCAGGAGAAAGCCTTTGAGTGTGTGCGTGTTCATACATGTGGTCAAGGAAACCCTCCAGCTTTTCGATTAATGATGATATACAGTAATGTGGATTCATGTGGAATGTCTTATTAGAGCAGACGTAGTGCCACACATTCAGTTCTGGGTGTTTCCACTGAACTAACAGTTTGCTGGAGTCAGAATGGGCTATTCTGTGTTGGTTGCTAGGGTTGTTGCTTGGGGGAAATAGGCTTTTGCTTGGTCAAGGGGGTTTTAGGATTCATAGCCAGTCTTGAAAAAGCTTCTGCAGAATATTCATTCATTCATTCAATTCAGTTCAGTTCAATTCAATTTAATTCAATTCAATTCAATTCAATTCAATTCAATTCAATTCAGTTCAGTTCAGTTCAGTTTACATCAGTTCAGTTTAGTTCAATTCAGTTCAGTTCAATTCAATTCAGTTCAGTTCAATTCAATTCACATCAGTTCAGTTTAGTTCAATTCAGTTCAGTTCAATTCAGTTCAGTTCAGTTCAGTTCAGTTCAGTTCAGTTCAGTTTAGTTCAATTCAATTCACATCAGTTCAGTTCAATTCAGTTCAGTTCAATTCAATTCACATCAGTCCAGTTTAGTTCAATTCAGTTCAGTTCAATTCAATTCAATTCAATTCAATTCAGATCAGTTCAGTTCAATTCAATTCAATTCACATCAGTTCAGTTCAATTCAATTCAGTTCAGTTCAATTCAATTCACATCAGTCCAGTTTAGTTCAATTCAGTTCAGTTCAGTTCAATTCAATTCAATTCACATCAGTTCAGTTCAGTTTAGTTCATTCAGTTCAATTCAGTTCAGTTCAATTCAGTTCAGTTCAGTTCAATTCAGTTCAGTTCAGTTCAGTTCAATTCAATTTAGTTCAATTCAATTCACA
The DNA here is from genome assembly GCA_903798035.1 of Danio albolineatus. NCBI lineage: Eukaryota > Metazoa > Chordata > Actinopteri > Cypriniformes > Danionidae > Danio > Danio albolineatus. Next base: position 2,690,768 of record CAIGQQ010002494.1, read on the forward strand.
TCAGTTCAGTTTAGTTAAATTCAGTTCAGTTCAATTCAGTTCAGTTCGGTTCAGTTCAATTCAGTTCAATTCAGTTCTATTCAATTCAATTCAATTCAATTCAATTCACATCAGTTCAGTTTAGTTCAATTCAGTTCAATTCAATTCAATTCAATTCACCTTTGTTTCTATAGCGCTTTTACAATGTAGATTATGTCAAATAGGCATGGGCCGGTTTAAGATTCTGACGGTATGATAACCTTGGAAAAAAGATCACGGTTTCACTGTATGACGGTATTGTGCTTATTTTGAGAAACATTTATAATATTTTGGAGCAGTAAACATGTCAGGCTGAATAATTACAATGAATCATTGACTTCTGCTGTCTTCATTTATTTCAAAAACACAGATGTTTTTCCAGTTTACACCTAAAAAAAAATGTAAACAAAAAATCTTACACATACCTTAGGAACGGTATAGCAGAAAATGTTGGCGGTATGAAAACCTTAACTTTTACATAGCGCGGTATACCTTGAAAACGGTTATCGTCCCATGCCTAATGTCAAAGCAGCTTCACATAGAAGGTTATAGTGAATTGAAAGTGTCAGTCCAGTTTTCAGTGTTGAAGTTCAGTTTAGCTCAGTTCAGTGTGGTTTAATATTCACTGCTGAGAGTTCAAACACTGGTCCTAATGCAGGCCAGTAGCTACAGTGGCAAGGAAAAAACTTTACCAATTGGTAAAAGTTAAGAATTGAAAAGCCTTGAGAGAAACCAGGCTCAGTTGGGCACGACCATTTCTCCTATGGCCAGACGTCCTGTGCAGAGCTGCAGTCTAGGTGCCAGAGGTTGGAGAAGCTGGACGTCACCGAGACATGTGGATCCACTGTCCATGATTAAGTCATGTTCAAGCAAACTGCTATTTTTTGAGTCTAGTATGCATGACATATTGTTGAAGTCTGAATTATTAGGCCTCTGTATATATTTTCTCCAATTTTTGTTTACGGAAAGAAGATTTTTTTTAACACATTTCTAAACATAATAGTTTTAATAACTCATTTCTAATAACTGATTTATTTTATCGTTGCCATGATGACAGTACATAACATTTTATAAAGGCTTAACTAGGTTAATTAGGAAAGTTATGGTAATTAGGGAAGTCGTTGTATAATGATTGTTTGTTCTGTAGAAAAAAGATTATTGCTTAAGGGGGCTAATAATATTGACCTTAAAATGCTTTTAAAAAATTAAGAGCTGATTTTATTCTAGTTGAAATGAAACAAATAAGACTTTCTCCAGAAGAAAAAATATTATTGGAAATACTGTGGAAAAATTCCTGAATCTGTTAAACATCATTTTGGAAATATTTGAAAACGAAAAGAAAATAACAGGAGGGGTAATCGTTTTGATTTGAACTGTACATGTAAATCAAAGATATTTAGATGCTCATGAAATGATCATCTTCTCCTCTTCAGATGGCACATTGTGCAGAAGTCTGGAGAAGTGCATGGCCATACCTGCCCGAAGTCACCTGAGGAACTGGAAGGTGAGCATTCCTCATATCATCATTTGGGAAATCATCCACTTAGAAATAAACAAACAAACACAGGCATGCACGATATTGAATACAATTTCACCAGATGACTTAATGGGCCCTATCATACACTCAGCACCATACCTGGCAACATTTGGTTTTTAAATTCCGGGAGATTATTAACCAGGGGGTTCATTTTTGGTATTTAAAAAATTATGTTTGTTTAAATAACAAAATAAACATACAAATGAGCCCAAAGCAATATCCATGGCTCCTGGTGACACAATGAGGTCTTGTAAAGCGAAGCGATAACAATAAACTCTCTAAGAAATTGAACATTATTAATAATTTTGACATAATTTACAATTTTAGTGTCGTTGTGATTTCACATGCTGAGTGACGTCGTTTTTCCCACCGAATGTCTGACAGTAAAATCCATACAGCACACCTTGCAGAAAGCGTGGGCATCATCAAGGTGGCTTCTAGACAAAAACTTGAATTCCTCCGTCCAGCTGTTGGTAGATTTACACATATATATATTTTTTCTTTGCCGAAGCACAACCTGACTCTTTTTCCTTCCATCATGTGTACTACTACTGACGCAGCTGCTTGTTGCTACTGCCACCGTTCAAGTCCCGCATCTACCTCCTGCGCAGAAATCAACAGCGCACCTGATTTGTAACGTTTATTGCCAGATTGAGGTAAAATATGTTACAAGATTTGAGTATTGGGTCAATTGTGTGAGGTAATGAACTTCATTCAAGATCTGGCAACTTGACAAATATGAACATATATTTTTTAAACTGTATTGGGACGTACAAATTACAGGAGTTTCCCGGGAGAAATAACAAACTGGGAGGGTGGCGGGAGATGGATGTGAAATACGGGAGATTCTCGGGAAAAACTGGAGTGTTGGCAGGTATGCTCTGCACAATAAGATGAAAGACATGTTTGCCACGACATGTTGCTTTTTTCAGAGCAACGCAATGCTAATTTTCCCGCTTTGCGCCACGTTGTTTGAATAGCAAATCCATTTGCGTCACCTTGTGGACTCAAGGGTGTTCCGGTCTAAAAGAGGTGTGTTAAGGTCCATTGTTGGTGCTTTGCTATATTGAGGAACTAAAATAGACTGTGCAATAGACCAGCTGAAAGCAGGTCTAAAGTCCAGCGCAGAGCGCGTTAGTTGTGTGCCTTAAATGCGTACACATTGCTTAATACACAGAGGATGTCCAGCAATACGCAAATATTTTTCCAAATGAAAAACAATTAAAGGAATAAAATATTGCCAAAATTATTATTTTCTACATAAATATAAAAGCCACTGCCTCCATGCCTTCTTCATCTCGGAGGGGTTTTTTTCAGTTTATTCATTACAATTTTTTCAATTCACTTCACCTTTATTTCTATTGTGCTTTTACAATGTAGATTGTGTCAAAGCAGCTTCACGTGGATTTAAGTAAATTGAAACCGTGTCAGTACAGATTTCAGTGTTGAAGTTCCATTTGCATTTGTGTATTGGTATTATTAGTAGCATTATTTATTATATGCGTATTTATTTTTGTTTTATTAAAAACAAGCTTAGATTTTTCCACCTGTCTGGTTTTGGACCATATGGGGAATAAGAAGAGTATGTGTGTTTGGGTATAACCACACCTCGTATTTGTTGTTCATTTATTCATTTGCTGGAAATTAGAACTGAATTTAGAAATAGTTTTGAAACAAGTCTTTGCACTTAACAAATGAAATTACATATGTAGGCTAATGGATGTCTTCAGTGGAGTGAGTACAACAGCGTTTCCTTATCCACGAAAGCGAGGAAGAGAAGGTAAAGAGGACGATTGGAGGAGGCTCGTTCTTTATTCTCGCGCTGCAGATGCTCTGTTTAACTGTTTTCTCGCTAGTAAAGAGTTCAGTATTTCTCAGTTTGAAAGTCCGCCATGTAAATAGCAAATGCACCATGGCTCGACGCAACTTACTCTTAAAGGGAATGAGAGATGAGACTCTGATTGGTTTATGCTCAAAACACACCCAGAACTCATTAAGAGAATAAGCACCGCCCTGTTAGACCTTACGCCATGGCGCAAACCGTATTTTTCCGTCTTTAAAATAGCAAAAATGTATTCGGACACTTAATGCTATTGCACCATGCACTTTAGACTTTGCGCCTAGATCGTTAAAATACAGCCCAATATCTGTTATATCTGTATTTGGAAAGAATTTATAATGCTAGATTGATTGGCATGATTCTGCAGTGAAGTGCTTGTCCATAAAATCTAATAAACTATCTATAAATACAACCAAGAAAAGATACAATCAAAATAAAACATATTATCGTTTTTTTCCCCCGAATCTAGCATTATTCAAGTACAGTAATTGAATGATAAAAATAAAAATAATTCTATGTATTAATCATTATTAAAGTCACAAATGGTACTATTTCTGGTGCCAGAATGCTTTTAAAATCATTATAAATTCACAAACATCAAAAACAGATGCAAATAATAAATTATAATACATACTCAACATGCATATCCTATGATGTGACTATTGCGAATGATCACATAGTGATATTGATGCTGAAACCATACATTGTTCAGCCCTAAAAACACACACATACACTCACGTAACAGCATCTAACCCTCCTGTTTGGCCTCAGCCTGTGCTACATCAGCGAATGTGTGAGAAGCGTGTCGGTTTGGGCTTGTTTGTGTGTCAGCGCGGTTCGTTTCTCATCCAGACGCTCCACAGACACTCGTCCTGAAATATTAACTCATCAGGATCCGCGGTGGTGTTGGGTGTTATTTCAGTAATCGAGGAGGCTGTTGTGGAGGTCTGCTGTAGCTCAGCTTCAGGGCTTTGAAAGCATATCCATGTGAATGGAGTGATCGGACATCCCGGGTCAGTTTACTCTGTCAGGGTTTATATAACACACAGGAGTAATGTGCAGGACGCACGCAGGTTAACCCTGAAGATTCATGTCATTATGACAATGACTGAGGAACAACAACACTATTTATATGCATACTGTTGAAGTTAAAATTATTCTCCCTCCTGTGCATTTTTCAGATATTTCCCAAATTATGTTTCAAGATTTCACTCTTAGCTGATGATTGATTATAAAGCTTGTTTGGCATGCTGTCCTAGGAGAGAGCCCTGAGCTCATAAGATCCTCGAGCCCGGGGCTCCCTCCCGTTTGCAAGGCGAGAGGGGAGTTTGAGCTCAGGTAGATCTGGAGAACTCCCCTGCTGTAGTAGCTAATGAACAGATAGTGATCGCTCTTAACCCCTTATCGTTCCTGTCAAATTTGCTCAAATGCCTAAAAAACTGCATACCCAAAGTAAATTGCATGCATGAACCATTTTTAGTATAAGCATGATTTTGGTCTCTTTTCAAAGGTGACACACTGAGGTTTATTCCTTAATAGTCAGAATCACTGTAAATGTTATTGGTATTGAGTAATTAAGCTTAAGACACACTGAAAAATCAAAAAATAAAAATCCACCTAAATTTTTTTTCTCTTAATTAATGCCTGCAGAAGACTATAATTAAGAGGTATTACTTTAAAAAGGCAATTTGATCAAAGCTTGAAGACTTACCAAGCCAAATTTTCTGTTTTGATAACAGTACCTTAGAAAATGTGTATTTTATACATGTTTATCCAAGTGGATGTCTAGGCGCTCCCCACAAAAGGCCACTTGGCTGGACCCTTTGCAGTGTAATTACACCGTGTTTGTTGAAATGTTATAGATCTGTGGACAGACAGGAGGCATAAAATGTGTGTTTCTTCAGTTTTGTTATTGTTTCTGCGCTTATCGGTAGTTTGACAAAGACACAAATTGTGTCTGCTATGTTTATTGTGTCTCAAAATAGTTGGAATAGTTTTAATCACAAGAATCTCAGCTTTCAAAAGATATATGACATGTTTAGTCTCTTTTCTGGGAAGCTATTATATTTCGTGATGTTTCCCATTAAACATGCAATGTACCGCAGGCGGCACATCGGAACGGCAATGGGTTAAGAGAGAACTACTTACTAGGACCACATCTATGGTTGCGATTTAGATGTCAATTAACTTATGTTGCGTGTTTTTGGACGGTGGGAGGAAACCGGGGAACCCAGGGGAAACCCACGTGAGCATGGCGAAAACATGTAAACTCCACACAGAAACGTCAGCTGGGCCACCAGCTGGGTCACCGTGCCACCCATCTAGGAAGGGAGGAGTAGTAGGGGTGGAGGGGGGATTTTTCAAAATGAAGATGGCTGTGATGTGGAGCTTAGGGTATTTATAGTGTCTTAGGAATCGTCTAAATTGGTGAATCATAAATTGAAAAATGCGGGACCAGCTGCAAGCAATCATCAGCACGTGATCCTCTCGAAATTAGTTTATAAATAAACTCCACTTAACAGAGCAAGAAATTTTTCACAGTATTTCCTATAATTTTTTTTCCTCTGGAGAAAGCCTTATTTGTTTTATTTTAGCTAGAATAAAAGTAGTTTTTAATTCTTTTAAAAAGCATTTTAAAGTCAATATTATTAGCCCCTTTAAGTTATATATTTTTTTCGATTGTCTACAGATCAAACCCAAAGACTCTAGAATACATAAGACGGGTCACTTGTATAGTTTTGAATGGGGAAAAGTGTAACAGTCCATATGGCGAATGAAGCCCTGTCTACTAGTATAGGAGCCAATCATCAATCGATATAGACTGACGGAGAAGCTTGTATCTGATGTGTGCTTTTACTAAAGTTTGGTGGTCAACAAGCACACTGGAATCTCAGCGAATACTTGCTTTACAGACTTAAGAAATATATCCACATAAAGCTTGATATCTCTGCTTTTAAATGGACCAAGTTCACTTGAAAACAAAAGTTGTTTGGTTTTCTAATCTGTATGAAACGAACGTGAGGTACAGTCCGTCCTGTTAAACACACATCACATGGCAGCAACTACTCAAACGCCCAACAAACCCGTAAACAAAGAGTCGCTGTCATTTCTGGAGGAGATTCGCCATCAAGACCAAGTTGTGGATTACTTCAGAAGAGCAGCGCAATCAGACGATCATTATCCAGAGGATGATAATGTGTAGAACGGTCATAAATACAACCCAGGCTCATTCTGTAAACATAGTCTCACGTATGTTTCTGGAGGCCGCGAAATACGTTTCGGGAGCTACTTTTTTTACAATATTTTGTTTTCGCGAATCCACAGGAGGGCGCTGTGTATGCTTTTTCAGATCTCAAATTTCTCTCGCATGTGCCGTTCATGCCTGCTGTTCTCACGTAAACCCACCAGAGGCCGCTGTTGACTGACTGTCTGACTGACTGAATGACTGACCAATCGACTGACTCACCCTCCTCCTTCCCTAAACCCAACCAATTTTATCGACTGACCCACCCACACACTTCCCTAATCTCAACCAACAATTTTCAATAGCAATCCAGAAAAAAAAGAAAAGCCCTCGTCTCATTTTTACCATGTTTTCAGGTTTTACCACATTCTCGCACTGTTATTTACTCATTCATTCATTCTTTCATTATTTTCTGCCGCTTTTCCGGGGCCGGGTCGCGGGGGCAGCAGTCTTAGGAGAGAACCCCAGACTTCCCTCTCGCCAGACACTTCCTCCAGCTCCTCCATGGGGATCCCAAGGCGTTCCTAGGCCAGCCAAGTGACATAGTCCCTCCAGCCTGTCCTGGGTCTTCCCCGAGGCCTCTTCCCGGTGGGACATGCCTGCAACACCTCCCTAGGTAGGCGTCCAGGAGGCATCTGAAACAGATGCCTGAGCCACCTCAGCTGACTTCTCTCGATGTGGAGGAGCAGCGGCTCTACTCCGAGCTCCTCCTGGGTGACAGAGCTCCTCACCCTATCTATAAGGGTGCACCCTGCCACCCTGCGAAGGAAACTCATTTCAGCCGCTTGTATCCGAGATCTTGTTCTTTCAAACGTAGATGTGACGTGGTGTTATTTACTGGTTTATATAATTTTTACCTGCTTTCTGGAACCGCTCTTCACCAAACCCGAACCCTGTTGTCGTGGTCCTCTCTGCGTCTCAAGTCCGCCGACGAACACGGCGAGCAAACAGAACAAACTGATTGCAGCGGGAAAGTCGTCCATACGGAGGTTATCGGTCAGCTGGTAAGCGCGGAAAGGAACGGCGTCATACCACCCCATAACGTTCGGTTAAAAATTGCTATACGTACCTCTGACTAAATAATGTGCAGTCTCCAGAAACGTACATAGGACTACGTTTTCAGAATGAGCTTGTGTTGCTTATAGCTTAAGGGCGCTAATAATATTGATTAAAATGATTTAAAAATATCTAAAACTGCTTTCATTCTAGCTGAAATAAAACAAATTAGGCGCCACAGGGGCGTAGTGAGTAGCACGTTCGCCTCACAGCAAGAAGGTCGCTGGTTCGAGCCTTGGCTGGGTCAGTTGGCATTTCTGTGTGGAGTTTGCATGTTCTCCCTGTGGTTGCGTGGGTTTCCTCCGGGTGCTCCGGTTACCCCCACAAGTCCAAAGACATGTGCTATAGGTGAATTGGGTAGGCTAAATTATCCATAGTGAATGAGTGTGTATGAATGTTTCCCAGAGATGGGTTGCAGCTGGAAGGGTATCCGCTGCGTAAAACAAATGCTGGATAAGTTGGCGGTTCATTCCGCTGTGGTGACCCCAAATTAATAAAGGGACTAAGCCGAAAAGAAAATGAATGAATGAATGAAATAAAACAAATAAGACCATTATTAAATATTATAGGAAATACTGTGAAAAATCTCTTGCTCTGTTAAACATCATTTGCATAATATTTGAAAAATAAATTCACAGGAGGACGAATTATTAACTGTACTT
>CAIGQQ010002494.1:2704124-2710160 GCA_903798035.1 Danio albolineatus
TGAAATATGTCTTTGTTCCGTAAAACATCACTTGGAAGATATTTGTAAAAGAATTACAGTTTCACAGGAGGGATAGTAATTTTGTCTTCAACAGTTTTAATAACTCATTTCTTTTGTTTTTGCGATGATGACAGTGCATAATATTTTACTTATTTATTTTGCAAGACACTAATATTCAGCTTAAAGTGTCATTTAAATACTTATGTGGGTTAATTTGGTAAGTTAGTTTAATTAGGCGAGTCATTGGTCAACAGCTGTTAGACAAAACAACCGTTTTGAGTTTCTTTCTTCTGTAGAATACAAAAGAAGATATTTTGAAGAATGTTGAAAACCGGTAACCATTGACTTCCATAGTAAATAATAAATATGACTTCCTCCAGAATAAAAATACAATAGCAAATGCTGTGAAAAAATGTCTTTGCTCTGTTAAACATCAGTTGGGAAATATTTTTAAAAGAATTACAACTCTCTAAATTCTATAAAATACAGAACAGATGGTTGTGAGATTTAAAGTTCACTCAATACTGAAAATTCAAAATACAAAAAAAGAAGATATTTTGAAGAATGTTGAAAACTGGTATCCATTGACTTCCATAGTAAACAATAAATAAAGACTTTCAGCAAAATAGAAATATAATATGAAATACTGTGGTGTCTCTGTTAAACATCACTTGGTAAATGTTTTAAAAAGAATTACAACTTTACAAATTCTATAAAATTCAATACATTTTTTAAGTGATGTTTGAAGTTCACTTCTGAAAATTCTGTCATCATTTACTCTTCTTCCGTAGAACAAAAAAGAAGATATTTTGAAGAATGTTGAAAACTGGTAACCATTGACTTCCATAGTAAATAACATTTCTCTAAAATAAAAATATAATAGGAAATACTGTGGAAAAAATATCTTTGCTCTGTTAAACCACTTCTGTAGAACACGAAGATGTTTTTAAGAATGTTGAAAACCGGTAACTATTGACTTCCATAGTAAATAATAAATAAGACTTTACCAGAATAAAAAATACAATAGGAAATACTGTGAAATATGTCTTTGCTCTGTTAAACATCACTTGGAAAATATTAGTAAAAGAATTACAGTTTCACAGGAGGGATAGTAATTTTGTCTTCAACAGTATGTGTATAATCTGAAGGCACTAAAGCAAATGTTTCATTTTCTCTAACCTTGATCTTACTTCTGGCTAGTAAAAACAAGTTGCACACAGTTTCATTTGTGGCTTTTGTTTTATTTGAGGAATGGAGGTTGAAAGCAGTTCAGTCTATAATCTGTTTCAAGTCTTCTCAGGCTTCTTCCCGAGTTACTGTTACACTTTCTGTCTGAGCTGTCAAAGGTTTGAATCCTTTGGGAATTCAGCTTTCTCAGACTCTTGAATGGGGAATTCTCATGAAAGCTGTCAAGAGCATGTCTAGATCATGTTTCATTGGAAATCACTTCAACAATGAAACAAAATAATCATCATAACAATTGTCATCATTTTTAAATTTTATGACAATCGGTCACATTTTACGATAAGGTTTCATTAATGTTGTACTGTTTGTATTTATGTATTTACATTTAAATGTGTTAATGATGTATTTGCATTTAAAAATGTATTTACTAACATCAACTAATAATGAACCATAATTTTACTGCACTTATTAATCATAGTTCAACATTTTCATTATTGAAATCCAAAGTTGTGCTTGTAAACATTAATTAAAGAAGTGTGAGTTAACTAACAATGAACAACTTTATTTGCATTAACGTTAACAAAGATAAGTTTAATACTGTAATAAATGCAATGTTTATGTTACCAAATACATGAACTAAAGGAACTAAATTGTACTTTGTTGCTTAATCATAAATATTGTAGATGAATAAATAAGTGAAGTATTTTATTTGAGTATTTTTAAAAGAATGAACATTCAGACGCTTTGCATGAATGTGAATTTGCTGCATTCTGTTTATATTATGATGATTTTTTCAGAGATTTAAAGGGACGGTTCACCCAAAAGTGGAAATTCTGTCATTTATTCACCCTTCACTTGTTCGAAAATTGTTTTGAGTTTCTTCCTTCTGTAGAACAAAAAAGAAGATATTTTGAAAAATGTTGAAAACCGGTAACCATTGACTTCCATAGTATTTGTTTTTTCTACAATGTAATTCAATGGTTACAGGTTTTCCACCAACATAGATTCATTCTGAAAACGTAGCCCTATATACATTTCTGGAGAGTGCGAATTAAGTAGCCAGAAGTACATATGGCTGCAATTCGTTTTAAAATTAACGCTATGGGGGGGGTGACGTCGTTGCTTTTCGCGTTTACCTGCTGAACGATTACCTCCATATGGACGGCTTTCCCGCTGTTACCAGTTTGTCTAGTAGCTCGCCATGTACATCGGCAGACTTAAGATGCAAAGGAGTTGACCACGACGACGAGGTTCGAGTTCGTTGAAGAACAATTCCAGAAAGAGCGTAAGACAAAAACCCAAAAATAAATTAAACAAGTAAATAACAGGGTGAAAACGCGGTAAAATCTGAAAACGTGGTAAAAATCAGGCGAGGGCTTTTCTTTTTCTGGGTTACTTTTCAAAATTGTCCGTTGGGTTTAGAGAAATGGGTGGGCGCTAGTTAATCAGTGCTTTGAGAACACTATCGGTTGGTTTAAGGAAGGAGAAGGATGGGGCAATCGATCGGTCAGTAAGTCAGTCAGTCGACAGCGGCCTCTGGTGGATTTATGCTAGAACAGCAGGCGTGAATGGCACTCGAGAGAAATTTGAGATCTGAAATCTGGTGGATTCGCGAAAACAAAAACTACAAAAAAAAAACGTACCTACTGGGTCTCCAGAAATGTATATAGAGGTACATTTTCAGAATGAGCTTGGGTTGTTTTCAACATTCTTCAAAATATCTCCTTTTTATTTTGACAGAAAAAAAATGTATACAGGTTTAGAATCATTTTAGGGTGAGTAAATATGTATTTGTGGGTCAACTATGGCTTTAACTCTACAGTCCTCGTTGAAACTGAAGACTCCTCATCCTGTGCTTCTGCCTAATGTCACATTGACAGCTGATATCTCGCTTCAAGGCGAATTCCTTGCAGATCATTCTACTTTCCTTCTTTTCCATACGTTCAGTGGAAATAAAATATCTGCGCACATAATAATGCCGAAACACGAGCGGAATGCAAAATTACCGTGCGTATCTCCTGTGAGGACATGTGCACTTCACGTACAGACTCAATGATGTTGTCTGTTTGCTCTTCAATTAGCTTTAAGGATCCTCTGACATTTAATACTGGTGTCTATGTAGACGACACTGTTTGTTTTGTGCGCTTTGATAAACATGATCAACATTGGTCAAGCCACAAGTTGACATGTTGGGCAAACAAACAGAGTCTCTGTGTTTACACTGCAGGAAGTCAGCTGTACAACTGGCTCTTTCTATCGCTGCACACTGTTCTTTAAAAGCCTGTGCTCGGTGGATGCTGAACAAACATTAAAACATACACCACCATGCAAAAGTGTAGGATTGGCTGGATTTTTTTAAATTTTTGCAAGAGTTTTATGTGATGAAAAGCTGTTTTTTCATCATTGCATCATCATAAACCCCAAAAATGTGTTGCAAATTTCATTGCGCTCTATGATAATTTCTAAATCTAAACAGTTATTATTCATTAATTCATTCATTTTCCTTTGGCTTAGTCCCTTTATTTATGAGGGGTCACCCCAGCGGAATGAACCCCCAACTTATCCAGCATAGGTTTACACAGCGAATGCCCTTCCAGCGGCAACCCAGTACTGGGAAACACTTATACACACTCGCATTCACACTCATACACTACGGCCAATTTCATTCATTCATTCATTTTCTTTTTAGCTTAGTCCCTTTATTAATCAGGGGTCGCCACAGTGAAGTGAACCACCAACTTATCCAGCTTGTGTTTTACCCAGCAGATCACCTTCCAGCTGCAACCCATCACTTGGACACACATACACTACGGACAATTTAGCTTAGCCAATTCACCTATTGCGCATGTCTTTTGACTTGTGGGGGAAACCGGAGCACCCGGAGGAAACCCACACCAACAGGGGGAGAACATGCAAACTCCACATAGAAATGCCAACTGACCCAGCCGAGGCTCGAACCAGCAACCTTATTGCTATGAGGCGATTGTGCTACCCACCGCGCCACCGTGAGGCCCAAAATATTTATTTTTATTTATTTTTTTCTTTAAAGAAAGTTCAAAAGGACAGCGTGGTTAGAAATATAATATTTCTAAAATTAGAGTTAGTTAAAAATGTGTTAAAAGGTGTTTACTGACACTTCTGATGATCACTTCTGAATCCTTATTAAAAGTGTTCCTTATTTTAAAATTAGTCCTTATTTATTTCATTTTATTTAAAACATTTTTATAAATAGTTTTGCAGTATCTATAAAGTAGTGCTGTTAAATGATGAATTGCGATTAATTGCATTTAAAATTTAAGTTTATATTTACAATATATATAATTCATTTTTTTATTCATTTCAAAAGTTCACACTTAGCTGATGATTGATAATAAAGTGTATTTGCCATGCTGTCCTGGGAGAGAGCCCTGAGCTCATAAGATCCTCAAGCCCGGGGCTCCCTTCCTTTTGCAGGGTGAGAGGGGAGTTTGAGCTCAGGTAGATCTCGATTAAATCCCAGACTTATTTATAGCTAATAGAAAGGCTAAGAATAGATGTACACTTGCTAAGAGCTGGGCTATGCTATCTATTTGGTACGTTCAACTTACTTAGGTTGTGTGTTTTTGGACTGTGGGAGGAAACCAGAGAACCCGGGGAAACCCTACACGAGCACGGGGAGAATGAGCAAACTCCGCACAGAAATGTCAAGTGGTTTAGTAGGGACTTTAATCAGAGACATTCTTGCTGTGAGGCAACAGTACTAACTACTGGGCCGCCGTGTCACCCATCTAGGAAAGGAGGAGGAGTATGGGTGGGTACGGGGGGGATTCTTCAACACAAAGGTACTGAGATAAGAAAACTCTGTTTATTTATAGTGAGTTAGGAATCATCTGATTGGTGAATCAATCATAAGCTTATGCGGGACCAGCTGTGAGCAATCATATGCATCATAACCATTTACACATTTTCTTTTCTTTTCTTTTTTTTTAACAATAACTATGGGTAAACAAGAACATTCAAAAACCCTCAGTCCCCCATCCAACCCCCACCCTCAAGGAGGAAAAAAAACGAACACTACAACCTTAGCACCTACATGAAATGTCAAAGCAACTAAATAAATATACGTAAAATCTAAATGAAACACGCACACACTAAAAAAAGGCCAGAGATCTTTGTAAAAAAAAAAACATTATAAATCAGCGAAGAGATGTGTTGTATTCTTACCTTTATAATTCATATATAAATACAAACACATAAAATACAAAGTATGTATAGTTCTGATTACTTATTTATTTTAATATATATTTTTATTAGATATACAGTATATATAGTTAAAGTCAGAATTATTAGCCCCTCTCAATTTTTTTTCCCCAATTTCTGTTTAATCGAGAGAAGATTTTTCAACACATTTCTAAACATAATAGTTTTAATAACTCATTTCTAATCACAGATTTATTTTATCTTTGTCATGATGACAGTAAATAATATTTTACTAGATATTCTTCAAGACACTTCTTTACAGCTTAAAGTGACTTTTAAAGGCTTAACTAGGTTAATTAGGTTAACTAGGCAGGTTAGGGGAATTAGGCAAGTTATTGTATAGTAATGGTTTGTTCTGTAGTCTATCAGAAAAAAAATATTTGCTTAAGGGGCTATTAATATTTGCTAATAATATTGACCTTAAAATGGTTCTTAAAAAATTAACAACTGCTTTTATTCTAGCCGAAATAAAACAAATAAGACTTTCTCCAGAGAAAAAATTATTGTCAGACAAACTGAAATTTTCCCTGCTCTGTTAAACATCATTTGAGAAATATTTTTTAAAAATAAAATAAAATTCAAAGTGGGGCTAATAATTCTGACTTCAACTGT
>CAIGQQ010002494.1:2728536-2741073 GCA_903798035.1 Danio albolineatus
AGTGACTAAGCAAGGAACTAAATAACTAGGCAAGTGCTGTAACTAAGCAAGTAACTAAATAACTAGGCAATTACTGTAACTAAGCAAGTAACTAAATAAGCAAGTAACTGACTAACTAAGCACGCAACTAAGTAATTAAATGCCTAGGCAACTAACTAACTATGCAAGTAACTAACTAAGCAAGCAAGCAAGCAACTAATTAACCAAGCAAGTACCTAAGTTACTAACTAACCTAGCAAGCAAGTTACTAAGTGAGCAAGCAAGTAACTAATTAAAAATTCGTTTTGTATTTATTTTTCATTTGAAATGTTTGATTTCAGCCCTTGTGATGTTGAAAACCGTCTACCGACTGGTCATTATGCTTCATCTGCTCTGTTATAAATCTTCACTATGTGTACTGTATATTTGATTGTTCTTGCAGTGAACTTCATCTCTCAGCATGGCATGAGAATACCAACTCCAATTCTGATCATTTCCTATGAAACCTTCCGTCTCCACGCTGAAGTGCTGCACAAAGGCAAAGTCGGGCTGGTCATCTGTGATGAGGCAAGTGCACAATCAAATCTAAATCATAGTAAAATGCTTCAGAAAAGCAATAATTTTCAAGTCAAGTCAAGTGAAACCCAATGTGTTTTGATACTTTTGATAGATATTTATTACAAATGACAGCGAAGACATTTCTTATATTTAAAAACAATTCTGTTTCAAATAAATGTTGCATTTGCTTTCATAAAAGGAAAAAAAATTGCTTTTATGAATATATTTTATTATAAATATATTTTATAATATGTGTATAAGCATTAAACTGAACTAAACATAACTTTAAAAAAGAGACAATTTTTATTATTTATTATTATATATTATTATTATTATTATTATTATATATTGTATATTAAGTAAATATAATACTATTTCATAATATACTGTTGGACAAATAAATCCAGTTTTGATGAGATTAACAGACTCTTGAACTTTTTGAAGAATGTTTTCAATGGTACACATTGTGTTTTTGTTTAGGGTCACCGGCTGAAAAACTCAGACAACCAGACGTACCTGGCTCTCAACTCCATGAATGCCCAGAGGAGAGTGCTGATATCTGGGACCCCCATTCAGAACGACCTGCTGGAATATTTCAGCTTGGTGCACTTTGTAAACTCTGGTATTCTCGGTAAGAGACATGCATAATACTGTGGAGAACTACTGAATCTGTTACAGTAGATGCTGTTCTTTGGGTAATAGGAATGCAACAAAATGTCCATTTTCTCAGGCACAGCTCAGGAGTTTAAGAAACGCTTCGAGATTCCCATCCTGAAGGGTCGAGACGCAGACGCCAGCGATAAAGACAGAGCCGCCGGAGAGCAGAAACTTCAGGAGCTCATCAGCATTGTCAACAGGTGAACACAAGGGAGAGAAAAACACTCCTTACACCATTCAGATCTGTTAGTGATTCATTTGCTTTTGTTTTGTAAAGGTGTTTGATTCGAAGGACTTCAGATATTCTTTCCAAGTATCTGCCAGTGAAGATTGAACAAGTTGTCTGCTGCAAGTAAGAAAACTATTCATGTTCTGTTTTATAATGGTGTGACTCAGTATTAGGGCTGTGCAATTAATCGCAATCGCAAAAAAAACGCGATTTAAGCACATGCAATTTGTTCATCGCATGAGGCTGCAATTTTATCTATTATTTTATTTAGATTTAAATATAGCAAACTATATTACATTAAAGTTGCCATGGGTAATTTCCTAATTTGTTTCATAAAATTTCAAAATAAATACAAAAAATGACTTCAACCGTATTACTAATGCATTGAATGAAAAAAATTATATTGATTTAACAAACTTACAATAGAACCATAACAAAATTCCATATATAAAACACTGGAGTTTAATGCCGTATACAGTAGTCATGCTGAACCTGCCTTTGCCTTGATTTGCACACTGATGTCTTCTGCTTTGTCCCCTTTTTGTTAAGTGAGTTTTTACATTTCTTTTTTTATCTGATTTATTTACAACATTAATTAAATTAAATCATTAATTGAAACATTTAATTTCAGTTTGCATTTTTGTAGCTTAACAATAAAACAAACAAACAAAAGGTTACATTAAAATAGCATTCCTTAACCCTTCTCAATCATTTTCCCTCTGGTGGGCCCAATCTAAGGATACAAAGGGCCAACTTTGCCCCGCGGGCCCTAGTTTGGCCATCACTGATCTAAACAAATAAAATCGGTCCAAATAGAGCCATTAAAGTCATCTGGTGAAATTGTATTCATATCACAGCAGAAGCAAATATTGCGATGTTTTCCAATATTTAGCAGCCCTAATATATGTGCGTGTGTGTGTTAGTCTGACCCCTCTGCAGAAAGAGCTGTATAAGTTATTCCTGAAGCAGGCCAAACCTGTGGAGAGTCTGCAGACGGGCAAGATCTCCGTGTCTTCTCTGTCCTCCATCACCTCGTTGAAGAAGCTCTGCAACCGTGAGTCTGCATCTACATATCACACTTTTCAATACTGAGCAGAGTGCTGATTTATAACATTTGCATAGAAACCTACAAGTAAATGTAAACCAGAATCATTTTTCATTTATTTATGTATATGATTGACTCGTATGATGATTAAAAGGGGTTCATTAAAGTCAATATTTAAGTTAAATGTTTACTCAGCATGTTCTCCCCTGTTTTGTATGTACGCCACAATTTTAAATGAGACCCCAGAGCTTTCTTTTATGTAAAGTGTGCTTGAAATAAAACAATCAAACTGTGTGTTGCCTCTGTTAGATCCTGCCCTGATCTACGAGAAGTGTCTGACAGGAGAGGAGGGATTTGACGGAGCTCTGGATCTGTTCCCGCAGAACTATTCAACTAAAGCGGTCGAACCACAGCTCTCAGGTCAGCTCACAGAGATGAATGCTTTTATGATGCTTTACGTTGGACGGATGTTAGTAAATACATTTACCGTGTTATTAAAGGGCCACAAACCCCCCTGTCTCAGCAGGGTGTTTTCACACCTACAGTCTGGAAAAGCTCAGGAAAGTGGGTGTGTCCAGCTCGGTTTAGGTGGGAGTGTCGGGGGAGGGAATGAGGGAAGGTTTTGCATAAAAATGGGAGTTTCCATTTGTGCACGCGCTGATTTTCAAACCGGCAAAACAAACAGACGCAGAGGAGAAAGACAGTGACTGTGTTTACATGGACGTCAGTAATCAAATTATTTGCCAAATTCTCAATTTGTTGACTTTAACTGCAGTTTGGCACTTTCACTTTTATCCAGGAGCATTTCCTGCAGCCCCCCTGTGACAAAAGAGATGTGAGAAACTGCTAAGAGTGTGTTTTTAATGGAGTGTTTGATACCGCGCGTCGTATGAGAGAAATAAAAACCCTTCGCATTTCTCGATAACTTATGCTCTCGGTAGGTAGCGCCAGAGAGCTGTGTGTGTGTAGACTATCCTGTCACAAAATGCGGTGAAATTCTACACGACAGTAATAGTTTGACTGCGGTGTTTACATGTTTACACTCTGAGAGCAGCATCTACAGTGGATCTTTCAGTCTATAATACTGTAGTGATATTAATGTACTGTAAACTCAGAAACAGTCTTTAAACACTGAAAGAGTACTGCTGACGATATGAACTAACTTCGCCATCTGAATATACAAACAAAGACCACTGATCGCTTGCTTACCAAATCTGTAGAGACAGGACAATCAACGTAAACTGGAGCTGTGTGGTTTTTTTTTTAAAAGACAAGCAGCAAATCGGGATTTCACCATTTCCAGATGCAAAAAGCTCTTGGGTAATACATGTTCCTTACAAAAGTATTTCTGCCACGTGTCACGTGAATTCAGCTGCGCTCTCATAGCGGGAAATGAAAACAAAACCTTCGTTGCAGCACATAAATACAACACTGGCGACCTGTGTCTCCAAACAATTCTTGTTCCTGCACTCGTTTTGGCAACACAACGTGGCGTCTCTCTGCCGTCTGAACACTGTATATGCATATTAATGAAGTTGCACCGCATACACAATATGCTGATTGGTTTGAACCAAGTCTTTCTCAAGAATTAAAGCTGCACACTTAGAGACGTCACAATACACTTGCCGGTACAGACATCCACTCTCCACGCTGGAATACACGCATGGATCTCATCGGCGTGACGCAGCTTCAAAAATTTGTTTCAAACCAGAAGAACTAATTTTCTTGAAATAACGCAAAAACAACCAATTTTCACTCTTTAGTGAGATATATGTGTCCTCATAGTGTTTATAGCATCATGGGACACATATATGACTGTCAACAGTTCAAAACGGGCTTTGGTGTTTTGTGACCCTTTAAAGACTTCAAATAAAAGCTGCTCTTTTTGATCAAACAATTGTGCGATTGTGATTTCTTCATATCAGACTGTAAACTCCATGACTTGTCTTATCTCCAGGGAAGATGCTGGTGTTGGATTATATCTTGGCGATGACCAGAACAACAACCAGTGATAAAGTGGTTCTGGTCTCCAACTACACACAGACTTTGGATCTGTTTGAAAAACTGTGTCGAAGCCGAAGGTATTGACTTCCAGAGCAATCCAACATTAGTGTAAATAGTGATTTACCTTTCTTGATCTGACCGTTTTCTCCATCAATTCTGTTAATAGAGGTTTAGAAATATCTTTAAAGTTCAGTCTTCTGATGATATAATGTTATGCTTTCTGTACTAATCAGTTTTATTCTATGTGAATAGATACCTTTATGTTAGGCTGGATGGGACGATGTCCATCAAGAAGAGAGCAAAGATTGTGGAGAGATTCAACAACCCCTCTGTAAGCCTCGAATTCACTTTTACTGATATATTTTCAGACTGTTTTTTTTTTAATATATTTACGTGCTGTTTTATGTGCTTTTTCATTGCTTTATTTATTTGTGCTTTCATTATTTATATATCTTTTTATATGTAGGTTTTATTTAAATCTGACCTTTTTAAATTTATAAACGTTTTAATTGAATTATGTGGGTTTTGATTGAGTTTGTTTACATGGACACCAATAATGCGATTTTAATGCGATTAAGACAATACTCTGATTAAGTGTCTACCATGTAAACATCGATTTTTGATTAGTTCGATTATGACCCTAATCGGATTAAATAGAAATCGAATTAAGACATGTGGAGTGCCGATTTTAGTCGCATTGAAGTGCAGTACAGACATATAAACACCTTAATCAAACTATTACCATCATGTAGGGCTTTTCGCCGCATTGTAACACACACACACACACACGGCTGTTTGACTATTCTTTGCACCTACCGAGTCAGTGAAGACCACAGACACCTGCATCGTGAAATGCGGAGGTTTTTTTCATCTGTTTAGCATGCGGTATGAACTTCCATTAAAACAACACTCTTCCAGCAGTTCATAGTTGTATCCAATATCTCGTTGGTCACGGGGGGCATGCATGAAATGTTCCAAACTGCAGTTAAAGTCGACAAATTAAAAATGAAACGCCCGAAATTACATGAAACTCCGGAGGAAATGCGGACAGCACGGTGACGCAATAACCTTAATCGAATTATGTGTTATAACATGTAAAACGAGATCATGAAAGGAACATTCAAAAAGCAACTCATGTAATTGTCTTAATTAGATGAAGGCAAATAGTTTGATTACTGATGTCCATGTAAACGTAGTCATTGTAAACATCTGTCAGTTTTTGTTTTGTGTAATTTTCTGCTTCCCTCGTTTTCATTATTTTATTATTATTTTTTTGCTTTTATCATTTATATTCTATTTTATATATCCATTCATTCGTTTTATTTTTGGCTTAGTCCCTTTATTAATCTGGGGTCGGCACAGCGGAATGAACCGCAAACTTATCCAGCATATGTTTTACACAGCGGATGCCCTTCCAGCTGCAACCCATCTCTGGGAAACATCCATACACACTCATTCACTCACTCACACACACTACGGACAATTTAGCTTACCCAATTCCCCTATAGCGCATGTCTTTGGGCTGGTGGGGGAAACCGGAGCACCCGGAGGAAACCCACGCCAACACGGGGAGAACATGCAAACTCCACACAGAAATGCCAACTGACCTAGCTGAGGCTCAAACCAGCGACCTTCTTGCTGTGAGGTGACAGTGCTAACCACTGCGCCACCTATTTTATATATAGTTTAATTATATTTATTTTTATTAATAAAATGAGCATTTTATTACTGAATTCATTTGTGCTTTCATCATTTATATACCTTTTAAAATGTAGGTAAATATTATTTTTATGAATAAACATTTAATTGTGTAGGTTTCATTTATCTTTGTTTTTATTTTGTACTCTTGTCATTTTCATTGTTTTTGTTTTTCATTCATCTTTTTTTAATTTTATTTTACATTTTATTATATTTAAATATAATTTATTAAATCTAATTGTTTTTTTTTTATTTTCTGGATCTTTCAGTTTTTTTATCAATTTAAGTTTTGTGCATTCATTTCTTTAATTTAAGTTTTGTTTATTATATTTAAATATGACTTATTTTAAATATTAATAAATGTTTCCATTTGAGTTATTTAGGTTTAATTTATATATCTTAAGTTTTTATTTCCAATTAAGTTGTTTTCCCTTACTTTCACAGTGTTTAGTGTTTTAAATAACTTTTAAAATTAGTCTGCTTTTGTAAGTGGACAAAAGTAGTTTGTATTAAATTTTTCAGGTCTGCTTAAATAAATGCAAATGTTTGTATCTGCTTTTATTTTGATGATGGTGATGATAACTATTAATAAGCAGCAAATTAGGAGTTGGAGTTCATATTTAATGGTTGATGAAGTTCCTGAATTGGGCCTTAACATAATTATTCTCCTCCAGAGCCCAGAGTTCATCTTCATGCTGAGCAGTAAAGCTGGCGGCTGTGGGCTTAATCTGATTGGTGCGAACCGCTTGGTGATGTTCGACCCAGACTGGAATCCAGCCAATGACGAGCAGGCGATGGCCCGAGTGTGGAGAGACGGACAAAAGAAGACCTGCTACATCTACAGACTGCTGTCGGTGAGTGCAGACAATGAAAGTTAGCAGATTTTTGTTTTGTTATTGTTGTTGTCTCAGCAACATTATTAGAAGTTTTAAAGCCATATCTTACCATTGCTATGCAGATGATGTGCAGTTATATTTTTCTTTTAGTCCTGACAGACTAGACACACTCTCTGTTTTGCAGGATTGTTTAGTCTCCATTAACAAATGGATGGCCGACAATTTTCTGCAACTGAACCCTGATAAAACTGAATTGTTAATTTTTGCTCCTGATAACATTACCCCAAAGATCAGGCAGGTTTTGGGGGGTTTGTCATCTTCGAACTGCAGTGATATTAGAAATCTGGGTGTCATCTTTGATAGAGCGCTGTGTTTTAATAGCCATGTTAAGTCTGTTGTTCGTACATGTTTTTTCCATCTGAGGAACATTGCTAAAATCAGAGATGTTGTTTCAAAGGAAGAGATGGAGATGCTTGTCCATGCCTTCATCTCTTCACGATTGGATTACTGTAATGTCCTGTTCACGTGTCTGAACAAATCTTCTATGGATCGATTGCAAGTTGTGCAGAATGCAGCGGCGAGGCTTTTAACCAACACCAGTAGGAGGTCACACATTACTCCTGTGCTTAAGGCACTTCACTGGCTTCCTATTAGTTTTAGAGTAGATTTTAAGATTTTAAAGAAGCTTTTAAGAAGCTCTGCATGGTCAAGCTCCCCTTTATATACAAGAGCTTTTACATAATCACACATGTAGCCGGTCTCTGAGGTCTTCTGGCAAAGACCTTTTGGTCATTCCCAGAACTCGTCTCAAGACAAAGGGTGACCGTGCCTTCTGTGTGGTGGCCCCAAGGCTCTGGAACTCTCTCCCTCAGGCACTGAGAAATCTGGGATCAGTTGATCTTTTTAAAAAGCATTTAAAGACGCATCTTTTTGGTCAAGCTTTTAATTAACAGTAGTAGTGCTTTTTTATTAGGATTTTTAACTTGTTTTTAATATGTTTTAGGATGTTTCTTTTATTGATATGTGTTCTTTTACTTGTTTTCACTTATTGTAAAGCACTTTGTGACTCATTGTCTGGGAAAGGTGCTATATAAATAAATCTTTACTTACTTACTTACTTTACTTGTTAATTTTTTAATGTATTCTGTCAGTGTTTTATTATTCATCAGCTGGGGACAAAAATCCTCCTGAAACAGATCCCAATGATATCATTTCTCTGTATCGTTGTAGTGTGAACTATGTCTTTATAGTTATCATGTGAATAGGCCTTTACTGTGACGTGTATAATAGTTTCTAATCTCCTGTGTTGTAGACTGGAACCATAGAGGAGAAGATCCTCCAGAGACAGGCTCATAAGAAGGCCTTGAGCAGCTGTGTGGTGGATGAGGAGCAGGACGTGGAGAGACATTTCTCTCTCGGAGAGCTTCGGGAACTCTTCTCACTCAACGAGAAAACCCTCAGTGACACACATGACCGGTAAAACACATCACATCACTGCCTTGGGGTTTGTTAAATCTAAGTGTTTTTTAAATGTCTGCTGCCTTGATGTTTAGTGTCCAAAGTTATCCATTTCTCAATGTAGAGCTTTATTTTGACAAATAAGAATGACGTTTGTCAACAGCTTCTTAATACAGTCAAATATCATTTGGTTTTGGTTTTATTGACGTCTTGGCTTTTATAAAGTCAACTATTCAGAGTGTGTTCATTCATTCGTTTTATTTTCGGCTTAGTCCCATATTAATCTGGGATTGCCACAGCGGAATGAACCACCAACTCAGCCATTTCACTTCACTTCATGATGCATCAATGCCGTTCTATAAACCTATTGGAGACATTCATGAATATTCCTAGCAAATCTAATAAATGTTGGAGACATACTCGTTATATAAACGCACTAAAGCACACTTCAGCAGTAAGTATTTGAGTGCGCATAAGAAAATCTGTGCTTGAGCAGCGTATACTTGAGGGTGTGCAAGAAGATTTGTGCATGAACAGAGGAAATGGGTGCACAAGCAAAGAGATTCGCATGTATGCGATCTTGACTTGTAATACTGCGCTCACCACATTTGTCATTGAAATAAGGCCATAGGTAGTTGGAGGATTTGTGTAAAAGGCCTGCCGTCACGGCTGGGAAAAAAACCCTGAGTAGGGGTCAGGAACCAGCAAAGAGCCATTCATGATTTTTTGTTTTGTTTTGTTTTGTTTTGGCAAATGCATTTTTTAAAGAGCCATTGGAAGGCCCAGAATCTGCTCACTCAGAAATCTACAGATTTTTAGCCCATCACTGAGTCTATTTATTTGCTTGAGTGAATAAATATAAATTTACACATTTAGTTTAAAATTAATTTCAGTGATATTATTGACTAATATAACCATGTTCATTTTATTTATTTATTTATAATACAGTTTGTTTTAACCCTTTTCAATAAGGTTCATTAGTTAATGCATTTACTAACATCAACTAATCATGAACAACACTTGTACAGCCATAGGTTCCCTACCACTGCCCTAGAGGAAACATTTTTATTAATATGCAGATCAAAATTTGCAGAGTTAATAAATAAGTTTAATTCAACAAATAGAATTTAACACAGAGAACCAATTCATAGCCTTTATACAAAGATTTAATCTGCATTTCATGTTTATTATGTGTATGTAAAAATTGAAAAAAACTGGTGACTTTAATAAACCACTGTTGTCTAATGATTTGCATAATTAACCAAACTAATTAAGCTTTTAAATTGCACTGAATACTAGAATCTTGTAAATTATTATGAACCGTCATTTCAAAGACAAGCAAATAGTTATTCATTCATTTTCAGCTTAATCCCTTTATTAATCCGGGGTCGCCACAGCGGAATGAACCGCCAACTTATCCAGCATACGTTTTACACAGCGGATGCCTTTCCAGCCACAACCCAACACTGGGAAACACCCATCCACACTCTTATACACATACACTACTGCCAATTTTGTTTACCCAGTTCACCTATAGTGCACGTGTTTGGACTGTAAGGGAAACCAGAGCAACACAGGGAAAACTCCACACAGAAATGCCAACTGACCCAGCCGGGGCTCGAACCAGTGACCTTCATGCTGTGAAGCGATTGTGCTAACCACTGTGCCACTGCAAAAATGTAAATTTCAGGATGGCTAGTAATGTTGTTTTTAACTGTATATATGTGCGTTGGTTTGTTTTGGTTTTTTTTTAGTTTTCACTTACCATTATAACATATGTATGAAAAAGACTTCTGGCTCATGTTTGCATTATTCACTGGTTCTAACCTCTAGATCAGCCCCCTAAATGATTGAAAATAGTTTTATTCAGCAAATGTGTCGTGTTTTTCTTCCTCAGGTTTCGCTGCAGACGGTGTGTGAACGGCCGACAGGTTCGTGCTCCTCCTGATGATTCAGACTGTACCTGTGATCTCTCCAACTGGCATCACTGTGCGGATAAGAGAGGCCTGAGGGACCCGGTGCTGCAGGCATCATGGGACGCCGCCGTCTCCTTCGTCTTTCACCAGCGCTCACACGAGGACCAGAGAGGAGTCGTCTGAACTGATCTGAGAACTGCTCAGGAAAGCGTATGTTCATGCGGTAGTACTCATTCATTTCCTTGTTAATGTATTTATTTTGCACACAAATTAATTATTCCTTTCTGGGTTATTAAAAGTAACTAAAACCCACATTTTTTCTTTTTGGTGTTGGTATTTAAAGGTGCTGTTCACACAAACATTTGCATGGTGTTCAACAGGGACAAAGATATTTCTTTCATTGATTTTTATAGCAAGGAAAAAAACAATATTATGGAAGTCAATGCTTTTTCAGTACTTTTCATACTGTGGATGTCAATGGTTACCAACGTTGTTGTTTTTATTTTTCAGTGCTGGTCATTTAAAAAGTCAGGACACCCAAAAATTTAAGTTGTCATTTACTTTTTTTTCTTTCTTCTGTTGAACAGTTATTTCTTCCAATGACATCCATAGTAAGAAAAACAAATATTCAACATTCTTCAAAATATCTTATTTTGTGTTTAACAAGAAGAAACAATTGAGGGTTAAAGGGATGGCTCACCCAAAAAATAATAATATTTCAAGTGGTTATAAAATTGAGTTTCTTCTGCTAAACAAAAAAAGATATTTTAAAGAATCCTGAAAACCTGTAACCATTGACATCCATAGAAGGAAAAACAAATACTGTGGACTTGGTTACAGGTTTTCAACATATCTAGTTGTGTTAAGGTTTAAAACTAGAATGAATGAACTAATGATTTGTTATCTTAGAGTGAATGTTTCTTATTTTGAACATTCTTCAAAATATCTTCTTTTGTATTCAACAAAAAATTCACTTTGAAACAAGTGACGGTTAAAGAAATATTCACCCCAAAAAAATTAAACACCCTCACGTGGTTATAAACCTTTTATTTCTTCTATTAAACAAAAAAGATATTTTAAAGAACCTTAAAACCTGTAACCATTGACATCCATAGTAGGAAGAACAAATACTGTGGACCTCAATGGTTACAAGTTTTCCAACATATTTAGTTTTGTGTTAAGCTTTGAAACAAGGACCAATAAACGATGACAAACTAATTCGTTTTAGGGTGAACTGTCCATTTAAATACTATGGAAGTCAGTGTTTTTTAACATTCTTCAAAATATCTTCTTTTGTGCTCAACAAAAACTAGGTTTGAAACAAGTGAGGTTTAAAGGGATATTCATTTAAACTTACCTTCACGTGGTTATAAACCTTTGAGTTTCTTCTGTTAAACAAAAAGAAAATAATTTAAAGAACCTGAAACCATTGACATTCATAGGAAAATCAAACACTATGGAAGTCAATGGTTACAGGTTTCCAACATATCTAGTTTTGTGTTAAGGTTTGAAAGAAGGATATATGATGATTTGAATTATGGCGAACAATGAATTGTTATTTTCGGGTGAACTGTCCTTTAATGCATGTGCTTTGGTCCGTGTGTTGACAGCTAAAGAGTTCTTCACATCACACTGACATGATCCACCATGGTGTCTCGTGTGTTCCAGTCGTACATTAATAGATTACAGTACGGCTTCAGTTTCTGCAGAGCTTGACCTTTAACCTCCAGGTCTCTGTTGAGTGGATTAAAGCACAGGTCCAGTGTGATTCGCTGAGCAGGTCTGTGTGTGTCCAGGAGCTCCGCAAACCCCAGCAGCTCCGCCGGAAGAATGAAGTTTGAGCTGTGAAGAAGGAGAGATTTATTTATTGAGTTAAGTGTGAAGGTGAAACCAGTGTATTTACAGGACTCGAGGAGTTTCATTTAAAGCGACAGTTCACCCACGTGTGACTTTCTGTTTTTGTGTAAAGATATACATAAATGAAGATATTTTGAATAATGTTAGAAAATGGTAGTCGTTTACCTCCATAGTAGAAAAAAAACATGCTATGGAAGTCAATTGTTACCATCATTTTTCAAAATATCTTCTTTTGTGTTAATGTGTTTTTCCTTTTTTGTGTAAAGATATACACAAATCAAGATATTTTGAAGAATGTTA
>CAIGQQ010002494.1:2741083-2754036 GCA_903798035.1 Danio albolineatus
AAGAAGATATTTTGAAAAATGTTGGAAACCAGTAACCACTGACTTCCTTTGTATTTGTTTTTCCTACTATGAATGTCAATAGTTACAGGTTTCTAACATTCATCAAAATATCTTAATTTGAGAATGTCTTTACACAAAAAGAAGCACATGATGAATGTTAGAAACCTGTAACCATTGACATTCATAGTAGGAAAAACAAATACAAAGGAAGTCAGTGGTTACTAGTTTCCAACATTTTTCAAAATATCTTCTGTGTTCAACACAGTAGAAAACCTATTTTGGATTTGTGACAAGTGAATTAAAGCAGAATTTGCTTTATAGTTTGGGGTGAACGATCACTTTAAGACCTTTTCTCCTAGACATTAAGACCTTATCGCAGCTTTGGCTACATCAGCAACAATTTACATTCACTCTATATTGACTGCACAATATTAGTTCATTATCATTGCAACATACTTCAGGAGACTGAGAAGATAATTAAGTGACTATCCCAATGCTCAGCTGTTGTTTCAACTGTGTATCCTACAACTATTTACATCGAAACTAATATATCATCAATGATGTTGTTTAACACCAAAGCATGAAGGAATGTGCTTTACAGTGAATGAGCGCAGTAATAAATTATGTCAAATCTAGCAGGATTTCACTAATAAACTACACAAATCACCCAGAATATATATATAGTATGGTATAGATCACCCAAAATAGTAAATTCTGTCATCATTTACTCACACAAGAAGATATTTTAAAGAATGTTGGAAACATTGGCTTCCCTAGTATTTTTTTTTTTTTTCCATACAATTGATGTCAATTGTTACAGGTTTCCAACATGCTTCAAAATACTTTTTGTCTTTGGAACAAGTCAGTGGAGAGGAAATGTTCACTTTGGAATGAACTCAATTTGAATTCAGGCAAACTCCAGCCTTGGACAAACATATGTATAATAAAAATAATTTAATTAAAAATGTAATACCTTTTGTAGATAGCATTTAAAGGGATAGTTCACCCAAAAATGAATATTCACTCACCTTCAAGTGGTTCCAAAGCTTTAGAAGTTTCTATCTTTCACTGAACACAAAAGTATTTTGAAGAAAACTGTAACCATTGACTTCCATTGTAGGAAAAACAAACACAACGGAAGTTAATGGTTACAGGTTTCCAGCTTTCTTCAAAATATCTTCTTCAGCAATCAAAGTTTTGAACAAGTCAAGGATGATGACAGAATTTGATTTTTAAGTGAACTATTCCTTTAAGACTTTTTAAAGGGATAGTTCACCCAAAAATCATTTTACACATTCTTTACTTACAATCCTTTATATGAGTTTCTTTCTTCGGTTGAACAAAAAAATTCAACAACAAAAAAAGAAGATATTTAGAAAAACGATGAACACCTGTAACCATTGACTTCCATAGTGTTTGTTTTTCCTACTATGGAAGTCAATGGTTACAGATTTTCAGCATTTTTCCAAATATCTTCTTTTGTGTTCAACCAAAGAAACTTCCCAGATTTGGAAACCACTTGAGGAAGAGTAAATAGTGAGTAAAGCTTCACTCTCTGGGGGAACTATCCCTTTAAATCCCTTTCATTTTCTCATAATTAATTTACCTTTTCATACTTTTAAGACCCCTTGAACCCCCTGTTTTACCTGAGGTCTAATGTGGTGATGTTGCTGGGTCGGCACCCTGAGAATAATCTGGAGATTTCGATGGCAGTCGTTGCTGGAGGGAGAAACACACAAACACTGATCATTGAGACAGCAGCATAAAGCATCTTTAAAATCAGTCTTCAGATCAAGCATGTAAATTACAGTAAACTACATGAACCCTTTATAGTGCACTCTTTAAAATACTCATTGAAAAAAAACTGTAATGTTCTTGGGGGCTATTACAACACTTGATCTATTAATAAATTATTATTGTAAATTAAATATTAAGTGCAACAAAATATATTGGTTATATTCTCTGAGAAATTGATTATAAAAGGAGGTGTACTCCTGTATCCTGAGCACCTACATTACCACCCAACAAATGCGGGAAGATTTCACCTGTGGTGGGTTAGACAGACACTCCCACTAGCCACTTTGGCTGGTTGAAAATCATTTTTTAAATTGCCAGAGCTGCCTCGTCCCCAAAAATTAGAATGTTAGTTTATGACCGTTTGTTAATATGCGTGCAAATGTGTTTCTAAAATTGAGCAGCAGCACGACTGACAAAAATAACTGTCCGTGCGAGCAAAAGAAAGCAGGTAAATAACGAAAGAGAGGATCACGCGCAGCTGATGTGATTTGCGCGAGTGTTTCCTTGGGCGAAGCAACCGTGCCTGAAACTGGTTCTCTTTGAAAAAATGCGATCCACAGTCCTGCTACATACGAGAGCTTGAGATTCTTTTTTTAACCATTCTTTAACAGATTATTAATGGGCCTTGTTAACCGTGTGCGCGCGACCATTCCTTTCATTATGGCACACGGAATGTTTTTCACCTGCTTTCTTTTGCATACAGTTATGTTTGTTAATGATCTAATCACCACCTGTTACAATAACATTGTTTTAATAAGCGATTAACTATAGACTTATGTATAGTTACTTGTGATCTGGGACTTTTATCCAAGACAGACTGCTGTGTGTAGTTTTAGATACATGAGAATAAATTAACAATTGTTTTCAAAAAAATAAAAATAAATAAACAAAATTTTTGGTTAATAAAAAAAGTCTATGCACAGTCTATATAGCTATATTTTGCTTGTTTTGACACATTATTTAAAATTTGTGGCAAGGAAATAATTAGTTTGGTGTGGCCGGAGAGAGAGAAAAAATGGTAAATCCTTAGTGTTGAGCCTTGAAAAGTCATGCAAAATAAAACTAACTGCAATGTAACACTGTGAAACCACAACCTATTTGCTTATTCACATTGAGCAAGGTCATACACAACACAAAAAAGTTGAACGAGGAGGCATATTGACATAAAACATTTAAATCAAGTATTTTAGCACGTCAAAGTCAAATTTATGCATGTAAAATATATTTTCCCAATAACAAAATTGTGGCTAGTGAAAACAGCAAGTGGCTAGTAGCATTGGAAAACTTACTAGCCACAGTGGCTGGTGATCAAAAAAAAGTTAACGTCAAGCCCTGCTGAGCACTATGTATATTTAAATAAATTATCATTCTGACCCTGACATTTTGATCATTAGTGTATATACATTCATTCTTACCCAGTCGATTCTTGGCCAGCACCAGGGTTTTGAGTGTTGAAATGCCTTTTAGTGCTTCTACAAACGCCACCATGAAGTCCTTCTTTAACGTGCATTTATCCAGCAGTCTACAGTCTTTAAAGCACAGCTCTGAGATTCAGAAAACAACAGCAAACATCAGTCCGTCATTTAGGCCCAATCCCATTTCTCCCCATTAGCCCTTATCCTTATCCCTACCCCTCGTTTTGTGTGTTCACATAAAGGGGTGTCCCAATTCTCTTTAGCTTGAAGGTGTAGGGCTAAGGGGGAGAGCTAGATAGCCCTAGAGCTTTTTACAGTGTCTGCTATAATGTTAATGTTGTTTTCGTGTGTTTACAGAGATGAATATGGCCACTGTGTAAATGCACAGTATTCTGATCTTATTGCCACATTAGATGGTTATGATAACA
Organism: Danio albolineatus; assembly: GCA_903798035.1. NCBI lineage: Eukaryota > Metazoa > Chordata > Actinopteri > Cypriniformes > Danionidae > Danio > Danio albolineatus. Next base: position 2,744,724 of record CAIGQQ010002494.1, read on the forward strand.
TAATATACGCCTTCAGTGATTTCCTGAAGATAAACACCAAACAATAACACAACTAGAATAACTCCAGCAGTCGTGATCGTCTGATCTCATGTGAAGCAAGAGATCGCGATGACATATGATGACGTGTGCAGGTGTTGAAGTGCTGGCCCAATTCCTAGCGGGTAAATTTTGTTGCCCTTTCCTTTGACACTATGTACAAAAATAGAACTGGGATTGGGCCTTAGTCTCGCTCTTGATTTATCTGTGAATGTGCTTCACCTTCCAACACAGAAGACTGCAGAAAATGAAGAATCTCCTGATGATAGTCGGATAAGTTTATGTCTTCCAACTTTAATACCTTGAGGGATGCTTTACAGCCTATAAAAACACATATAATAGACAGTACATAGTATTTGACAAACACCTTTTGTTTTGAGCAGAGTACAAGCACAAGTAATGTAATTGAGCTTTAATACCTTGAAAAATGTTATTTAAAGGGATATTTTTGATATGATTGGGTTTTTGGGGATAAAAGTGATATTTATTCCTGTACTTTAGAATGAATCCTCTTGATTTTACTCATTGGAAATTTAATAAAAAAAAAAAAAATGACCTAAATATTCCTTCAAACCACTAGGTTAAACACATTTGTCAGCAAGATGTTTTGTAATATTTAAAAATATAATGTAATCTAGTATGATCAGATAACCTTTTCCATATTTTTATTAAATCATTTTAAACATAATACAATCTAATATGATCAGATATTTTGATTCATTTTAAATATAATGCAATCTAGTATGATCATATATTCATTCATTTTTATTTGAGTACAAGACAAAGATAGGTGTGTTGTTTTTACTTTTACATTTCAGTTACTCTGAATGTCGATCAAATATTATTTCATCAACATTTGGACATTTTATTTGCACAAAGCATTAAAGATTGTTATAGATTATTAAAGATTATTGTATTTGAAACAATGAAGATTGTTATAGATTCATTCATTCATTTTCTTTTCAGCTTAGTCCCTTTATTAATCTGGGGTCGCCACAGCGGAATGAACCGCCAACTTATCCAGCATTTGTTTTACGCAGCGGATGCCCTTCCAGCTGCAACCCATCTCTGGGAAACATCCATACATACTCATTCACACTCATACACTACGGACAATTTAGCCTACCCAATTCACCTATACCATATGTCTTTGGACTGTGGGGGAAACCGGAGCACCCGGAGGAAACCCACGCGAACATGAGGAGAACATGCAAACTCCACACAGAAATGCCAACTGACCCAGCCGGGGCTCGAACCAGCGACCTTCTTGCTGTAAGGCGAACGTGCAACTCACTACGCCACCGTGGCACCCTTGTTATAGATTATTAAAGATTATTGTATTTGAAACAAAGATTGTTATAGGTTATTAAAGGTTATTGCATTTGAAACAATAAAGATTGTTATAGATTATTAAAGATTATTGTATTCGAAACAAAGATTGTTATAGGTTATTAAAGGTTATTGTATTTGAAACAATAATGATTGTTATAGATTATTAAAGATTATTGTATTTGAAACTTTAAAGATTATTATAGATTATTAAAGACAATTCACTTGCATTTAATATGCTTTTTATGCATACAAATACACCTTTATATGTTTTATTTGATGTTTACTCTATGCGACAAAGAAGAGACGTTCTGTTTTTAATTAAATAAATAAAAAAAACAAAGAATCAATAAAATGAACAGAAATGACTAAAAAGGTATTTTGTTCGTACATTTTGAAATGCAAGTGAATTATTTATATTTATTATTTAAATTATTATCATTTTATTATTTAATATTGCATATGAAGATTTAATTCCTACTTAAATGAGTCAAAAAAGCAATTTTAGGTTCAACAAATTAAAACTGCAACGTATTCGTTTGTGCATAAATGTATAACTTTAATGCATATTGTTTACGTAACAAGGACATTTTGTTAATTTTTGTATTTTTTTTTTTGTAAGTTTTGTAAATTTTTTGCAAGTAAACTATTGTAGAATTAGTACGGTGATAAAAGTAGGGTGAGGTCTTTAGTAAAGAGGCATCTGGGAGTTTGTCAGTACCTGCTAAAGTGTGGAAAAAGTGTCTCGTCAGAGTGACTCCTGTCATGTGAAGACTGCTGAGTTTTGAAGCCAAAGCCAGAGCAGGCAGGACGCACTGGACACTCATAGGATCAGTGGAATGAACCGTCAGCTTTTCCAGACTGAGCACTGCAAACAAAGACAAATACAATGATCATTCCAACATTTATTTCATGATACTGATGAATGTTGCCATGTGAAATAAATCTGCTATCACGATCTCTCTGTCTAACAAAACAAAAGTTTGATCATTTATTTTGTACGAGCAAAACACAACTATGTGAAAAATAAATATATAGTGCATGGAAAGACTTTTAAATATTTATTTCCCTCAAAGCAGTCAATCCCTAGAAACCATCGGAGAAGTTCATCCCTCACAGATCATACAGTAAATGCTACTTTTTAAGCCAAAAGTGTGTGTCTCTTTATATGCAAATGAGCTGCTACACCCACACCATTAGGGGAACGCCCCCTAATGAAATGAGGCAGGGTAAAAGTATTGAACACATGAAGAAATGGAGGTGTTATAAGGCAGTGAAAGCCCAGACAGCAGTTTACAGTTTGTGCTCATATCTCGGTTCCGTTCTGTTGATATGTGATCCAATATTTGCAAATTAATACAGATTGAACTGTCAATATGCATTTGAACACAAAAAATAAAAGCCATCACCTTTGTCTTCAGGTAATTGTGGAAGCGGCCTCCATTTGTCCCTGTCAGCAGGCAGACAGACGTCCACAGAAAGGCTCTGTAGGGTCGGACAGGCTTTCAGTACGTTGATCAAGTGTGTGAGACCGCAAAGAGGACCTAAACTGAGCTCAGAGAGAGAGCCGGCTGGGTTCAGAAACAGCCGTCTAAGAGAATCCACAAACACACACATCTCATCCTCACTGATGAGCCCTGAAACAATGAAACAAAGCGAAATTAAACTAAGCGAAACTAAATGAAACACGAAACAAAGCATAACAAAACAATGAAACGAATCAAAATAAAACAAATGCAAAACAAAGTGAAACAAAAAAAAAACCGTGAAACAAAACACACCAAAACAAAACACAAACCTAAGCTAAATGAAACAAAGTGTGATGAAAAAGCAAAACGAAATGAAAAAAACACAGCAAAACAAAATATGAAACTAAGTGAAAAGAAACAAAGTAAAATGAAACAAAGCGAAACTAAATGAAACATGAAACAACGTTTAACAAAATAAAATAAACGCAAAACAAAGCGAAACAAAATAAAACATGAAACACAGCAAAAAACAAAACTTGAAACCAAGCAAAATTAAAGTGAAATGAAACGAAGTGAAATAAAATGCTAAACAAAAAGCATAACATCATAAAAAACGCAAAACAAAGCGAAACAAAACGAAATAAAACAAAAAATGAAAACAAAACATGAAACAAAAATACGAAACTAAGCAAAATGAAACAAAGCAAAATGAAACTAAATAAAATCCGAAACAAAGCATAACAAAACAACTAAATGAATCAAAATAAAACAAATGCAAAACAAAGTGAATCAAAATAAAATAAAAAACGAAAACGTGAAACACAGCAAAACAAAACACGAACCTAAGCAAAATGAAACAAAGTGATGAAAAAGCAAAACAAAATGAAACACGAAACAAAACAAAGCATAACAAAATAAAACAAATGCAAAACAAAAACATGAAACAAAACAAAATATGAAACTAAGTGAAAAGAAACAAAGTGAAACGAAACAAAGCGAAACACGAAACAAAACGTTTAACAAAATAAAATAAACACAAAAAGCGAAACAAAACAAAATAAAACCAAAAAATCAAAACACAAAAAACGCAGCAAAACAAAACACGAAACTAAGCTAAAAGAAACAAAGTGAAATGAAACGAAGTGAAACACGAAACAAAAAGCATAACAAAATAAAACACAAAATAAAGCGTAACAAAACAAAATAAAACCAAAAAAATTAAAACACAAAAAACACAGCAAAAAACAAAACATGAAACCAAGCAAAATGAAACAAAGTGAAATAAAACTAAGTAAAATAAAATGAAATGCGAAACAAAAAGCATAACATCATAAAACAAAGGCAAAACAAAGCGAAACAAAACAAAATAAAACAAAAAATTTAAACAAAACTAAGCAAAATTAACCTAACGGAAATTAAACTAAGCGAAACAAAGCATAACAAAACAACTAAATGAATCAAAATAAAACAAATGGAAAACAAAGTGAATGAAAAAAATGAAAACGTGAAAAAATACAGCAAAACACGAAACAAAGCAAAATGAAACAAAGTGTGATGAAAAAGCAAAACAAAATAAAACAAAGAATTAAAACAACAAAACACAGCAAAACAAAATAGAAACTAAGCGAAATGAAACAAAGTGAAATGAAACAAAGCGAAATAAAATGAAACGCGAAACAACACAAAGCATAGGAAAATAAAACAAACGCAAGACAAAATGAAACAAAACAAAATAAAACAAAGAATGAAAACAAAACATAACAAAACACAGCAAAACAACACAAAAGGAAGCAAAATGAAACGAAGTGAAACAAAATGAAACACAAAACAAAGCATAACAAAATAAAACAAATGCAAAGCAAAGCAAAACAAAACAAGATGCAAAACAAAACACAACAAAAGAAAAAACTAAACAGAACTACTTACAGTCACTGTGAACATGAAGTGTGTGAAGACACGTCCACGTCGGCAGGGCGGTCGACACCATGTTCAGGATTTCACAATTAGGCACTTCAAAATCCAGAGAGTGAATCTGACCCTCAGGACAGCGTTCAGTGGAGGACGAAAACTCACCGCACAAAACCTCTGAGCTTTCCTCATCTAAAGCCTGACGTTTAGCTGCAGGTTCATCCAGATCCGCATCACATCTGAACACATCAACAACTGAACCACATCCATTAGCATCAGCAGTGGAAACCGATAACTGTGGCCCTCTGCGTCTGGAAATAAGCCACCTCAGGAAACATGAATCTTCAGGGTTTCTCATCAGAACCACTTTTCTGACGGAGCCGTGGTCCAGCAGCCGGTGGAGAACGAACATGTATTTGCGTCCGTGTTTAAATGGAGAATTAGAGTCCAGTATTTTAAGGGTCGTCACTCCTTTTTCTAGCTCGCTCAGAAAGGGCTGCATGTCTCCGGATGCGAGTCTGCAGATGTTTTTGGTGGACGTGTGGAGAGACAGAACTCTGACGTGTTTTACGGTGATGGAGAGAACGGAGGAATCGCTGAGGTTTGAAAGATACGATGCTTCACGTTTGAGCTGAGTGAACATCAGCATGTGGAAGAGTCTTTCTAAACAGCGCTGCTTCCAGTCCTGAGCAGACTGTGCTGACTGGGGGGAAATCAAAACATTCCAATTTAGGTTTAGAGTAACATTGAGTAAAATGTATAAGAAAATAAATTGAAGAATATGTCTAAATAAAGTTTTTATAATCTATTTAACCCTTTTTATAACCTCTCTTTAAATAATAATAATAACAAAATTCAATGTAAGGAATTTAACTGGGTAATTGGCTCTAAAATAAAATATTGTCCATGTAAATAACACAAATAAAAGACTATAATAAAAAAATATTTCTAAAAGGTTTTAATAAATCGCTTTAAACTTTTAAAAAAATAATAATAAGTAGAAGAAGAAGGAAAAGCAAAAAGAAAATTAATAAAAGCAAATATGAGAAATTTAACGTGGTAGTTTGTTCTTAACAATACAATTTTGTCGATGTAAATAACACTCAGAAAATGCAGAATAAAACACTAATAATAATTATAATAATAAACATAATAATATAGAAGTGTAAATAATCATTTTAAACTCTTTATAACCTCTTTTAATAATAATAATAATAATAGAAAATAATAAAAGCAAATGTAAGGAATTTAACGTGGTAGTTTGTTCTTAAATACAATATTGTCGATGTAAATAACAGAAAATGCAGAATAAAACACTAATAAGAATTATAATAATAAACATAATAATAATAATATAGAAAAGTGTAAATAATCTCTTTAAACTCTTTAAAACCTCTTTGAATAATAATAATAATAATAAAAGGAAAATAATAATAATAAAAGAAAATGTAAGGAATTTAACGTGGTAGTTTGTTCTTAAAAATAAAATATCGTCGATGTAAATAACACTCAGAAAATGCAGAATAAAACACTAATAATAATTATTATTATTAGTAGTAGTAGTATTATAATAAAAAAGAAAAGTTTAAATAATCTCTTAAAACTCTATAACCTCTTTTAATAATAATAATAATAATAATGATGATAATGATAAATAAATAAAAATAAAGTAAATATAAGGAATTTAACTAGGTTGTTGGCTCTTAAAAATAAAATGTCCATATTTAGAAGATGCAGAAAATGCAGAAAAAACACGAATAATAATTATTAAGTAAATTGGCAATGTAAGAATTTTAACTTAACTAGTGCTCTTAAAAATAAAATATTAGTTATTTGAATATCACTCAGAAAATGAAAATAAAACACCACTAATAATAATAATAATAATAATAATAATAATAATTCTGCTTATTATTAAATTATTCATTCTGCTGTGGCGACCCCTGAGTAATAATGGGACTTAGCCGAAACGAAAATGAATGAATATTAATAATAACATAGGGGGACGCGGTGGCTCAGTGGTTAGTACTGTCGCCTCACAGCAAGATGGTCGCTTGTTCAAGCCTCGGCTGGGTCAGTTGGCATTTCTGTGGGGAGTTTGCATGTTCTCCCTGTGCTGGTGTGGGTTTCCTCCGGGTGCTCCGGTTTCCCCCACAGTCCAAAGACATGCGCTATAGGTGAATTGGATGAACTAAATGGGCCGTAGTTTATGAGTGAATGTGTGTGTGTGTGTGTGTGTGTGTGTGTGTGTGTGAATGAGTGAGTATGGATGTCTTCTTACTGCGGTGGCGACCCCTAATGAATAAAGTGACTAAGCCGAAGGAAAACGAATGAATGAATGAATGAATAATAATATACAAATAATAGAAATAAATCTACAATCTAGAAATAAATTAAAAGCTAAAACTAATAAAGGTTTATTGTTGATGTAAATTGCAATTATAAGGAATCTGATATCATGACACAATTTGTAGTTTCTTCAAAATATATATTATTTGTGTAAAACAACAAAAACATACAATAAAAAATGTAATGAATAAAAGGTAATAAATAAAAAAGGCTTATTGGTCATGTAGGTGGCACTGACTTGGTACTTTGCTCTAAAAATAATAAATAAAAAATAATAATTAACTTAGACATCATTTGACTTAATTTATTTCATTTATGTGTGTTACTTGCATTCAGTGTATTAAGTAAATAGAAAATAAACTACATTAAGGTCATGTCCTGCAAGGGAATTTACCACAAACCTTTGCTTTCCAGCGCCACGTCTGATCCAGACCTTTCCACATCTTTTCCCAAATTACAGATGTGGAGATTCCTGAAATAATTATATATTTTTGTTAAATGATCCACTCTATCTGCATCAATGTCATTGTTAACATATTGGCCAATATTTGAACATTCTAACAGAGAAACAATCCAGTTTGTAAATAAATTTCAAGAGCACAAACAAGTCTCTTTGTATAATTAGCACTTCTTTTGTGTATTTCCTCTTCTTGTTGAATCGCTGTATAACTCGCTGTATGCCTCCTCAAATGTAAGTCACTTAGGACAAAAGTGTCTGCTAAGCAGGGTTGGGCGATGTCGACCAATTTGGCATTGTATGATGTCTAATGTGAAACATCGTGATGGACGATGGCATCTTCGTCGTAGGTGGCGTGAATTAATTATTTATGAATAATTAATTAAATCATAACTAATTAATTATCTGTAGTCTACCGTTTCAACTACCTGACCCGCATGGGCTTTGTTTAACCCATAACCAAATCATAAATACATAAAGTTAAGTTACACACAAATGACCACCTGTCAATTAGTTTTACAGCAGGACTCTGGCATGAATAGGCAGATGATCTGTCTCGTTATAATGGCGTCGACAAACTTGCTTGGTGAAAAAGGTGCACAAATAACAGGAACCAACCAGCAGTATCTGAGGTTTACGCTAACATTACGAAGCACAAGCGTGAAAGCGCAAGACTGAAGCAGTGTACTGACACTGTGACGCGCTACCTGATAGATTCAAAAGACCGAAGAGTCGTTAGACAGAGACGAGATTAATTAAATATCACGTTTTACAACTTTAGTGAGACGCCATCCAGCGGTACATCCTTGATAAACTGTCCGATGTGCACTGCTCTCTGGGGTTTTGTGCTCAAATCACCCGCTGACTGCCTGGAGCTCAGATGTGCGTATATGCTAGCGCATGACAGAGTGTGTGTCTTTGTGGTTTTGTGATGTGTATTTTCAGCAGTATAGTGTGGATGGAACTGCAGTATAGTTCTGCAGAAATGCTAGATGAAACACCAGTGTGGATGTGGATCGTTTTCGTTATAAAATGTCATTTTAAAGCTAAGACATATTAGTGTAAATGGAGCCTCAGTGTGTATTTTTCGTGAGTGGGTTGCTGCTGTGATGGAGGAAATGTAAATTTTGACAATGTCTTTCTTTGACAAAAACAAAACAAAACAGCAACAACAAATCAAGGGTTTTCTAAGTTTCAAAGTTTTTACAAAAAACTTTTAAGTTATTATTATCACACACAATATCAAAAAGGCCAATTTAAGCAATGATCAGATCAAATAAAGCCTACATGATTGTGTTTAACAGTTGTTAAAGTGCCACAAACTGAAGAATCGCATATATAAACAAAGTGTGCAGCGAAATCAGTAAATCCTTATAAGACTAAGTATGGGACGATAACCGTTTTCAAGGTATACTGCGGTTTGGAAAAGTGAGGGTTTTAAAACCGACAAAATTTTCTGCTATACCGTTCCTAAGGTATGTGTAAGATTTATGTATTTATTTATTTATTTTTGTTTGTGCGTTTCTTTTTAAGACAACAGTATCGCCAGCAGAAAAGATATCCAAAGATGGGCATTTTAATTTGAAGAAATCTTTGTTATTAAAACTAATGAAGACAGCAGAAGTCAACGATTCACTTGAATTATTTAGCCTGACATGTTTATTGCTCCAAAATACTTCAAATGTTTCTCAAAATAAAATATATTGTGTTCAAAGGGAAAAATGGTTTTGTTTTTTAGCCAGAAATTTAAAAAGAATATATTTTA
>CAIGQQ010002494.1:2766741-2796118 GCA_903798035.1 Danio albolineatus
TAGTTAGTAGTTTATTGAGCAAGAAGTTAATAGTTAATTAACTATTAGTTAATGGTTTGTCAATAGCGAGAATTGTACCTTAAAACAAAGTGTGACGATCATTTGTTTTCATTAATTTTGAGTATTTTGTAAATTTATATATTTTTTCCTGAGCCAAACCATTATCAGATTTAATTAGTAATTAAATAACTTGACAGACTGTACAATAGATTTAGTTATTCTCAGAAATTACGATAAATATATTTGATTACTAAGCTTAGTTGGACTAATGTAGTTTTTGGCTATATGCAACTAAATTATGACTTTCATCAAAGCAAACAACAAAAATCAATGCAACGCACTCGAAAAAATTCAACATGAATGAAAAAGCCTTTATTCACATGGCTTATTCTTAAAACACCAACGCGTTTCAGCAGGGAGCTGCCTTCATCAGGGTAGAATCATTGATTCTGTCTTTTTACTTGTGTAAATGTGTGTAAATAATGTATATTTATTCAGTTTTAACATTAATTTCTGTAATAATATTGACTTATATGAAAATATTCATATGATTTATTTACAATAGAAATATTTTCTGTCTTTTAGTAGATATTTTACATATGAGAGACTTGCTTTGTTTACCAAATAAAGTGGATATAATTGGATTCACGTTGTAAACATTAAATAAAAGCTAAAAAGGTATTACTTTTTATTTCATATATTAAGGTTTTAGTTATGATACTCCTAAAATCATTTCGCATAAATCCGCAGATTTTTAACAAAATTCTGCGCAGAAATAGCAAAAACTGTCCGCAGATTCCAGCTGGCCCTATTCATCAGTCATTAAAGAAAATTAGGCTCAAATAGTTTTTGAACCATACTACAGTAAGTAAATCATACTGTAGCTATATACTATAGTATTTACAACATCTTGTTAATGAATGCCACATCATACTGTCGTATTACTATAGTGAACTGATAAGCTGTAATTAACACTATAGTATATTTTAGTTTCCGCTATGGTAAACTGTGGTGTTCATTTAGTCATTCATTCATTTTCTTTTCGGCTTAGTCCCTTTATTAATCTGGGGTCGCCACAGCAGAATGAACCACCAACTTATCCAGCATTTGTTTTACGCAGCGGATGCCCTTCCAGCTGCAACCCATCACTGAGAAACATCCATACAGACTCATTCACACACATACACTACTGACAATTTAGCCTACCCAATTCCCCTATAGCGCATGTGTTTGGACTTGTGAGGGAAACCGAAGCACCCGGAGGAAACCCACGCGACCACAGCGAGAACATATAACTGTGGTGTATTGTAGTATAATATATAGTTGTAAAAAATGTACTACAGTATTGGTCATTTGGTTATATTACTGTAGTTGTTGTGTTAGCATAGCAATTATAGACCATTTCAATGTAGTCATGTCAGTGACCCATGAACATTTCCTACTTGCTATCAAACTATTTCATAACTGTAATAAGAGGCAATTCAATCATAACTTAATGATAAAACAGCTACAATAGCATTATTTGTTAATATGTGGCTCTTTTAGGACTCTCGGAAGCTATAGAAATTAAAAATATAAAGCAGGAAGTACGCTGAGACCATTGTTTTTGTTTACATCCCTCAAAATAGTCTATTGAATCACTGCAACAGATTCACTCAAGTACTTTACAGTCAACATTGTAGTTTTTACTTTAATTACCATTGTGTTTTCCCCCCTGCATTCTTATAATGAAATCTCTATTATCTGTGTTTGTTGCATGTTTCCAGAACCCAGGCTTTGAGAGCAGCTCTATAGTGTCTCTGTCTTTGTCGGAGCTCACTGGGAAACTGCAGGACGGCTCTCTGCAGCCTGATGCCGTTCTTTACGCCTATATGGAGAAGGTGATTTCTGTCATAACTTTGAATGATATTTGTTCACCTGCTTCAGAGATTTAGAGCTTCAGGGCTCTGCACAAGATGTTTGGCCATAGAAGTAAAGGTCGTGCGCAACTGAGGCTGGTTTCTCTTGAGGTTTTTTAATCCTTCACTTTCGCCAATTGGTGAAGTTTGTTCCTCGTCGCTGTCGCCACTGGCTTGCATAGTTCGGGACCAGTAGAGCTGTGCATCGATGGATTTGCTCTTCAGTGTTTGAACTCTCAGTAGTGAATATTAAACCACACTGAACTAAACTGAACTGAACTTCAACACTAAAAACTGGACTGACACTGTTTCAACTTACTATAACCTTCAATGTGAAGCTGCTTTGGCACAATCTACATTGAAAAAAGCGCTATTCAAATAAAGGTAAATTAAATTTACTGTTAACATTATAATTGCAAAACATTTGAGACACTGAGCCATCAGATGCACGTCTTTTCTTTAAGTGTAATGTTTTACTGCTATTTTAAATGTCAGCTTTAGTCTAAATAAGAAATATACTTCATCTAAATAGTTTATGAAACTGTAAAATGCAAATAGAATGCAAAATTGTGTCATTTTGGTGCACACAAATATAATTAATACAATTAGAATAATTTGAATTTAAAATTCATGTTTTCAATTGATTTATTAAATTCATAATGTTCACAAATAATGAATTTATCTGGCTATAACTATTAATTAACTAGTAATTCTACTCCTATTAATATGTATGTAAGCAATGATATGAGTTTCAAAACTGATATGAGTTTCAAAAATAAAGTCTGTTTTATTTAATAAATTTTAATAACTACTAATTTAGTATTACTATTATGGTATAGTTAATACATTTTAAATACGTTTACATTTATGTAGACATAGTTGAACTGCGTTTGTGCACGTGTGCATGTATGTACTAAGCTAACTTAACCTAAACTAGACTTTTGACGGCATTTACAGTATATATGTTAAATAATAAAGTGCTTCAATTATCTTTGTTTATAATTAATTTTGGATAAAATCATCTGCTTAATGAATAAATGTAATTGCATAATGTAATTATTGAATATGACCCTGAGATTTCTCTTTTGACATGCATCGTACATTATATAAATACAACACAATTCATTAGTTAAAACAATTGTTACCAAGCAAGCAATAACCAATAACATGCCAGAAAGTTATCAGTCACTGCACTGAAGAGCTTCTCATGTACTCAAAAATATTTGCTTACTTCAATTCAAACAGACTCTAGAGGTGAACAAGACTCTGAACTGCGGCACTGAGATGTTGATGGAGTCTGTGGTGCAACTGAACGACATGAACACTCTAAAGAAAGGCCTTCTGTATGGAGTCCCGATCAGCATCAAGGACAACGTTGGATATAAGGTGATTATGAGTATTAAAGAGGTAAAGCGGGGTGTCTTTTGGTCTAGTGGGGTTTCTAAATATTTGATCATTTTAAATATTTAGGTATAATTATTGACTCTAGTTTAAATTTTAAAAAACATATTAAGAAAGTTTCTAAAAGTGCTAAAGCAAGCCTGAGGATTTATAGAAACATCAGGCATCAGTTACCTATGACTGCTGCTAAACTTTTTATGAATACAATGATTTTCCCTCACTTATCTTATTGTGCCACAAGCTGGTCCTACACGAACATTACAACATTAAAACCATTGTATATAATCTATAAACAAACTGTAAAACTTTTAGCCAAAAAACCAAGCTAACATTATTGTAACTGTATTGCACAACATAAACTATTAACATTCGACAGTTTTTTATTTTATGCTGATGTGTGTTTAATATTTAAGATATTTAATGATCTTGCACCACCACCCCTCAAACAATGTGTAAATGTCTGCAAGGAGAATATAAGACAGACAAGGTCATCGGTTAGAGGTGATTGTTCAGTTAAACTTAAGAGAACTGCTTTTGGACAATCAGTTTTTTCAGTCAGAGCAGCAGAAAGATGGAATAAAATACCAGTGCATATCAGAGAGACGACCACTTTTAATCATTTTAAAACTCTTCGTAAAATTTGGCTCAAACAAAATCAAATATGTAACCACTGATTTGATTTGATTTTATTGGCAATAATGTATTGTATGTATTGTACTATAAGTGTATCATGTATTTTTCTACTGTTAAATTTGTTTACTAAATTTGTTACAACTTCCTGCCCAGGGACTACAGATGTAAATTAGCTTTATAGCTAACTCTGGCACAACATGTCATGTTGTATGTTGTCCCTGTATAAATAAACAAAAAAATACATAAATAAAAATAAACTTTTCAGACCACGATCTCCAAAAATAGCAATGCCTGTGACTCTTCACAAAAAGCCTATATACAGTAAACACAAGCTTATTGACAACACAAAAAAAGTGCAATTTTCATTCATTCATTCATTTTCCTTCAGCTAAGTCCATCAATTATCAGGGGTGGCCACAGCGGAATGAACTGCCAACTATTCCAGCATATGTTTTACACAGAGGATGCCCTTCCAGCCGCAACCCCATTACTGGGAAACACCCATACACACTCATTCACACACACTCATACACTACGGCCAATATAGTTTATTCAATTCCCCTATAGCGCATGTGTTTGGACTGTGGGGGAAACCGGAGCATCCGGGGAGAACATGCAAACTCCACACAGAAATGCCAACTGACCCAGCCGGGAATAGAACCAGCAACTTTATTGCTTTGGGGCAACAGTGCTAACCACTGAGACACTGTGCCGCCAGTTATATTTTATTGTCTTTATGTATTTAATTTAATATTTACCTCACCTAATGAGACTGATGGGCACAATGCTTACTCTACACTATTCTACTAGAGATCATCCTCTATGTTCAGCCGTGGCCTGTATTTATTTTTAATGTACATGAGCCATAAAGGTGTCTTAAAGTTTAACCTGGTGCCATAAATTCACTCTGAAACTGAAGCTGTTGCTTTGTCTTATGGATATATATGCTGTATTGGATTTTATGTCCTGTGGGTTATGGATAAAATATGGTCATTTTAAATATGGTAATTCACCACTGTTCTAGTGTTTGGTGTTCATAGATTTTGCACGTGTGGGGTCATGATACTTATTTGTCTTCTATTTTATTGCTATTTATTGATTTATTGAAAAAAAAAAACATGTTTAAACAAAGATTAAACGAACACAGATGCAAATGTACATGATTTTTTGCATTTTTAATGTACATGAGTGCCGTAAAGGTGTCTTAAAGTTTAACCTGGTGCCATAAATTCAGTCTGCTGCAACTGAAGCTATTGCTTGTTTTCTTTTCTTTTATTGCTATTTATTTATTGATTTATTTAAAAAAAAACATGTTTAAACAAAGATTAAACAAACACAAATGCAAATCCATGCATTTCCATTTCCCATCCCCACCATATTCCACAAATTTGTTGTAAAAGAGAAAAAAAATTGTAAAAAATAAATAATTGAACAACAAATTTATAAATTTTCCTCAGCTTAGTCTCTGATTTATCAGAGGTCACCACCGCGGAATGAACCACCAACTATTCCAGCATATGTTTTACACAGCGGATTTTCTTCCAGCTGCAACCCAGTACTGGAAAACACCCATACACTCTCACATTCACACACACACACACATTACGACCAATTTTATTCATTCATTCATTTTCTTTTCGGCTTAGTCCCTTTATTAATCAGGGGTCGCCACAGTGGAATGAACCACCAACTTATCCAGCATGTGTTTTTACGTAGCGGATGCCCTTTCAGCCGCAACCCAACACTGGGAAATACACTTTTGCATTCACACACATACACTACGGACAATTTTGTTTATTCTGTTCAGTTCACAATGGACTGTGGGGGAAACAGAAATGCCAACGGACCCAGCCGAGGCTCGAACCAGAGACCTTCTTGCTGTGAGGCAACAGCTCTACCTACTGCGCCACCGTGTCGCCCTGAAACAACAAATTAATTAACAATATTAACAGTGTGCTTATGAGTTTCAAAGTTTTATAAAGTAAATATACAGTAAATTAAATATATTTTATATAAAAAACACTATATAATAATACAAAACAAAGAGATAAAACACACAAAAGCAAAATAAAGTCAGTCAAATGGTCTATGCAGATATGTAAGCAAACCTGCCAGTAATATTAGAAGGTCTTTTTCCGAACAGGGTCATGATTCTTCATGTGGAGTGGTCAGTAAATTGGATCAGTCTGCGGCAATGGATAGCGTGGTTGTTACAGTGCTGAAGAAGCAGGGAGCAATACCCTTCATCAAGACCAACATACCACAAGGTCTTCTCAAGTAAGTAAACAACATACAATCTGATCAGGTCGAATGATTCGCAGGCCAAGAGGGGTCAATGATATTAAAGGAATAGTTCATCCAACAAAGAACATTTATAGTTCATTTACTCACCCTTGGGTCTTCGAAGATGTAGATGCCTTTTTTCTTCAGTAAAGCATTAAAGACCCTATGACATCAAAATAAAGTTAGCATCAGTATGATAGTTTTAAGGATAACTATGAGCTAATGTGTTGCAAACAGTGACAAAATTTGCAATTGGAAGATATAAACCAGTTTGCAACTTTCGCCTGTATCAGGGGTGTCCAAATTTAGTCCTGGACAGTGGTGGAGAGAGTACTGAAATATCATACTCACGTAAAAGTATCATTACTTGCCCAAATATGTAGTGCGAGTAGAGTAAAAGTATCTGTAGTAAATATTACTCAAAGTATGAGTAAAAGTAGACCTTTTAAAAGTACTCAAGTGTAGTGAGTAGTGAGTATTACACTGTGAAAAGTTGATGCGTTTACAGAATGTTACGTTTACACATCCCTGCACATGTGGTGTATTTAGGGATTTTCCTATTTCCGTTCGTTCCTTCCAACATTCCTTCAATTATTTGTTTGTTCTCTCCTTCCTTCATTCATTCGTTTGTTCCCTCCTTCCTTCGTTCACTCGTTCTTATTTTTGTTTCTTCCTACATTAGGTCCTTCTGTTCATTCATTCGTTTGTTCGTTCCTTCCTTAGTTTGTTCAGTCTTTCCTTGAATTCTTCCTTCATCCGTTTGGTCCTTCCTTCTTTCCTCCCTTCATTTGTTCGCTCATTCTTTCTTTCATATTTTTGTTCCTTCCTTCACTAGGTCCTTTGTTCATTAATTCGTTCCTTCTTTCCTTCCTTAGTTTGTACAGTCCTTCCTTGAATTCTTCTTTCATCCATTTGGTCCTTCCTTCTTTCCTCCCTTCATTTGTTCGCTCATTCTTTCATATTTTTGTTCCTTCCTTCATTAGATCCTTTGTTCATTCATTCGTTCGTTCCTTCTTTCCCTCCTTAGTTTGTTCAGTCCTTCCTTGAATTCTTCCTTCATTCGTTTGGTCCTTCCTTCTTTCCTCCCTTCATTTGTTCGCTCATTCTTTCATATTTTTGTTCCTTCCTTCATTAGATCCTTTGTTCATTCATTCGTTCGTTCGTTCCTTCTTTCCTTCCTTTGTTTGTTCAGTCCTTTCTTGAATCCTTCATTTATTTGGTTCTTCGATCCTTCTTTCCATTCCTTGTTCGGTCCTTCCTTTTATTTGGCCCTTCCTTCCTTTCTTCATTCGTTCAATTTAGTGATTGTTTAAGGCTGTTTGGTGATTTCAGTCATCATACAGTCGACATCCATCATTTTCAGCGACATGCAGTCTATAAACAGTCTCTGGATCATTGCTCAAGTCTGCATCGGTGCGTCCTCGATATCAAGAACACATCCGGGAACTTTCACGCGTCCTCCGTTCTTGCGGTCTTGAGTATCGGAACTGAACTTTGGCGGATGATGATGACGTTACATGAGAACACGAGGACGCAAGATCGCTGAAAAAAGCATATTGAGGGCGTACTCACACTATGTACAAATCCATTCAACCGGGCCAAAGCCCAAGTGAACCGCGCTCAGGCACACCTCTTCCAACCGAGCCCGGTTCAGCGCACTCACACTTCTAAAATTATCCAGGAAACGGGCCTGAGCACGGTTCGGATAGCACAGTGTGAGTACGCCCTGAGAAACAGCCCGGCTCTCCAGGACCGAGTGTGGACACTCCTGGCCTATATAGATCTAGCATCTGAGATGCTCCGCCTTTTTCAAGACGCTTCTCGTTTGTTTTTCACTCTCACTGGCAGAGCTGTGGTAAAACCAAATGTAATTGGCTGTTATTTAAAAAGGGGAGGAGCTACTCAATGGCCTCTCTTAATGTTTCAGTTGGAATTAGGTCACGAATCAAACAAAAGTGCACATTTCAGAGCACTTCACAGGAGCTTTAACGAAGATATTTGCTGAATCTCTGGTTCTTGGTATAATGCAAGTCAATGGTCACATGTTTTTTAGATTAAAAAATAAACACATATAAAACAAGTCCAAATTAGTCCCCATGAATCTTGGTGATAATCTGAGGTTTTCTGAAGCAAAGTGAGTAGTCTGTGCAAGAAATCAACAGTCTGGACAAAAAGTTCTTGGCATGTGCAAAGCCCATATAAAAATCTGGCAATATATGCAAATTATATATCATATGTAAGCTTATATTTGGATTTCACATTTATAAAATATATGAACACATCTAAAAATATGACTAACATATTTGAATTTATTCAATTATTCATTTCCTTTTGGCCGAGTCTCTTATTTATCAGGGTTCGCCACAGTGGAATGAACCGCCAACTATTCCAGCATAAGTTTTACTCAGCGGATGCCCTTCCAGCCGCAACCCAGTACTGGGAAACACCCATACACTCTCGCATTCACACACATTCTCATACACTAGGGCCAATTTAGTTCACCCAATTAGCACAGTCGCCTCACAGCAAGAAGGTCGCTGGTTCGAGCTTCGGCTTGGCAAGTTGGCATTTCTGTGTGGAGTTTGCATGTTCTCCCTGTGTCGGCGTAGGTTTCCTCCGCATCCCCCACAGTCAAAAGACATGCAGTATAGATGTATGAATGTGTCTGAGTGTGTATGGATGTTTCCCAGTACTGGGTTGCAGCTGGAAGGGCATCAGCTGTGTGAAACGTGCTGGATAAGTTGGCGGTTCATTCCGCTGTGGCGACCCCTAATAAATAAAGGGACTAAGCTGAAAAGAAAACAAATTAATGAATATATTATTGTTAATTATAAAATATGCCTGTGAGTGGAATTTTTTTAGCATTTGCCGTATCTTGAACAATAACATGGTAAAACCATTTCGGCAAAAACCTGCATCTTCCTCACTCTGTTGATGCCTGAGTGCTCACTTCTGCATGCAACCTTAGGCGGGCAGAAGATCATGCTCACTAAGGTTGTACACATGCCAAGAACTGTTTGTCCAGGATGATTTATGATATCGTAAGTAACATTCTGTTCTTTTAGACCTCGGTGTACCATCAGGGGTCATGGGGATTGATTTAAACTTGTTTATATGTGTTTATTTTTAATCTCAAAAACTGCTAACCATTGACTTGCATTATACACATCGCCAAGGAACACTGATTCAGCTAAAAATCGTTTTTTTTTTTAAATGTAAAGTTCTCTTGAAGTAAAATTCACCAACATATTCAATGGCTAAAGGCTTTATTTATTAACTGTAAATTTTCATTTTTTATCCTTTTATTAATCTTGTTTGAATCTTCTACCAATGGATCTTACAGTAAGTAGCTCATTATTAATATATTATACATAAAAATTCAATAAGTTTTACATTATTCATGATTGTCAAGCCTGTTTATTGGCTTCATTTCAATTTTTGAAGAAAATAATTTGATTACTCTTTAAAGTAAGTATTCATTAGATAATGTATTTACTAACAAGAACTAACAATGATCAATACTTGTACAGCATTTATTAATCATAGTCAGCATTTACTAATGCATTCATTATTAGTCCCTTTATTAATCAGGGGTCGCCACAGCGGAATGAACCGCCAACTTCTCCTGCATATGTTTTATACAGCAGATGGCCTTCCAGCTGCAACCCATCACTGGGAAACACCCATACACTCTCATTCACACTCATACACTACGGACAATTCACCTATAGCTCATGTGTTTAGACTTGTCCATACTGAAATACAGAAAACTCCATACAGAAATGCCAACTGACTTAGCCGAGGCTTGAACCAGTGACCTTCTTGTTGTGAGAAGACTGTGCGACTGTGCCACCGTGCCGCCTGCATTTACTAATGCATTATTAAAATCCAAATTCGTCCTTATTAATATTAGTTAATGCACTGTAAGTTAACAAAATAACAACGAACGTTAACAAAGATGAATAAATACTGTAATAAATATATTGTTAATTTTTTGTTCCTGTTAGTAAGTACGCTAACAAATGCAACCTTATAATGCAACCATAATTTCTTATATTCATATATTTGTATTATAGTTTGCAGTGACCACGAAATTCACCTGTTGGAATTTTAAAGCAATTTATTTGGGGCTATTTTGATATTGTTTTGTGTCTGTTTTAAGTAACAGACTCTTAAAACCCTAGAGCAAATGATCCAAAAACAGCTTCTAAAAACACTAATTAATAATTAATTTCTCTCCTTCAGAAAGAGTGTTTAAAGGTGCAGTATGTAAGTTTGACACCCAATGGTTAAACTAGGTATTGCACTCGTGGATCAAAACAAACGCAAGCACAGGTTGCCAGATTGAGGACAGGAGTGAGTGATTTACACCATGCTCTAAATAAAAACAATGCCACTAAATAGAAGGAATATTCTCTACATTAAAAGGAGTTTTTGTCCTAACCAACACCTCGAACTGATATATTAGAAACGGCTTCTGTTTTTCAAAGCTGAACAACAGAAAACTGACAATGATCAGCTCAGGTACACCTCATGTGCTTTATTCAGTGTTAAATGCTTACAATGTGAGTTTGAATGCCATTTTACATAACATTTATCACCATATACTGAAAGCAGCAGCAGATAGTTCACCTCAATTAAAATTAAATAACTTTAGAACTAAACATACGCGTAATTCAGCATCTACATTTAATAATGTTAAAGAGGGTTAATATGTATTAAATAGATTATAAACCTTTTAATTTCGTGAGTGAGTGCATATTCTGTGCTTCTGAATGTCTGTATTTACATTTCTGTCGTGTTTCGTCTGGTGCAAACAGCCCAATTGCCCATCACTGCGTATCTCGTCATGAAATGTGTTGTTAGGACAAGCGGTTACAATGTGACCTGCTCACCTAATGTTTACATTCGTCATATTTATATCATTTGCTAATTAATAACCTCTTGTGGAACTGAAGCTGTCTCATTTCTGCTGTCTCGAGTCTGCTATTGTCCACCGGAGGTCACATTTTGGTCACGGACACATGCTTTCAGAGCCTTTCTGAATGAAGGAATATGCTGTTTTCCACCAAGGCAACCCGGAGTGCTGAAATGTAATTTTCCGTGTTTCAGCACGGAACACTGATTTACAAAGCAGAATATCTGTCTTCAGCATTGTTTTTCAGATAAACAAGAATGTTCACTGAGCATGTTTCTTAAATGTCTGCAAACATATTATGGTATTTTTACACTTTAAAAGAGTCTAACACTTACATAAAGCACCTTTAAACTCACATTTTATTGGCATCTGTAAAAATGATGACAATGCAATGTGGCATTATAGTTAACTATTATATAAGAATGTATAGGATCTAAGCTGTACTTTATGGTGAAACTGTGATTTTCCCAAGATAAGACGCACAGTTCAAAAAGACAAATCAAAGAGTGGTTTAACACCAGTCACAAACACCTGAGGCTCTACAATCATTAAACCTTTTATTACAGGTGGATCAGAGGTCAAAGGGAAAATACAAATTGCAGAAAAGCTTGTTTTACCACATAGGAACCGACAGAGTGAAGGTTTTGGAAAACTGACTTTGCATCGTTGCATCCACTGAGAACAAGGCTCCTTTATGGAGATATACTTGTGTGTGTGTGTGTGTGTGTGTGTGTGTGTATATATATATATATATATATATATATATGAATACAGTTTCACCAGATGACTTTAATAGCTCTATTTAGAAATAGCTTGAGTTCATCTGTATAAAATATAATAAACAAATTACAAATATAGACCATTTTGAGGGATGTAAACAAAACAAAGCTTTTACCAGTGGAATGATTATTTTTAGACTTTTCAGTGTGAACGCACTACTTACACTATTTATACTACAAAATGGCGTAGAATAGTGCAAAAGTATGCGATTTGGGACGCACCTGAAGTGTGGAATGATGGACACTTCATGCACTCAACGACCGCAGCTTTGCTCACGTAGCGGAAGGGGCGGAGCTATCGAGCACCCATGTTTAATAACTATTTATTTTGGATTGCGAAAGCAAGATTCTCTTACAAGAGTGATTATAGCGCCTCCTGATGGTGAATGCGGTTATACTCATGGTATTATTTGGTATTTTGGTCATTTATTTCCCTAATTTGGCAACCGTCAAACGTCATCAGGGAAACGGTTTGAACTTCCGCTTAGTATAAAACCCATAAGTGTTCCATTTGGGACAGCACCACATACATATACCATGCTGTTGAGTGTGTTAGTGCATAAGTACATAGTGCATAAGTGCATAGTGTATATATAGCAGCTATAGACCATTTCGAGGTATGTAAACAAAAACAATGGTTCCAATGTATTTTTCTGTTTGATATGTTTAATTTTTACAGCTTCCTGGAAACCAAAATGAGCCACATATTGACAAGTGATGTTATAATAGCCATTTTAACATTAAAATATGATTGAATTGCCTCTTGTTACAGTTACAGGAAATGTTCATGGGCCAATGACATGACCACATTGAAATAGTCTATGGATAAATACAGCAGAGCAAAGATACAAATTAAATAAACAGAGCTTTTTTTGTAGAGTCTTAACAGTATACGGGTAAAGCAGAGGTGGGTAAATTACGATCCGCAGGCCATATACGGCCCGCCGAACACTTTTATCCGGCCCGCGAGGGAGTTTTTAAAATGCTGCTTCTCAGTAACGGTTTGTTTTCAGAATTAGTAAATTAATGATGCAATACAAGTGAACGCCATTTGATGACAGTATTGCATGCGATACAGTTAGCACAACCAGTAGAATTAGAGCACACTCTCGAATATTAAAATGCATTTGACTGTACACCAGGAACAGTTGACTGCGTTCACCAGGAAATCAGAGCACATCACACCTGTCCTCAGGTCTCTACACTGACTCCCAGTTACATTCAGAATAGATTTTAAAGTATTATTACTTGTCTATAAATCACTAAATGGCCTAGGACCTCAATACATTACAGATATGCTCACTGAATACAAACATAATAGATGACTCAGATCTTTAGGATCATATAAACTAGAAATTCCAAGAGTTCAGTCAAAGCAGGGTGAATCTGCTTTCAGCTATTACGCCCCTCGCTGCTGGAATCAGCTTCCAGAAATGATCAGATGTGCTCCAACATTAGGCACATTCAAATCAAGACTGAAAACACATCTGTTTAGCTGTGCCTTTACTGAATGAGCACTGTGCTACGTCCGACAGATAGCACTATTGTGTCTTTCTTTTTCTTTTTCATTCTTTTATAACTTGTTTTTACTCATTTTAATCTGTTTTTATGTTTTTTTATTATTTGTTTTTATTTTCTTATACTTCAATTTTATTTCTGTTTATGTAAAGCACTTTGAATTGCCAATGTGTATGAAATGTGCTATATAAATAAACTTGCCTTGCCTTGTAAATGACTGAAGTCAGGCAAATGAAAAATTGACTCAGAATGTCGTGTGTTTAAGAAAGAATAGGCAAAAAAAATACTTCGGACAGAAAGCGGTATGTCTAATATGCCAAGAAAGCTTTGCTGTTGTTAAAGACTACAACCCAAGTCAACATTTTTCAAGCAAATGTTTGAATTATGCTGTCAACCAGTCACCTGCAGAAAAGGCAAACAAGGCTACAAAACTTGCCACAAACTTAAAAGCCCAGCAAAAGACATTTATGAAACAGGGGTCTTAAATTGACTTGTAAATTTGACTCAATAATACCATATTAAAAAATCAGTTTTGTGTTAATGTGACATGTTTCTGTCCGATATTACATATTCCATGCATACTGCCACTATGAATAAAAGTAATTTTTTTAAGGATTTGACATGTGGCCCTTCACTTGGTTTGCAAATATTGATGTGGCCCTCTGGTCTAAAACGCTTACCCACCTCTGCCTTAAAGGCATAGTTTACCCTAAAAAAATATTATTCAATATGTACTCGTTCCCAAGTAATTACAAACTGTCATGAGTTTCTTTCTTCCGCTGAACACAAACAAATATTTTGAAGAAATCTGAAAACCTGAAACTATTACCACCCGGAAACTATAGAAGTCAATGGTTATAGGTTTCAAGCTTTCTTTAAAATATGTTTTTTTGTGTGTTAAAAGGAAGAAAGAAAATCAACCAGGTATGGAACAAGTAAAGGATGACCAAATGATGCCAAAGTTAAATGTTTGGGTTAACTATACCTTTAAAAACATATGCAAATGATGAACTTTCACTATTGTGGTTAATCTTTAGTGACTTCACAACTTACTTGAGTCTAGAACATGCTGTGCTAGTCATCTATAATCCCAACTGGACGTTACAGATCCTTGCGGTGTGAATATTGCAGATGCTTACATTGCAATGTTGGTCTATTAGTTCAACTGTAACCAACCCAAAACTTCTGTTTTTTTGTGTCTGCTGTAGTTATGACTGTGGTAACCCCATTTATGGACAAACCTTGAACCCCTATAACCTCCAAAAGACTTCCGGTGGTTCATCCGGTGGGGAAGGAGCACTAATTGGAGGAGGAGGCTCCATTCTGGGCCTGGGCACTGATATTGGTGGGAGCATTCGTATCCCATCATCCTTCTGTGGGATCTGTGGGTTTAAGCCTACAGCTAGAAGGCTAAGGTAAGCACCATTGATTACATTTGTATGTGGAGAAGAAATCTTCATTCTTCAAAGCGATTGTTTCACAGTATGTTTATGAAGTGTAATGCATGCTACAGGAATTGACAACATTGCGAGATGTTGTTAGACAATAAAAGAATCTTGAAGGATTTACTGAATTTGTCATATCAAGGTAAATCATTAAGGCTCTACTTCTTAGTCCTTCCCCTTACCCCTTACCCCTCGTTTTGTGCGTTCATGTGAAGGGGTAGGAGTGTCCCAATTCTCTTAGCTTGAAGGTGTAGGGCTAAGGGGAAGAGCTAAATGCCGATCAAAACTGAGATTTTTCAGGACCACACTCGAAGGGGGTAGGAATCAGCTGGTGTGTGGATGAGGAGATTCCTAACAAAAATGAGTAAAGTGCTTTGAGTGTCCAGAAAAGCGCTATATAAATGGAGGGTATTATTATTATTATTATTATTATTATTATTATTATTATTATTATTATTATTATTATTTTAACTATTATTATTCTAATTATTCTAATTATTATTATTATTATTATTATTATTATTATTTTAATTATTCTAATTATTATTATTATTATTATTATTATTTTAATTATTATAATTACAATTATTATTATTATAACTATTATTATTATTATTATTTTAATTATTTTAATTATTATTATTATTATAACTATTATTATTATTGTTATTTTAATTATTATTATTATTTTAATTGTAATAATAATAATAATAATAATAATAATTATTATTATTATTATTATTTTAATTATTATAATAATAATAATTAGTATTATTATAACTATTATTATTATTATTATTATTATTATTATTATTATTATTATTATTTATTGGTTAGTGGTTTTGTTCTGTGACACACTAATTAACAAGAACAAGACTATAATAACACAAATAAGAAGAAAAATGTAATAAGAAATATCTTGAGAAATCACTTGAGAAATATTTGAAAAATAATGTAGCACCGTGGTCCTTCAAGACAACAACATTTAGTTCCACTGTGTGTCCACACATGTAGCGGAATGACAGTGAAGCTCAACTTGTCTTCTTCTTTGTTTAGTACACGAGGAATCGACACTTGTGTGAAAGGCCAAAAGTCAGGTAAGATCATGTTTGTAATCCTGCTGTTCTAGTATTCCGCTGCACCTGACAGAATCGGTGTCTTATTGTGCTGCGTTGCAGTTTTGTCCTCTCTTGGTCCTTTGGCGCGTGACGTCGAGAGCTTGGCACTGTGTATGAGGGCACTGCTCTGCCAGGATATGTTCAGCTTGGACCCCACCATCCCTCCATTACCATTCAACCAAGAGGTTCTGTATAAACTATAACCATCCACAACCTTTATTAAAACACTGCAAAAAAATACATTTGTCTTGTTTCTAATCCAAATATCTAAAAATCCCTAAATCAAGAAGCATTTTATAGACAAGTAAACAATAATGTCTTGTTTTCAGAAATAACATGTCAAAATTAAGTGAGTTTTCCCCTTAAAACAAGCAAATAAACTTATTTCCCAATGAAAATTAGATTATTTTTATTGCTAATCTTATTTCCTGTGGTGGAAAGATTACTTAAAAATCGTACTTTAGTAAAAGTACCATTACTTGCCCAGAAAATCCTATCATGACGTGCTACAGTAAACATCTTCTCATCAGTGAAATGCTGTCTAAACAGTTTCTGGGTCATTATGTGTAAAGATTTTGGACATCTTCTTGGACTCTTCTAATGCTTCCAAACAGTTTGGCGCATGTATTAATAGCCCATGTCTTGAGGTTGTTCAGTATGATGCGTTGAGACATTTAAGTATAGTTATAGTATAGTATTTTGTTACTTTTCACCACTGCCTATTTCTAAAATCAAGACGATATTTTATACTTGTCTTGAAAATACTTCTTGATTTAAGAATGTTTTGATATTTGGACAAGAAAAAGTAAGAAAAGCATTTTATTTTAGCAGTGAACTCAGTGAAGCCACTTTGTATCTTCTTGAAGTGAACTACAGCCTCAGATTAGATTTATGGATTGGTGCCTTGAGAACAGAACATCACGTCCAGTGATTTTAATTATTATTATCGGACTTGTCTGGAGTGAGAACAAGTTGATATTTTGCATGGAGGTCAACTTAAGAGAGACTTTAGTTTCATTGAACTCATTGACTCTACGCTGAGTTCAGTATGTCAATGTTTGTGAGGAAACTTTAACAACTGACGGCCTGTCATTCCCTCTGTGTTTAGCAATACATCCATTTTTGGAGGAAGCTTTATTTGGAATTTGCAGCAAAATAAATGGTGTCAAAAATTTAAGATTTTGAAGCTGCAAATAATTATAGACCGTTGCAATTATTAATGTTATTCAGTGACTTTGAATCAGGTTTAGTAATTAATACTTGTAATCTGTGACTTACTGGTTATTTTTAATAGTTTTGTTTTGACTTACTTACAGTTTTTGTCTTGTTTCTAATCCAAATATTCTTAACCCTTGTGTACTTTTAAGATTGACTACGCTTTCGTTGTGTTGGTGGCTGTTTTTGCCCCATTGACTTCCATTATAATGCCATTTTTTGATTGCAAAGCCATGACAGCATATAATCATGCATTCTTGATTGTTGGTGGTTTTCCCTGTTGGGAAGAGGTAAAACATTTCATTTTTATTGTTGATCATCAGTTGGTGGCACTAACCCTTTAGATTGGCCTGTCAAATAAGTTTGTGGCTTTTATATGGTATTCCGTGGAGTAAAACAGCAATACACTTACTATAAGTACACTTACTATGTTTGCTATGTTCTGAGAGCTGAGCTATTTTTTATTTTCTCAAACATATTAAGGTAAGTGCACAAAGGTCTCTCTCTCAGACTTGTACACTATGCTTCATATAGCAATATAATTTTGGTCCAGAAACTAAGCTTTTTTTAGCATTGCAACTGATGATCAACAGTAAAAATGTGTAAATGTACCTCTTCCCAACAGGGAAAACCAGCAACTATTAAGAATGCATGATTATGTGGTGGAATTCGTGGATTTGCAATCAAAAACGTCATTATAATGGAGGTGAATGGGGCAAAAACAGTCCCGAACATAACGAAAGGGGAGTCAGTTTGAGTGTATTGTTGAGTTTTTAAAAATTGTTCAAAGCGTTTTCCCAAATTATGTGTCAATATAAGATTTGTTGCAAAAATCATTTAATTTGCTGAAACACAGAGGAAGCTGTAGCCAAATTAATACTCAAAATGATCACAAAGTGGATGAAAACATCCCCAACAGCTCTTAAGGGTTAAATCAAGAAGCATTTTTAATACAAGCTAAAAATATTGTCTTGTTTTAAGTAATAATATGCCAAAAAAGTGGGTTTTTCCTTCATACAAGCTAAATAATCTGCCAGCAGGGTAAGCTAAATAATATTGATTTTCATTTTGACATAAGATTACTTGCCCATTGCAGATTATTTTGCATATTCACAAGCCCTGAATTGATTCCAACAAACCAATTTTAATATTAAATGCTTTTTCTGAGTAAATTACAATGTTTTCTAAACTTAGATGAATGTAAACCTGTTAAAAAAGGTAACTTCCAACACAATATCAGGACTTTTTAAAATACCACATGACCTGCTCTTTAAAAATTTAGCCACCACAGTGGCCAATGAGAGGAAAAGTTCATTTGGACACACTTTATTTTGATGGTCCGTTTGTTGAATTTAAGCTACATTGCAACTAATTCTCATTAGATTAAGTAGACTGTTAGGTTGGGGTTAGGGGTAGGGTTAGTGTAAGTTGACATGTACTTGAAAAGTTTCTTATAGTCAGTTAAATGTCTGTTGCATGTCAGTATCAACATATATTAAGCAAACAGTCTACTAATACTCAAATGGACCATCGAAATAAAGTGTTACTGTTCATTTCAAGCCCTAACTATAACATAAATCATATGCTTGTATTGTATGATGTTCTTATCTCTCTCTGATGCATGAACAGGTGTATGAGAGCTCAAAGCCCCTGAGGATTGGTTATTATGAGAGCGACGGTTACCTGCAGCCGTCTCCAAGCATGGCCCGGGCCTTCAGGGAGACCAAGGATCTGCTGGAGAGAGCGGGACACACGGTACACAAACTAACCATGTAAACAATGGTTATGTAAACCAATAACAGTTTGTAGGTAAGAGCAGGACCTTTTAAACCATTAAATGGAAAGTTTGCACAAAAACTAACATTTGCTGTTAATTTACCCAACTTCACACCATCCAAAATGTAGCTGGCTGCTTCTTCTTTTTTAATCTGTAGAACATTAATGAACTTTTTTGGGATGAAACAGTGGTCCTCACTGATTAACAGGATGAAGCGTTTTTTAATTAGTATAACAGTACACAATGTTTTTTGGATGAAACAGTGGTCCTTATTGATTGACAGGATGAATCTTTTTGGGGGGGATAAAAGGTGGTCCTTATTTTAATTAGTATAACAGTAAATAGTAATGTTAATAATTATAATTGTAAAGGTCACACTTTATTTTGATGGTCCGTTTGTTGAATTTAAGTTACATTGCATCTACATGCCAACTAATTCTCATTAGATTATAAGTAGACTGTTAGGTTGGGGTTAGGGGTAGGGTTAGTGTACGTTGACATGTACTTGCAAAGTTTCTTTTAGTCAATTAAATGTCTGTTGAATGTCAGTATCAACAGATATTAAGCAGACAGTCTACTAATACTCAAATGGACCATCAAAATAGAATTTGTCTTAGAAATGACTTGTCTCACATGTTTTGGATGTGCCATAAGCTTAATCATTACTGGTCAACCATATTCGATATGGTCGCGGGAACATTTTTAGTGGGTCGCGGAGTGTGTGTAAAACATTACACTTTTATTTTGACTTTTATTTTGAAATGCTCATACCGGACTTTTATTTTGAAATGCACAATTGTACTTTGTAATATTTGTATAATTTGATATATTTTGTCCAATGAAATCAATAGAAAATTGTTTATTTGTAAGTCTTGGTGATTTTCTTATGATTTATCTGTCACTGCTTGTGTATGTTAACAATTTAATACAAATTAATTCATTATAATTCCTAAAATTAAAATATAGTTCCTAAAAATTTGGGTCGCGACTTGATGACCATGTAAAAATGTGGGTCCCATGGCCAAACCAGTTGAGAACCACTGGCCTAAAGTATGTGAAGTACAGCTTAAGCCATGCGCAGAATTTGCATTGTTTGGCATCCCACCTGATGAATTGAATTTGACTCAATGACAACAAAACATTATTGCCTTTGCATCTTTACTAGCTCGAAGACAAATTTTATTGCTCTGGAAATCTTTAAATCCACCTAAAGCATCACATTGGCTTCAAGATCTGATGTTATATCTACACTTGGAAAAAATAAAATTTTCAATTAGAGGTTCTAGCAAATTCTTATCTGTTTGGCAACCCTTATTATCATATTTCTCTACTATAAATGTATTTCCTGGTGAATAATGTGACTTATCTTGTATGTAACCAATTTCCCTTTTCTTCTTCTGCCTTCTCTCTCTGCCCAGACCCTCATGTTTCAAGAGTTCACACTTAGCTGATGATTGATTATAAAGCTTGTTTGGCATGCTGTCCCGGGAGAGAGCCCTGAGCTCATAAGATCCTCGAGCCCTGGGCTCCCTCCCGTTTGCAGGGCGAGAGGAGAGTTTGAGCTCAGGTAGATCTCGATGAACTCCCCCTCGGCTTATTTCCAGCTAGTGGTGAACTGAGGAGAGGTGTATTCGTTAAGAGCTTGGCTATAATATCAATTGTGCTTTTAAGTAACTTAGTGCTTGTTATTTGGACCGTGGGAGGAAACCGGAGAGCCCGGGGAAAACCCACGCGAGCACGGGGAGAACAAGCAAAACTCCGCACAGAAATGCCACCTGATTTAGTAGGGACTTAACCAGAGGCATTCTTGCTGTGAGGCCACAGTGCTAGTCACTGGGCCGCCGTGTCGCCCATCTGAAAGGAGGGAAAGTAGAAGTGGATGGGTGGGGGGGGTTTCTTCAAGACGAAGATGTTGAGATAAGAAAACTTTGGTTATTTATAGAGAGTTAGGAATCATACGATTGGATAATCGGTCATTAGCTGAAGCTGTAACAGCTGGGAACAATCATAAGCACGTGATCCTCTCGAAATTTGTTTATGAATAAACTTCACTTCAAGAGAGTTCACACTTAGCTGATGATTGATTATAAAGCTTGTTTGGCATGCTGTCCCGGGAGAGAGCCCTGAGCTCATAAGATCCTCGAGCCCTGGGCTCCCTCCCGTTTGCAGGGCGAGAGGAGAGTTTGAGCTCAGGTAGATCTCGATGAACTCCCCAAAGAAGCCTTTTTAATGCTCGGGACAGCAGCCGCGTATTGAAGAACCCCCCAAAAAGCAATAAAGAATGAAGCCATAACCGGCTGCTGAGTGGAAAGGGGTACCTAGAGAGTGTTTGCAGGAGCAAGGGTGGAATTGGTGCAGAGTGTGAAAGGATTAGGTTAGAGTGACTGCTACAACTGAAGAGGTGTATTGGCAGCCAGTGTTGCGAATGCTATGTGTTCTCCCGTAGCAGTGTTTGACTGCCATGACCAGACAGGAGAGTGAGACAGATGTAATAATTGAATGTAGTATGTATGATCTCTGCTAGAGAGACTCTTAATGACTGTGATGAATGTCGGGATAAGCTCAGAGGAGCGTCTCTGCTGCTACAGAGGTGCGATAGGATTTAAGCTAAGCGAAGCATCTCTACAGTTGCAAAGGAAGTCGGTGGTGCAGAGGGAAATTTAAGCTAAGTGTAGCATCTCTACAGTTGCAGAGGTGTCATGGAAATCAGTGGTGCAAAGGTGCAAAAATAATTTTAAATGAGTGAAGCATCTCTACAGTTGCAGAGGTGCAATGGAAGTCAATAATAACAGGTAAATACGCTTCCGCGGAGGCGTTTAAACTGCTGTGGCTGTGATGGAGAGTGTGTCAGTATGTTAAATGGAAGTGTGTGTGAGCTCAAGCAGAGCGTCACTGCTGTGGCAGTGGTGCAGAGGGGAAATGGAGCTCAGCGGAGCGTCACTGCAGCGGCAGTGGAGCAATGGGGAAATGAAGTTCAGCGGAGCGTCTCTGCTGTTGCAGAGGTGCGGTGGCAGTCAATGTTGGAAAGCAAGTACGCTTCCGCGGAGGCGTTTTAGCTGCTGTGGAGAGTATCGGCAGTGAATGGCTAAATGGATATGTGTGTGAGCTCAGGGAGAGCGTCACTGCTGCGGCAGTGTTACTGGGGGAGGATAAGGCTTGGCATAGAGTCTCTGCTGTTGCTGAGGTGCAGTGGTAGTCAGTATTGGAGCGTTATGGGTGCCGTCGCAGGAGTGTTAAATACCTAAAATACCTACGCATAAATTATGTGTAGAGATAAAAGTGAATAAGGTTTCAGTTAGGGCGTCACTGCAGTTGCAGTGGTGTTATAGGTAAGTGTGGCTCAGCGGAGCACCTCTGCAGTTGCAGAGGTGTAGTGGGTCAGTATGGAGGCAATGTGCACTCCCGCAGAAGCATTTACTGCTGTATTAGTGCGGGGAAGCGTGATGATAGTGGTTTCAGCAACTAAAACTACAGGCATCCTCTAAATGGGTCAGAGCTGTTGTGAATGAGAGTGAATAGAATTATGGGATAGTTCAAGTTTGGAGGGAAAAAGTTAAAAGGAAGAAAGGTGGAAATGTGCTCCTGTAGTGTAAGAAAAAAGGGGCTTTGGAATGTGTGTGTGTATATATGTGTGCGTGTGTGTTTGTTGGGGGTGGGGGGGGGGTTAATCAAAGTATATACAGAATGTTCTTTACCATTTGATCTGTTGCTTGCTTAATAAAGAAAAGTTTCTTTATCATGCAAAGTTAGATCAGATATGGTGGGGTGGATTGAAATGGTGTTACTTCGGAAACTCTCAATCAGAAAGGCTAGTGAGAATTTGAAATCAAGGGTGTGGGCTGTGTGAGTGGAAATGTATCCTTTGTATAGCGTGAAAGTGTTAAGAATGGATGTGGAGTGTAATGGGTTGGATGAGGGTCAGTTTCTGCAGCTAGCTCTCAGGGTCTCTGAAAAAGAAAATCAGAAATGAAATTAAACATGGTACATGTACAACAGACATGATGAATTGTTTTAGCTGGAATCCATGAGAGGCATCTTAATAGGGGCATTATCAACTGTGAATGGAAGCGCCTTTGTTAATGCATGGTATAACAGCTTGTTGTTACGATGTGCAAGGATTGTAGAGGTGGGCTTTTGTTCCTCTGTAGTATGCAGATGGATGGAGAGCTGGGGACATTGGCTAGTTATCCTGGAAGTATCTCTTGAAGGCTGAGCAGGTGAACAGCTGAGCAGATGAACAATTGGCAGAATGAAGTTTTAAAAACACCTTAGTGATATAGAATTTGCTTAAAAAGCAAATTGTCTAACACGGAGTTAATGGATGAAACATTACTCCATTTCTAACACAGAGTCAATAATGAAACATCACTCCATTGTCAGAAACGTGCTTTTCCCACTCATAGCAGTCAGTGTTTCCTTTGTCTTTAGACGCTTGACTGATAAACACGTTTGTTGCAGACGTTTTGGCCCTAACGGCCTTCCATAGTTGCAGACGTTTTGGCCCTAACGTCCTTCCATACACTGAATGCGCTTCCGCGACTGTTTTGGATGATGACGTTGCATCTCGTGGATGTTTATCGGCGTGTTGATATGTTGTGGACTAGGTTTTGGATTGGATTGCCTGGACGCTTGCAGTCAAACTATTTCAAACTGCTAGGATGCCATGGATTTGTGGACAGGCGGAGGCTTAACAGGTGAGTTCAGCGTTCTATTCATGCACGTCTCCTCTTTCAAAGATGTATTGAATGTTTAGGCGTTGTCAGAGTAGTTGTTTTTGCGAGACTTCCCCTTATAGAGTGCGATGTGTTACCGCGGGTGAACAGCTGGGAGAGCGGTGAGGGTTTGGCTTCGTTGTAATGGCTTAAATCGCCGGCGTCTTGAGTTTAGATGGAGTTTGAGGACGGTGATCGAGTTTAGGACTGTGGTCTTGCTGGGTTGAAGACGCGGTCGATGCGTTGTGTGATGAAATTTGAAGTGGAAGGTTTTTGATGATGATGATGATGAAGATGAAGATGATGCTGTTGTTGAAGTTACTGGTTTTGAAGTAGTTGTTGTTGTGGAGGTGATAGCAGTATCTGGCTGAAACGGAGCGTTCTTCAAGACGAAGATGTTGAGATAAGAAAACTTTGGTTATTTATAGAGAGTTAGGAATCATACGATTGGATAATCGGTCATTAGCTGAAGCTGTAACAGCTGGGAACAATCATAAGCACGTGATCCTCTCGAAATTTGTTTATGAATAAACTTCACTTAGTCTATGCTAGCTTACCTTTGTAAAATAGCACAGCACTACTCCTGATTGAATCACCCATTATTGCTGTCAACGTATTATTATTATTATTATTTTTGTTTATTTATTTACTTTAAAAAAAAGTTAATTATTTTTTTAATCATTTTATTTCATATAATTTAGTTTTTCTATGTTTCTCCCCTTGTTTCTTTATTATTATCATTATATTAGGGAGTGTATTTAGGGTTTGTTAAAGTGGGTTTATATTTTTAAAAAAAAGCTCTGTGTATAAGCAATGTCATCTGTACATGGCATAAAAAAAAAATAATAATAAAAAAATAAAGTGTTACCAATGTAAATATTAATGAACAGACACGGTGGCTTAGTGAGTATCAATGTCACCTCACAGCAAGAAGGTCGCTGGTTCGAGCCCCGGCTGGATCAGTTGACATTTCTGTGTGAAGTTTGCATGTTCTGCCCGTGTTGGTGTGGGTTTCTGTGCTCTGGTTTCCCCCACAGTCCAAACACATGTGCTGTAGGTGAATTGAGTAAACTAAATTGTCCGTATGTCCATGCCCTCCAGATTGGGAGTTAATTTTGGGGGATGAATCCCTCGTTTATTCACACACTGTAAACCCTAATAAGTTGAGACTACTCAAATGATTTGAGGAAAGTGATTCCCTCAGTTTGTTCGAGTAATGGGAAATAGACAACTCAGGTAATTGAGTTCACCAAATGTGGTCTCTTCATAGAATTTACTTAAATGTTTAAGCACAGATAACTTAAAATGGCTAATAGACCAAACTTCCAATTTTTTCAGCTTTTATATTATTTGCTTATTTACTCCCAGGGCCGTTTATATCGAATTTGATATTTAGCCATACCATGTTGGTGTTTCGTAACATCTAATTTTTACGAGGTGGGTCGTTAGCCCAACACTCAACCCCCAACATGAAGGACCAGGACATACACTGCAGAAATTTAGCTACCCAATTCAACTAAAGCGCCTGTCTTTGGACTTGTGGGGGAAACCGGAGCACCTGGAGGAAACCAACACGGAGAGAACATGCAAACTCCACAGAGAAAGAGGTATACAGTATGTCTAACGACACGTGATCAAACCGGATTCTTGGGTAGAACACTTCCGTCCATCGCCATTTCATATGCGCCATCGGTTTGTTATTGAAAGTAGTAAATAGTGTTTTTTATATAATAGGGTATATGCGCAACTTTCGCGTTCCAGTCAACCTGGGTAGAACACTTCCAGTTTTTCACTCTCTGCTAGACAAGGCATCTTGTTTTATTTTTTTAAATATTTAAAATTCATTCATTCATTCATTTTCTTTTTCGGCTTAGTCCTTTTATTAATCCGGGGTCGCCACAGCGGAATGAACTGCCAACTTCTCCAGCATTTGTTTTACGCAGCGGATGCCCTTCCAGCCGCAACCCATCTCTGGGAAACATCCACACATTCTCATTCACACACATACACTACGGACAATTTAGCTTACCCAATTCACCTGTACGGCATATCTTTGGACTGTGGGGGAAACCGGAGCACCCGGAGGAAACCCACGCAAACACGGGGAGAACATGCAAACTCCACACAGAAATGCCAACTGATCCAGCCGAGGCTCGAACCAGCGACCTTCTTGCTGTGAGGCGACAGCACTACCTACTGCGCCACCGTGTCGCCCCTAATATTTAAAATATATAATTATATAACGTCTAAAACACTACTTACTACTTTCAATAACAAACCAATGGCGCATATGAAATGGAGATAAGCGGAAGTGTTCTACCCAGGCATCCGGTTTGGTCATGTAACGTTCGACATATACCCTACTGACCCAGCCAGGACTTGAACCAGCGACCTCCTTGCTGTGAGGCGACAGCGCTACCCACTGTGTCACTCCTGTGTGTAAATCAATTTAAGGAAAATGTATATAAGCATTTAAATATCCACTTACTAATTTAATTTTCTTTTTGGTGGGTTCAGGTTGTGCCTCTGTCCTGCTGCGCTTCAGCAAAATTAAAGTTAGAGTAACTAGGTTAATATCGATTTAAAATTAAGTGAAGTTTATTTATAAACTAATTTCAAGAGGATCACTTGCAGAAGGTCCCGCTTTATCCAATTTATGATTCACCAATCAGACGATTCCTAAGCTACTATAAATACCCTAAGTACAGTATCACAGCCATCTTTGTTTTGAAGAATCCCCCCTTCCACCCCTACTCCTCCTCCTTTCCTAGATGTGTGCCACAGTGGCCTAGTGGTTAGCACTGTTGCCTCACAGCAAGAACGTCACTGGTTCTAGTCCTTACCAAGCCAGCTGACGTTTCTGTGCGGAGTTTACACGTTCTCCCAGTGCTCACGTGGGTTTCCCCCGGGTTCCCCGGTTTCCTCTCACCGTCCAAAAACATGCAACTTAAGTTAATTGACTAATCCAAATCGGCACCATAGACATGCTCCTAGTAAGTAGTTATCTCTTAAGAGCAATCACTATCTGTTCATTAGCTACCCGCAGGGGGGTTCTCGAAATCTACCTGAGCTCAAACTCCCCTCTCGCCTTGCAGACGTGAAGGAGCCCCCGGCTCGAGGATCTTATGAGCTCATGGCTCTCTCCCGGGACAGCATGCCAAACAAGCTTTATAATCAATCATCAGCTAAGTGTGAACTCTTGAAATACAATATTAATCTAATATTTTGGCCATTTTTTGTGTGCGTTTGGGCAGATTTTGGACAGCTTTTGTGCTTGAAACAGTCAGCTTTATCTGGCAACACTGGTCAAGATTAATCATTAAACAGACCTAATGTAAACGCCACTATAATGTACATCATGCATCAGCAAATTAAACACTCTCAATTCAATAATTATAATCACTATAATCTGAGACGCCGAGGATTGAAAAGCTAGTTTGTTGTTTTTACATTTTAGTTTGTTCCTTTCCAACCGCTGCGGCTCTATCAAATCTTCCATGAATTGGCTCTCAGGGGAATCTTGGGTGATGGAGGTGAAACCCTCTTCAGTCATCTGTAAGTGACCAGTGTTTTGATCTTAAAATCATTGCTCTTGACTATAGTAATTATTCATAAGGCTTGTTTTAAACGTTTTATATTATGTGTGTGTGTGTGTGATTTTAGGAAGGCTGGCCCCCTTGACCCCTGCCTCTGCTCTCAGGCCTCAATATTGCGCACTCCACTCTTCATCAGGAAGCTGCTTTCATTTCTGATCAAGCCTTTTGTGAGTTCTATGATTACAACGGTTTTCTTGTTTCTCAATATGAATGGCTTGAAATTGCAAAACATTAAATTTTTTCAATGAAAGTTCTCCTAAATAGCACCAAGTACGTTTTTAGCGCAGTGTTATCTCTTGAAGGACACGTATTTGACTCTTTTAGTAAGATGTAAAATAAGTGTTTTGCGTCTCCAGAAGGTGTCTGTAAAGTTTCAGTTGAAAATACTCATCAGGTCGTTTATTATATCCTGAATTGTAGCTGTTTTGTGCCTGTACAAGGGTTGGGCGATGTCAACCAATTTGGCATCATACGATGTGAAGGAGCCATACATTGTATATTGGCGATTGGCCACAAGGTGTCAGTACAATATTATATAACTGTGGCTTCACTGCATGGAGAGGGAGAGCGTTGGTAGGAAGCACAAGCTGCATCCCAAATGACACACTACATATATACTATGCACTTATGCACTATGTACTTATGCACTTACACACTCACCAGTATAGTATATGTATGTGGTGTTGTCCCAAATGGAGCACTAATGGGGTTTTTACTAAGCGGAAGTTCAAACCGTTTCCCTGATGACATTTGACGGTTGCCAAATTAGTGAAATAAATGACCCAAATGCCAAATAATACCTGGCATGAGTTTAACCGCATTCACCATCAGGAGGCGCTACAATCACTCTCGTAGGAGAAATTTGAGGATTCCGGCTCAGCATCGTGATGTCTATAGACCATCGGGGATGGGCGATGGCATCGTTTATCGACTCAACCCTAGCCTGTACCTTTAAATGCAAATGAGCTGGTTATCCGCACCCACTCAGCACTATAACACTCTTAGAGCAAAAATGTCGTTGTAATAAATTTAGCACTTTTTTTTCCACTTTTTCTGATTAGAGTTTAACCTTACAATATTTTGTGAATAGTTCTCCGGATTCATGCATTTACTCTGGTGTGCTTTTCATTAGTTTTGATTTTTGTTTTCTTTAGTTTCCAAGGATTTCTGCAAGCTTGCATGGCACCTGTGGACTCGGGTAAGCTGCATTTAGTTTATTTCAGTTTTTTTTGCATGAAGTTGGTTAAAACAGCTTACTGTATATTGAAACAGCTTACTGTATATTGAAGCCTCACCTCTGCAGACTCCTCTTTCCACTTCACTGCCTATTAAGCCTTGTTAAAATGCAAATATTATTAATATTCAGTCTCCTAAAGTCAACTGATAGCTCTGTATGAGTTTTAAAGCAATTTTGGTCCAACTCTTTTCTTTAATAATATTTCTTTTCAAGGTCTGTAGCAGAATTATGGAGGCAACATTCAAATGTTGAGGTAATGCTTTATTATAATAAGATTTTAAGCAACTTTAAGAGTTGCCTGACTGTACACATAATGAAGAATGTTTCTGTATGTATGTTTCTCTTCGTAAACCCTGCGCAAAATGAAAATATGCACATCTTTTGTTCATTTTCATTAGTTTTTGCGACCCTTGGCAAAGCCACACTCTCATATCCTTAGCGATATATGACTTTTTTGCAATATATGATTTGTATGTTTTGGACAACTCACAGAAACGCACTTCACTTGGAAAAAACTGACATTGCTATATTTTCATTTACTGCGATATACTGTATAGTAATATATATTTGCAATTTGACTAGATGGCTTAAATAAGTTGTAAAGAATTCCTTGTTTTAGATCAATTTGGGAATGATTGCTATAAGGGAGCATATCTGCATCAAATATAGGCTCA
This sequence comes from Danio albolineatus, assembly GCA_903798035.1. NCBI lineage: Eukaryota > Metazoa > Chordata > Actinopteri > Cypriniformes > Danionidae > Danio > Danio albolineatus. Next base: position 2,795,946 of record CAIGQQ010002494.1, read on the forward strand.
TTTAAAAAATGACAAGCAAAGGTATACAACAGAGAAAAATATTCAAATAAACAATGATTTATGATTTTTCTGGGGAGTCAAACACAGTATGCTGAAACAGAAATTAAATAGTCACTGTATAATAATAATAATAATAATAATAATAATAATAATAATAATAATAATAATAATAA
>CAIGQQ010002494.1:2804718-2847201 GCA_903798035.1 Danio albolineatus
ATATATATGTGTGTTTTACTTTTCCCATTGGCATCTGTGACACCTCTTGAGAACATTTTAAACTATTATTTAGCTTTTGTTAAAGATCTTGTATCTTCTCTCTGCCCTTTTCTGTTTGGAATGTGAATGAAATGCATGTTTTACAGCGGCAGCATGTAAAGTGTGTGTGTGTGTGTGGTTAACAGGTGTCTGAACACGACGCTGCGGTCCTCTGTTCTTCCTCCTCTTAATCCAGTGGTTTGGTGACCCGTGTTAATCTGCTTACTGCTTCAGCGCTGCCAAACCTCTGACAGAAGGGCGGCGATGGCTGATGTGCTGATGGACTCGCTTCTGCCACTGTGATTTAAGCTTTTCCCTCCATCTCTAATCAACACCAATGTCTGCTTGAAAGCCAGACAGAGAAAGGGCAATTTGTGTTTTAACAGGTTTTCTGTTATCAGCGCATACACTGTAAAAAAAAAACCTTGCTGCCATACATTTTTAAGTTGAATGAAATTAACTTTTCTAGTCATCTCAACTTACATCAAACTGACAAAAATATCAACATGGGCTCATTCTAAAAACGTAGCCCTGTATACATTACTGGAGAGGCTTGAACCAGCGACCTTCTTGTTGTGAGGCGATTGTACTACTCGCTGCGCCACCGTGACACTCATAATAAATGTAATATGACATAATATAATATAATATAATATATTGTAATATAATATATTGTAATATAATATAATATAATATAACAATTATAATATCATATAATAAATATAATATAATATAAAATAATATACTATAATATAATATAATAAATAAAATAAACTATAATATAATTAATATAATATAATGTAATATAATATAATATAATATAATATAATATAATATAATATAATATAATATAATTAATATAATATAAAATAATATAATTCATAAATTAAATATAACAAAATATAATATATAAAATAATATAATTAATATAATATAATATAATATATAAAATAATATAATTAATATAATATAATATAATTAATATAATATAATATAATATAATTAATATAATATGATATAATATAATGTAATATAATATAATATAATTAATATAATTAATATAATATAATATAATTAATATAATAAAATTAAATATAATATAAAATAATATAATAAATATAGTATAATATTTATAATATAATATTATATAATAAATATAAAATAATAATAAATAAAATAATATAATATAACCACTTTTCTTTTCAATTAGGATAGCTTATATAATGTAAAGATGTGTTGTTAAATTGTGCCTTGTAAGAAATCCATGCATTATAATTATAACTTTTAAAAAAGGATGTTAAAATTAATGTGACTTGGTGGAGTTAAATACTGTCAAATATTGGCAGAAGAAGAAAAAACGAAATCTCAGAATCCACTAATGACTGCCACGCGTTCACTTTAGATATGTGGTTTATTCCCTTCCATTTCACTGATAAATTATTCACATATATTCAGACAATTCAGCAATATCCGATAGAATTTAAAACGACAGAACATACGGCATAACATCAGGAGCGTCGTCTGAAGTCTGTCTTCCTCCATTCACATTAATGTCTTTTTACAACAGACAATGAAGACAGTTAAACATCTCTTCTTCTAATATACAAACAGAGGCTTCACTAACATTCAGCTGAGGCTGTGGAGCTCGATAAGCTTATTTACAGAGACAAATGAACTGAGGCCCATTCACACCAAGGATGATCAAAATATTGATACCATTTTTAATGAATTTCAAGAGTTCACACTTAGCTGATGATTGATTATGAAGCTTGTTTGGCATGCAGTCCCGGGAGAGAGCCCTGACCTCATAAGATCCTCGAGCCTGGGGCTCCCTCCTGTTTGCAAGGCGAGAGGAGAGTTTGAGCTCAGGTAGATCTGGAGAACTCCCCTGCGGGTAGCTAATGAACAGATAGTGATTGCTATGAAGAGATAACTACTTACTGGGATCATGTCTATTGTGCTGATTTGTATTAGTCAATTAACTTAAGTTGCATGTTTTTGGACGGTGGGAGGAACCCGGGGGAAACCCACATAAGCACAGGGAGAACGTGTAAACTCCGCACAGAAATGTCAGCTGGCTTGGTAAAGACTAGAACCAGTGACGTTCTTGCTGTGAGGCAACAGTGCTAACCACTGGGCCACCGTGCCACCCATCTAGGAAAGGAGGAGGAGTAGGGGTGGAAGGGGGGATTCTTCAAAACGAAGATGCCTGTGATATGGAGCTTAGGGTATTTATAATGACTTAGGAATCACCTGATTGGTGAATCATACATTGAATATTGCGGGACCAGCTGTGATCAATCATAAGCACACGATCCTCTCGAAATTAGTTTATAAAGAAACTTCACCTTATTCAGTGCGACCATGATTGGACAATAGGAGGTCATTCGTAACTCTTAGGAGTGCATATTTGGTGCGATCAAATGCTCTAATTCCAGAAATCCAGTTTCTCACAAATATTGTTGCTCTGCAGAAAGGAACATAGTTGAGTGGATACGACTTTTTAGTATCTTTATTAGAAGGCCAGGTTTGAAATGGGTCTATAATTGACTAATTCTTTGGGATTTATTTAAGATTAATATTAAATTTTATCTTAATAAGAGGCTTAATGACAGCTAGTTTAAAAGTGTTGCACATATCCTAACAGTAGGGATTAATTAAATGAATTAAAATACAGGTCAGTATAGGATCTAACACTGACGTTGTTGATTTGGAGGAGTTTACTAGTTTTACCACTAGAGTCCACAAACTGGTAGTTGACAACTATAACAACGACCGGGTTCACTTTCAGAGTGACTCAAGCTTATCATGAGTGATTAAAACATCGGCAGCCAATCAGTATTTATTCTTAAAGATTTGTATATTTAGTTATATATATATTTCATTTTGGCGTCACAGTGGCGTAGTGAGTAGCACGTTCACCTCACAGCAAGAAGGTCGCTGGTTCGAGCCTCGGCTGGGCCAGTTGGCATTTCTGTTAAGGAGTTTGCATGTTCTCCCCGTGGTCGCGTGGGTTTCCTCCGGGTGCTCCGGTTTTCCCCACAGTCCAAAAATATGCGGTACAGGTGAATTGGGTGAGCTAAATTGTCCGTAGTGAATGAGAGTAAATAAATGTTTCCCAGAGATGGGTTGCAGCTGGAAGGGCATCCGCTGCTTAAAACAAATGCTGGATAAATTGGTGGTTATTCTACTGTGGCGACCCCAGATTAATTAAGGGACTAAGCCGAAAAGAAAACGAAAAAATAAAAATATACATATATATATATATATATATATATATATGGTTACAATTGTTACCAATGGTCACATGACTGACAGCCAGAAACCATTCACCCTTATAAGGATAGTTCACTCAAAAATGAAAATGACCTCACCATTTCCAAGTGGTTTTAAGTCTTAATGAGTTTTTTTTATTCTGTTGAACACAAAAGAAGATATTTTAAAGAATGTTTATACCCATTTACTTACATAGTAGAAAAACAATACCAGCAACCAGCATTCTTCAAAATATCTTTTCTTCTAAAACTCTTCTTCTAAAAATGTAGAAATATTCATTCTTCTAAAATCTCAAATAGGTTTTGAACAAGTGAAGTGTGAGTAAATAATAGCAATTTAGATTTTTATGTGAACTATCCCTTTAAAGATCTTGAGTATTTAAAGTGGTACACAAGAAAACACACTTGGCAATAAAACTGATTCTGATTCTGAAACCTAAAGCATGCTTTAATAAATAGAAAGTCATTGTTGTTGACCCTAATATCTGTATCTTCCTTAGTGTGAACAGGCTATTGATGTGCTTTTTAATTAACATTTCAAAAGTGCAAAGCCAGGGGTGTTTGAGGTGTCAGGGGTGTTTAAAAACCTCTGCCATGCAGCCGGACCATAAACTCTTAAAGGAATAATTTACTCTCCCTATTGTTGTTTTTTATAACGATTATCGGTTTCTTTCATCTGCTGAACACACAACAATAGAAGATATTTTGAAGGGGGCTGGTTGCTGGGACCCATCGACCTTTCCATTATGGAAGTTAATGAGTGCCAGCAACCAGCATTATTGAACATCTTTTGTGTTCAACAGACGGAAAAAAACATGAATATGCTTTGAACAAGAGAAGAGTGAGTAAAGGATATCAGAATTTACATTTTTGAGTGATCTATCCCTTTAAAAGTCATACAAACTTTTCCACTCCGCCATGCTATATAATAATTAAATGGCTCCCGGTGATCAGTCCTGGACGCTGGAGGGTTGGGTACGGTCCATACGAACACGGGTATTTACAAAACCGCAGTTTTTCTATGCCGTTTGGCCATTTGTACACATGAAAACAGCATCAGGTGACTGAAACCAAAACTTTCTGAAAGCTCCAGGACAGGGTGAAGACCTTCAGCCAGTTTATAGTGTGGTGGTATGGCTCATGACATCAGCATGTGTGCAGTTTTCCCGTTTCTGATTGGCCAACACGGTTGCATCCACACCAGAAATTGATCCTTTTGGGGTGAACTATCCCTTAAATTCAGCGTTTTTATCGCCACCTGTTGGTTCGGCATGCTCTTGACAGTACATCAGTTTTTTACTTCTCAAAAAAGGCGGGAAAACTCATAAAAATACCCATGTATGTGTGGCCGTGGCTTTAGTTTGGCAGCGTGTCCAGGCCGAGCGATGCAGCATGCTGCTTGGCCCGCAGACGCAGGTTCTCGATGCTTGTGGTTTTGCTGTTGAGGGCTGGGAGACCCCCGGAGCCCTGCAGCAGAGGACTGCTCCACATCTGCTGGGCTTGAGTCAGCGTCTGGTAGTATGGCTGACAGGGCAGAGATCCCAGCGGAGACGCCATGTTCACGTTCACACCCAGGTAAGGTAAGGAGGACGGCGCGGTCACGTCGAAGGCAGGATAGTGCATGAGGTTGTTGGTGGCGGCCATGTGCTGGCGAAACTGTTCCTGCAGACGGAAGAGACTGAGAGGAGACGACGCGTATGAGTTACTCTGAGCCACGGCGCCGCTGGAGGAGGGAAGAGCTGGAGAAACAAGCGGGTCATCTGCGGACAGAGGAAGATCGCAATGTAAACTTGTTTTTCTTTACATTTAGTAAACAGATTATACTCTATCTGACAAAAGTCTTGTCTTGCCAAGTTTTAGGAACAACAAACAATATAACTTGACTTCTAGTTGATCATTTGGTATCAAAAGTGGCATATATGAAAGGCAAAGGCCACTAGATTACGCTTATTTACCAAAATAAAATATGATCATGCCTTGATATTGAATTATTTAATGAGGACAGTAAGGTCTGACTTTGCTCAGACAAAAGTCTCGTCACTTAACAGAAATAATGTCCAGTATAGAATATAAAGTCATGCTGCAGTGGAGACAGAATGAATATTGTGTATGACTCCCATGAGCTTGAAGGACTGCATCCATACATCTCTGCAGTGACTCAAATAACGCATTAATAAAGTCATCTGGAATGGCAAAGAAAGCGTTCCTGCCGGACTCCCAGAGTTCATCAAGATTCTTTGGATTCATCTTTAATGCCTCCTCCTTCATCTTATCCCAGACATGCTCAATAATGTTCATGTCTGGTGACTGGGCTGGCCACTCCTGGAGCGCCTTGACCTTCTTTGCTTTCAGGAGCTTTGATGTGGAGGCTGAAGTATGAGAAGGAGCGCTATCCTGCTGGAGAATCTGCCCTCTCCTGTGGTTTGTAATGTAAAGGGCAGCACAAATGTCTTGATACCTCAGGCTGTTGATGTTGCAGACACTCTGCAGATCTCTCACACGCCCCCATACTGAATGTAACCCCAAACCATGATTTTTCCTTTACCAAACTTGACTGATCTCTGTGCGAATCCTGGGTGCATGCGGGTTCCAGTAGATCTTCTGCAGTATTTGTGATGATTGAAATGCAGCTCAACAGATGAATCATTAAAATCTACCCTTTGCCATTGTTCCAAATAAGAAGTCAATTTATTATTTGTTGCTTTTACAACTGGGGTCGACGACAAGACTTTAGTCAGGTAGTGTACACTGAAAGAAGCATTCACTGGGCTTACTAACATTATTTAAGGTAAATGATTGCGAACAATTTATATGCACTGCTTGTTCAAGCTAATTATTTAAAATTTGGGACAACTTAATTGTTTCAAGTTCTATCCACTTAAATTTGTAAAACCAATTAAGCTAACTTAATTTGTGTTGGGACAACATATATGTCAAAGCGTAGCTATCCTTTAATGAAAAAAGTCTGCAGAGTTGTTCATCCCAAAAGTGCATAATAAATGAAGATATTGATAGAGTCGCCTTAAATTGCTATATTTTCAAGTATTTTACCAGTTATCGATCTACACCATAAAAGTAAGACATGTTTATGATCCCCACCTGTCCGCTAAATGTGAACACAGAAATGGGAGATTAATTTCTGACCAATCAGAGTCGAGTTGGCTTTTGGAGGGGAGGGGTTCACACCTTAAAGAATTGATTCAAACGAACCATACCAAAATCATTGCAAATTATTCTAATATTAAATGCACATTCATATTATTCATATTTGCTAACACTCCATGTCACAATTCATGCTATTTCCTACTGCCTGCTATTACCTGTCTATTATTAAGACATCAACTGTTCATTGTAGTAATGATCTTATTCTGCATCCCTAATCCTACCCAAGACCTAAACCAAACTTCTACCTTACTGACTATTCATAAACAGCTAATTAGTAGTTTATTAAGCTAATAGTGTTAGTTAATGGTTTGTTAATTCTGAGAATTATGACCTAAACTAAAGTGTAACCAATTATTTGCTTACGATTTTCATTTAAACTTGTTGTTGGGGACTCAATATTTGGACACTTTAACCCTGTAAAGCCGAACGTATAATATTTGATACACAAGTTTTTAAGACCTATATAATATCTGCCTGATCAGTTTTTTGTTTAAAACCTGTTGTATATGATTTGATATACAATGGGTATATAAGGTAACAGGTAAAAACAGGAAAAACGAGAGGAAACGGCCTGATATGTTCTCTATTGTCAAAAAGTTATGGGCAAAATTGTTTTTTGTAATTAAAATGAACATAGTTGTGATCAAAAAGTTGCACAGACGCAAAATGACACAAAATAAATATCATGAAAAAAATGTATATGGCAATTTTTTAAGGGAATTTTGCTAAATGGTTTAAAAAACATCTCAGTTCCAGAAAAGTAACATTTTTTGCCTATTTTGTGATATTTCAGGTCTTACAGGGTTAAAATGCCATATGACTTGTCTGTTCTTAAACATCCTAAAAGGTATAGTTCACCCTAAACTGAAATTTCTGCCCATATAGGTGCAGTCACATTAACAATAACAAAGTGAGATTTAGTTGTATTACCCATAACTAATGCAGAATTCACTACCAAACCAAGCAGCTTTGTAACTATTTCTGTTCTTAAGCAAAAATCCAGAACATACTGGATTCCATCAAGTTTTACAGAGCAATCTTGAGACGGCCCTTTAAGACTTTTTATATGGCAACATTTTTAAGATCTCCAGTGAATCAGGAGATCATAAAAGCCACATTAATCAGTAGTTTGAAGAGATATTGCTTCATGATGAGACAAAATTAGGGTTTTGTTTACATCTAAACAATTGTCAATGTAAATACATAAAGCACACAGCAAATGTTTGTGTGGCACAAGCTTACATTAACCGTATGTGATGTGATTACGTGTTTGTGTCTAAATAAGACCAAATTAAATCTGTTCATCCTATAAAGCATTCACATCTATTCACAAGACTTGGATTAGATCTATAGTATAAACCTTTGATTATATTGCAGGTCAGTCTGAGCTACTTTAGTTTTCCAGTTGTCGGAAATATGTGTGAAATATATTGTTGCTGTATTTTACCTTTTTTTTTTACCTGAATATGTGTTTTAGTTTTGTTTTTCAAGCATGTTTTTGAGTTCATATTTCCTCAGTGTGTGTTAATGCTCAATTTATTTCTGTTTCATTGTTATTCAAAGTATCATTTTTGATGAATTACAGTTTATTGAATCTAATTATTGTCAATTTGACCCAAACCATAATCACATTACTCGTATTTTTAATCCAATAGTTACAAAATTAACCTCTCAGTTTTTTTCTCTTTTATGACTCTCTCAAATGAAAGAAATTTGCACAAGTTTGCAATGCTTCAGTATGGCTGAAATTATTTCATTCTGAATATTTTCATCTATTTAAAGGTGCAGTGTGTATGTTTGAGACCAAGTGGTTGAACTAGGTATTGCAATCCTGGATCAAAACACATGCAAGCGTAGGTTGCCAGATTGAGGACCAAAAGGGGCAAGCCATCGAGCTTAAACGCTGATTTAAGGCTGATTTAAATCGTATGAAAGCCTAAATAAAAGCAACGACAGGCGATAGAAGGCATATTTAAAGGGAGTTTTTGTCCTAATCAACACCTGAAATTTATATTTTAGAAACGATTTCTATTTTTTGCAGCTGAACAACAGAAAACTGGATGACAGTGATCACCTCAGGTACACCTCATGTGCTTTATTCGGTGTTAAATGCTAACAATGTGAGTTTGAATGCCATTTTACGACACATTTATTGCCATGTACGTTTACACTAGTGCGTTTTAGTTTGAAAACGATCCACGTCCACACTAGCGTTTCTGAACACATCTCCGTCCACACTACTCCACCAGAAACGTATATCACATGACCATTCGCGAACTCTGGCCATGCGCGTTCAAGTATAAACAGGAAGCATGTGTCTCGCTCGGCATTTGGTTATTGTTAGTCAACAAACGCTGGTTGAACGGTGAACGCGATGGCAAAGAAAGCAAGAGAGGTCTTTTTGTGGACAGACAACGAGGTCGAGTTGTTACTTAAAGTAACAAATGAATATAAAACAAAATCTTGATGGGAGTCATGTGATAGGGGCTTGAAGAATAAGGGAAGGTTACGCAATGACCCAAGAGCCCCAATCAAGTAGCGAATCTCAGCAGCCACGCCTCTGTTTTCAAAGGTCTCCGTTTTCCCCCATCCACACTGACAGCAGCGTTTTAGAATGAAAACGGCCTCTCCAGCGTTTCCAAAACGCTCCATTTTCGGGGCTTGAAAACTCCGGCGTAGTGTGAACGGATGGCGTAACCGTAGCAAAACTTATGCATTTTAAAACGAAAACACATTAGTGTAAACGGGGCCTGAAAGCCGCAGCAGCAGTTCACCTCAGACCTTGAAAGTAACATAAAATGTTTGAGATTGAACTTTAGAAGTGTGAAATAATGCAAACAAACACATTTCAGTGATTCAGCATCTACATTTAATAATGGTAAATAGGTTTAATATGTATTAAATAGATTATAAACCTTACCATTTCATAAGTGAGTGTATATTTTGTGCTTCTCAATGGCTGTATTTAAATTTCTGTCGTGTTTTGTCTGGTGCAAACAGCCCAATTGCTCATCACTGCGTATCTCGTTGTTAGGACACGTGGTTACAATGTAACCTGCTCACCTAATGTTTACATTTAATAATATTAATTTTATTTGCTAATTAATAACCTCATTAGGAACTCTAAATCTGCAACTCATTTTGAAGTCTGCTACTGTCCACCTGAGGTCGCATTTCTGTCACAGGCGCATGCTTTTAGAGCCTTTCTGAATGAATAATTAAAATACTCAGTTTTCCATCAAGGCCGCAGGTGCTGAAATATAATTGGCCAAACTGGCAATGGACAGATTAAAATGAACAAAACAAAGACAGCGTTCCAGCACGGAAAACACATTTTCAAAGCAGAATATCTGTCTTGAGCATTGTTTTTCAGATAAACAAGAATGTTCACTTGGCATGTTTCTTAAATATCTGCAAACAGATTGTATTTTTATGCTTTAGTAGAGTCAAAAACTGACATTCAGCACCTTTAATTTTTTTCCTTTTGAGCATTGAGAATTTTTTTTTGAGCCATTTATACCTGACTTAGGGCTGAGTGGTTTATAGGAAGGGGAGCTGTCATCTGTCATCAGAGGTGGCCCCGCCTCTTTTATTTCATCTTTGATTGACAGCGGCTCATCCTCTCTATCAGTGGTGTCCTCGGCCCCTGACTCCGCCCCTGACTGTTCCGGTGAGGTCACGTTCACCTCCTCATTCAGCTCACAGGGAGGGGCACATGTGGGTCCACGCCCATCTGATGGAGAGGGCGGGGCTTGTGCCTCAACAGGCGGAGCTTCTTCCTTTCCTTCATCCTGAGTGCTCTCTGTCCCAGCTTCCTTCAGCCGCTGAAGCTGCTCTTTCTGCAAGCTGCGCTGCTTTTTGCGAAACTTTGCACGGCGGTTTTTAAACCACACCTGTCGATGTGTAGACATTGAAGTGCAAGTTAAACTTCAGTCACTGAATATAGGCAAGACACCACAGTTGAATTAGGAAACTTTTGTTTAACTTATAGATGTGAGTTGCAGAACATTATAGGCATTTGACGGTGATGGATTTTTACCATGGTTTTTAAAAGTTGAGGTTTTAAAACCGCTAAAATTTTCTGTTATACAGTTCCTATTAGGACAGTGCAATTAATCGCAAAAAAATATCGCAATTTAAGCACATGCAATTTCTAAATCGCAAAGGCTGCAATTTTTTCTATCAATTTATTCAGATTTTTGTTGACGTTCTTGTGCGCATGATTTTAATATGTTAACCAATCAGAGATGATGCAGCACACCGGGCAATTACAGCTGAGCTGAGCGGGAGAAAGATGTTAACCAATCAGAGCTCACTCCACGCATGACGAAGTTGAGCTGGAGAACCGAATAGGTGGTTTTGATTTACGTTAGCTTTTATTTATTGTTCTGACTGGAATTGAGGTTAGTTCATCTTTATTTTTCATGTTGTCTGTTTTTAAGACAATTTATTACAGTTTTGTTTATCAAGCAGTTATGCAGGTATGACGGTATTGTGTTTACTGCTCTAAAATATATTATGTTAAAATGTCTGACTAAAAACAAAACCTTTTTCCCCCTTGAACACAATATATTTTATTTTGAGAAACATTTAAAGTATTTTGGGGCAGTAAACATGTCAGGCTAAATAATTCAAGCGAACCATTGACGTCTGTGGTCTTCATTTGTTTCAAAAATACAGATTTCTTTACAATTTACACCTAAAAAACAAACAAAAAAAAGTAATTAAAAACTCTTACTCATACCTTAGGAACGGAAAATTATCACGGTATGAAAACTTTGACTTTTCCAGACCGCGGTATACCTTGAAAACGGTTATCGTCCCATGCCTACTACTGTCTACAGTATGTTTTTATCTAGAGGTGAGGTTAGTTCATCTTCATTTATTTTATGTTGTCTGTTTTAAAGACAATTTTACTACAGTTTTATTTATTAAATTTAATCCCATGTTATTTAATTGTGAAGTGTTTTGTTATGCACTTCTTGTGCACTGAATACATGTAGAATGTGTGTATGTAACGCGTTTGAAAAAGAAAAAACAGTTGCCAAAATCGCAAATAAAATCGCAATATTCCTTCAGAAAAAAAAAATTATCATAATTTCGCAATATGATTATTTTGTCCATTTTGCACAGCCCTAGTTCCTATGGTATATGTAACTATTTTATTACATTTTTAGGTCAACAGTATCTCCAGCATTAAAAAATCATCTACATCAAAAGCTACTGGTTAGCCCACGATTCAACAAATATCTGAAAAACAAATTGCTTGTAAATCAACATCCAAGAATGTTTATAGACCTGAACAGTGCAGTGGCTTTAATTTATTTTCAAAAAAAAAAAAGGATTTCTAAAGACGCCTGTTCAAGTTGTAAAGAAATCTGTGTTTTTAAAACTAATGAAGACCGCAGAAGTCAGAGTCGATGATTTATCAGAAAGGCAGAGTCAATGATTTATTTTAATGATTTAGCCTGACATGTTTACTGCTCCATAATACTTTAAATGTTTCTTGGGATAAAATGTATTTCATTCGATGGAGGGGAAACGTTGATGTTATTTACATAGACACATAAAATAGCTTATTTTAGAGCGGTGAACTCAATACCGTCACAATACAGTGATATTTTGATCCAAGGTTATCAAACCGTCAGAATCTTATACCGGCCCATGCATTGTACATTAAGACAATTGTTTTGTCTAACATGTGTTCTAAAATGTTTTGGTTAAAAATGCTAATGTGGTATTATATATTAAAACATTTGCAAACATTTCTAAAACATTGCATGATGTCAGGTAACATTCATTCATTCATTTTCTTATCGGCTTTTTTAATCCGGGGTTGCCACAGCGGAATGAACTGCTAACTTACCCAGCATTTGTTTTACGCAGCGGATGCCCTTCCAGCTGCAACCCAGTACTGGCAAACACCCATACACACTCATTCACACACATACACTACGGACAATTTAGCTTACCCAATTCATCTACATGTCTTTGGATTTGTGAGGGAAACCCATGCCAACACAGGGAGAACATGCAAACTCCACACAGAAACACCAATTGACCAAGCCGAGGCTCGAACCAGCGACCTTCTTGCTGTTGATCTTTTTAATTTTAGCTTTTTTTGTCACTTCATATTTAGAAAATATATGTATATATAAGCACATACTGCCTAACTGAAACAAGACTTAACATACAAGTATGGCTCAGTATTAAAATCAATCTCTGGATTTACTGTATTCATGTGGGTTTGAGTAAAATATTAGATTTTTGTATTCTATGCGAGTCTGATAACATTTATTTAATACTATTTATACTATTTATAGCATTTTATTCTTCAAAAAAATGTCAATTGGTCAAAATGCCAAATGTTTTCATGTGTTGTCATTGAAAATTATGGTTATTTCAGCAAATGTTCATTTCTTAACTTCATTGATTTGTCGGCGTCACGGTGGCGCAGTGGGTAGCACAGCAAGAAGACTGGTTCGAGCCTCGGCTGGGTCAGTTGGCATTTCCATGTGGAGTTTGAATGTTCTCCCTGTGGTCGCGTGGGTTTCTTCCGGGTGCTCCGGTTTCCCCCACAAGCCCAAAGACATGTGATATAGGTGAATTGGGTGAGCTGAATTGTCCGTAGTGTGAATGGGTGTGTATGGATGCAGCTGTAAAGGCATCCGCTGCATAAAACCTACACTGGATAAGTTGGCGGTTCATTCTGCTGTGGCGAGCCCAGATTATTAAAGGAACTAAGCCAAAAATAAAAGAAATGATTGAACTTCATTGATTTCTCAAGTAAAAAAAAAAAATGCATTGTAATTTATAAACACATCACAAAGCACCTTTTTGCTATTTAAAAAAAGGTTCTAAATGACAGCATTTTATTTTCAACTTCACAAAACTCAGACAAAATCGACTAATGCATGAAAAAAGCTATTATTCTGCATTAAAGTGTAAAATGTGCAATAGTTATGACGGTTTATAATTCAGAAAGCAAAACACAAAGCCTGCATAACTGACTTGTTTGGTTGCTTTGCACATAGTCAACAAATGAAGGCGGTTGGTTTTGAGCTCACCTTTTTTTTTCTAATAACATTTTAACAGAACAAAAAATATACATGCCAGGGGGTAAGCATAAATCAAATACAAATATACAAAATGTACACAAGTAATAATCAATAAATACATCATAGAATTCACTTTTTAAAGTGCGTAGAGCTTTCTTATTTAGAGTCTCTGATACTACTAATATATGAGCAGAATTCAGTCATCAATACTTTAAAATTCGGTTCCATATTAGTAAATTTACATTTAAGAATGTAAAATTTTGTTAGTAAAATAAGTAAATTAACTCAATAAAAACAATTTAAGGGCGCCACGGTGGCCGAGTGGTTAGCACGTTCGCCTCACAGCAAGAAGGTCGCTGGTTCGATCCCCGGCTGGGCCAGTTGGCATTTCTGTGTGGAGTTTGCATGTTCTCCCCGTGGTTGCGTGGGTTTCCTCCGGGTGCTCCGGTTTCCCCCACAGTCCAAAGACATGCAGTACAGGTGAATTGGGTAAGCTAAATTGTCCATAGTGTATGAGTGTGAATGAGAATGTATGGATGTTTCCCAGAGATGGGTTGTGGCTGGAAGGGCATCCGCTGCGTAAAACAAATGCTGGATAAGTTGGCGGTTCATTCCGCTGTGGCGACCCCGGATTAATAAATGGACTAAGCCGAAAAGAAAATGAATGAATGAATGAAAACAATTTAAAAGCCAAAAAGTACATAATAAAAGATAAAAGAGGTTTAGAAACATTGAAAAGTGTTGTTAATAACTTTTTGCACGTTTTACACCATGCAATTTTTTGCTAATGCACAATGCCAAAACAAGTGTAAAGCAGTCTCCTCATAATCATTACAAAAAATAATAATAATAATACAATTAGCATCAATCCTACTTTTAAATTTTTGTCAATGATGTTTAGCTGGATTAAATCTGTGGAGAAGCTTACACACTAAAAAATCCGGGGTTATTTTTTCTACCCAAATGTTGGGTTGAGGCATTTGGGTAATTTTTGGGGGTTATTTTCAGAGTCTTGGGTAGTTTTTGGGTTGTGCTATGTAACCCAAACTTGGGTTATTTTTTGGGTAATAATTTCTAAGACTTGAATCAATGCAACCCTAGCACCACACAGGCACATCAACCCAGCTCCTTGGGTCAAATCAACTCCCAGCAGGGGCTGACTGCGATGCCACAATAATAATAATATATATTATTATTATTATTATTATTATTATAAATGTTTACGGGCAACCCATAAATATAAAACGAATTGTTTGGAATGCAGTTCATAATTTGTATTTAGTTTTGTATGATCTCTGAGGTAAAGTGTATTTACAAAGTGTAATGTGCTATAAACATTTAATGGAACAAAAAATAAAATAAAGCTGATACAATACTCACCTAATGACTTTAAAAGAAAGCTAAAAATTACATTTAAAAATATGACCTATTAATTACGTCAAACTAACCTGTTATTTAAGTAAAAATATCCAATTATTGGGTAGAAAAAACAACCCATTTTTGTGGTTAAAAATAATAACCCAATTACTTGGGTTAATTTAACCCCTGATGTGTTATGTCCTATATTTACCCAGCAAAAGGATTAAAAACAACCCATTTGTGGTAGTTTTTAACACTGTGTTTTTTAGAGTGTTTGATGTTTCTTTAAATTTATTTGTAACATCACATTTCTGTGGTATTAAGCTCACCTGTACTCGAGCTTCAGGTAGGTTTGTGCACATCGCCAGCCGTTCGCGCATGACCACATCAGGGTAGTGTGTTTTCTGGAAGGTTTTCTCCAGCGCCTCCAGCTGCTGGGCGGTGAAGGCTGTGCGGCTGCGGCGCTGCTTTCTGTGCTGAGAACCATAGCGTGCCTCCAGGATGATGTCTGGACATGCAGTCATCGGGAGTTTCAGAACTAAAGTCTATCATTATATACTGTACGTCAAATAATCATCTCTTTTATGAATGTAAAAAGTCATGCATTTACCTGCAAGTCTCTCCGCCAGAGTGAGCGCGTGCACGGAGGGCCGGTAGTCGGGCGCGTGCTGCGCGTGCTGCGCGGCCTGTTGATGCAGGTTGTACATTGCGCTCAGAGAGTTCATGGCGTGCAAAGAGTAGCCGTTCACCCCGTAGTGCTGCATCTTGAGCTTCTGATAAACGACAGAAAATGCTGTAGATTATTGTAATTATTACTAACACAAACAATTTAGTTTAGGTTCGTTGTGAATTGTGTTTTTGAGGTCGCTAAGTTGCGTCTCATGGATGCTCATAAAATAATAACGCATAGCTTAAATAAATTCATAAAAACACTAATGGGATTAATGAAAAAATATTTTAGAGACATAGTTTGCATTTGTCACTATTTTAATTTTGGCACGTGCTCCACATGCATTATGTATTTCTCCGTGAATGTTTATAACATACACTGAAAAAAAATATTCAAAGATGATTTACTAAATTTCTCAAAGTTAAGTGGTTGTAAACTATTTATTTGGTGTGAATTTAAACAAACAAATAAAGTTTAACATTACTAAATTTAATTTATTTGTTTAAGTTTTAAATTAAATTATTAATTATGTTCTGAAATAATGGAGTAATTATTTCGAATAGGCCTATGTGCTATGATGATATGTGCACTTCAATAGAAGACGACACGTGTATAAAGGCATCTGTACATTATTAAATAATGTATTTTCGTATTTTTCTTGCTTTTTGTTTGCTACAAATACACATAATTTAGCCTTTATGGGTGCCGTATTTTTGACATTTTGTTTCATTTATATTTAATCGTCTTTTTGAATGCATTTTCAGTGATACTCGGCAATTATTTGTATCCATTTCTATTATTTTAAGCAGAATTTACCATTATCCGGTATTTGTGCAAAATATGTGATTTACAAATTTATTTTATTTTACTTTATTTTTGGTTTAATCACCATAGCAATTTATTTGATCTTTATAGCACATCGCCACAGATGATGAATGATTTCGTTCAGTTTGCCAGCAGCCGTGACAGCATATGGATGAGGTTATGACAGGTCGTCTATCAAATTAAATATAGGCATATAGTAGATATGAATAATTCGTTTTAGACATGCTAAAGACGTCTAACAAATTGTATTAATTTCTGCGCGTTCCCTTTTAACAAGAACTATGCTTGAGGCCATGCCAAAAAATGTAAAATAATAATAATAATAATAATAATAAAATAGCACTTATTATATTATATTATTATTGCGTAAAAAAGACTGCAGGGATTTTCCATTGAGCTGCAGTTTGATCACCCTTTAATCGGTGATAATTGGCTGCAGTGGTAATAATCTCTTTATTAGTCATTATTATTTTTGACGCCCGAATAATTGTAAGCAGCCTCAGGGTTTAAGATTTAGCCCTCACTAAAGAGCCCGTGGCATTTGTGTCAGTGACACTAAATTCCCCCATGTAATCATATTCCAGCCACATGGGAATACTTTAATTCGGCTGAACAAAAAGTGCTTTGCTAAACATTTACTTTGCCCTCCCAGTACTAAGCTCCATTGGTGCTCTTTCTGTCCTTCGTCGCCTCTGGGCTGCTGGAGATGTATGTGTGCGTTTACAAATTCTGCTCCCACTTGGGCCGAATTTAATGTTGGTGCAAATAGCTTCCATTACCAATCTGACACTGGAAGCGACACATGGTTTGTGTTTGCATATTTTCGTCTAAAAAAGCCCTTAATAACCCTTTACAATTTTTTTCAAAATGATTTTACATTAGAATAATTTGAGGTTGCCTATTTGTATTTGCACGGCAATTACATTAAAATATAATATACACAGTGAAAAATCCTGGGTTCAACATTATTTCTTCATGTTGTTCCAACACAAATTGATTTAACGTAATCGTTTTTACAGCTTTAAGTGGATTAAACATAAAACAAATAAGTTGGCAAATAATTTGACAAACTGTGTTGTTTAAACTCATTTTAAATAAGTAGTTTGAACAAGCAGCAAAAGTAATTTGTCAGTTTACCACACCATGTTTGTGAAATTAGCATTTTATTTTTTTACAACCTTATATGATACAAATAATTGCACATTATTTAACAAATGAGACTTTAGAATATATTTAATATATTACACTCTAAGAAACGCTGGGTTATTTACATCCAAATTGGGTAAAATATGGACTAACTCAAAACTTGGTTTAAATTTCGTCCTAATAATTTAATTCTAAAAATGAACCATATGTCGGATTAGTCAGTATTACACCCTAAATTGGGTTGATATAACCTAGCATTTTTAGAGTGTATTTATATTAATTATATGTCATTTTATCATACTAAAACATAGGTTATAGAAATAGCATATGTAAGCTAAAGTTCATTAATTTCGAAGAATTCCGCTATATATTTATGATCTGTCAAATAGCTAGCCCAAGTCATGGTGTAAATAGTGTTATTACAAAGTAATCGGAATTTATTTTTTTTATTTGAATTTATTATTTTATTTTTATTTAATTTAGTTTTTTTTAAGTCAAAATATTGGCCTTTAAGAGAGTTCGCCATCCAAATACATTTATTTAGTACATGTAAACTACGCTGTAAACCGTGGGTTATTTCAACCTAATTTTGGGTGTAATACAGACTAACTGCTGGGTTAATTTTTTTTAAATGAAATGAATAGGACCCAAAATAAACTAATGTTTGGGTTTAACCCAATTTGGGTTTTAATAACTCAGCATTTCTTAGAGTGTATAAATAAAATGTCACGAATTTACACTGTAAATAATTTTCAGTGAATAATGTAACGTGTAACGTAATAAAATAATGTAACGGAATTTTTAACAAATAAAACTTCGTGTCTTTAGAGGATGTCACATGTATAAAATGTTAATTTTAAATTCTTAGTCTAAAGCTGTTATGAATGCGAGTCATCTAACACAGACACATAAGTTGACATTTATTTCACTCACTCAATATATCTGCAAAGCTAATTCCTACGGACTCAGGTTAATTTTTAAAGTGTTCACTCACCTCTCTGAGAAGTTTTGTCGCCTCCAAACAGTAACAGCAGGATTGCTGAGTTTGAGCAACTGTATGAACGCAAGTGATTTTTCCCAGTCGGTAGTTTTATATCCTGTTGGAATTCAAAAGTATCCGAGACTGTTTACAGCTGCTCTCTTCTGAAGAATGTTTGATTTGTTTGTCCTAAAAAACATCACAGCCTCCGCGGGTCAGAGTCGGGAGGTCCCGCCCATCAGTCAATCAGAAACGCGATGGGATCAAACAAGAACTTTAGTGGCCGATTTAACTGTCCATCAAAGGGTCTCCATCGCTTTCAGTTCCTCCAGTCAGCAAGAGCATTTCAGCTATATGCTTTTAGGCTGTAGCTATTTTCATAAATATACGTGATCAATTTAATTCAGAAATAATAATGCAATAATTTCCTTATCAAAATAATCTAATATAAAAAATTAAAGAGAAAAACAAATAGGGTATAATCAAATAGGCTAATAATTAGATGTTTTTCATTCATTTAATTAGATTTATATTATTTTTGCACATCAAGTAAGTGCCAAAAGGTTTTTTTCTATTTAAACTACGCTACTAAGTACAACTGTGACAAAGAAAACAGGCCTATAGGAGGCGCGGAGTAGGCTAATAAGCGAATATTTCTGTACTATTTGCGTTACACACCTCTGACAAGCTGTTTTTAAGAAGGACCGAAGCAAAAAAAGGTGGAGAGAGAATGAGATCTCTAATAGATGGCAGAATCTCGCCCGGCCTGGAGGATTTACAGAGACAAGACGCCATCTCAGCCTTTAAAACAGTCTTAAAATGACGGATGGTAAGAGGATTAAAACAATAATGCCCTTCTCTTTTTCAGGCTTTTTTTTTGGAGGGGGATTTCTTTTCCAGAGAGAGAGAAAGAGAGAGTAAGAGAGAGAGAAAACGTTTAGACTGGAATTAAAAAGTGGTCCTTAAATGTAAAGCTTGCATATTTTGTTGAAATGTGAGATTTGAGATTCATGATATTTTGGGCCTTGGGAAAATTATTAAAGCCTTTATTGTTGAGGAACAGGAAAGCTTCACGCTAAGATTTTAGTATTTGTCTATTATTTTTTTGTAATAATTAAATAGTGTTAAATTAATAATCACACGATTGTTGTGCAGATAATATTATTAATAAAATAAGAGTGCTGTAGGCTAATGTATTAAAATGATTAAGCTTATCTGAAGTTACTTTTCAGGGAAATCTAAATGGAAATTTACTTATGAACCCATAAAAAGTTCATTAGCTGCTAAAGCTAGTTTTTATAATATAATAATAATAATAATAATAATAATAATACTAATAATAATAATAATAATGATAAGAAGAAGAAGAAGAAGAAGAAGAAGAAGAAGAAGAAGAAGAAGAAGAAGCTGTTAAAGCCAGATGAAACTCCTGTTCCTCAGACGCAGTGCGCATGTGTCCAGCGGGTCATTCAAGAAATTCTACATTCCCGCCAAAATTTTAAACTAGTTTTCACTTAAGGCTTGTAAGTTTTATCGGCTGCTCAACCAATTAAAGCTTATGGGTTCATGTCACTTAACATAATAAGGCATTGGAACTCTGTCAAACATGTTGAGCTGCTTCGAAAATTGGCTATTTCTATCTAATTTAACGTCGTGACAAAATGGCAGCCACTCCATGAAGATAAAAAGGTAGGTTGATGTCCTAGTTTGATGTGAACGTTTATTATTAGTCACCTGTACACTATACTACCTGGTTCACTTGTTTATAAGCAATGCAGAGGGGAATTTTGAAATTAACAAATAGAAACGCATGTTGGCCAATCATTTCATTGGTAGAAATAATTGAACACTCAAATCGCTGTTAGGTATGTAGCCAGCCAGGGGGGATTCGCGTGGTTCGAAAGACCCACCGCCATACTGACAAAATCTGGAATTTGGCTGCTTTACAAGCTCAATTTTTGACAGTATGCCATCATAAACTGTGCAAATTACTGATAGAAGTTAGCTTAAGACATGTAAAGAAATATAATTTTGAATTATTCAAATGGACAAATTCTGACTGCGGATATGAGCTGCCTAGTTTTGTTATTTGCCTATTGGCTACAGTTTTTAATTTAAAACAAGTTTTACCAGATTCCTAATTGTTTTTATTTTTTAAATGATGAAGGATAATACATTTTTGTTTTAAAAACATGCATATTTTCATATTTCTTTGTTCAACAGTTTAAATAAAAAAATCTAATCTCAAAACAATGTTTATAAAACTACCTGCAGTTTAAATGCAGATGTAAATGTAAATAAACACTATGTGTTAAAATAATATGGTAAGCAAACACTTTGACAAAAATGTAGGGAATACTTTTGTTGCATCAGAAAGTGAGGTTATTATAATCTCCATCTAGCAAGATGATCCAGCAAAAAATAGAGTTGAAAATGTCACTAAAATGCAGTATTCAAGCCTCATAATTTAATAGAAAACAAAGGAAATAACTGCAAAAAAGGTCAACTTTTTGAGAAATTTCAATGGCTACAGGCATTTCGACACATTTTTACATATTGTTTTGCGTTTGACTTCTTTTTAGTCCACTTTTCTCTAAAACTGAAAATGTAATCATCATTTACTTGCCCTTCTCTTGTCACAAACCAGTTTGAGGTTGTTTCTTTTCTTGAACACAAGAGAAGAGATATTTTGAAAAATGTTGGAAACCTGTAACCATTGACTTACATAGTACCCTATTTGTTTAAGAAAGTAAGTGGTCTCAGATTTCTAGCATTTTTCAAAATATCTTCTTTTGTGTTCAACATGAGACCCATAAAGATATGCAAGCACTTAAGGGCGAGATGAGTCAACTTAAATTTTTGGGTCATGATTAATTACATATACAGTAAAATTTCCCTTTAATTACATGCAGTAAAAGTTTTTTGGCTCAATAAACTAAAGTTGCTTCTAAAATGCATCCCATTTCTGAACACAACATGGTATATAGGCTATATATTAGCAAAACATGCAAAGATTTGAATTAGGAAGACTTTAAGGATGTTTTGCTCTGGCCAACATTTATAACCACTTCTCTGTCCCACATCTACATTAACGTAGTATGCGAGGACGTTGTATTGTGGCATCAGTCTCCGTATTTTACTCAGAACAGCCTCCATCACAGAAAGCCTCTTTAGATGATTTAACGTCTTTCCTCTTGGAGCTGATGCTCTCGCAAGGCAGATCTTCAGAACAAAACTTTATCCTCTCTTAAAGCTCAACCGACCAGCCAAAATGTGCAAGCTTACTCAATGAGGTGTAAAACCAACTTTAAACCAATGAGCCAAACGCAATACGCCGGGTATTAGTTAGCCTGCTTGAATTTCGTGTTTATGATATGGATGCATCCAAGATTTCCCCTCTGAGAGATATACTGCTGCGGTACTTGCTGAATTATTGTTTTAAATGTAAATGCCTTACTTTGCCAATTGATAGAGGTTTGAACCTCTTTGTCTCTTGTCAAGGGTATTGTAGCATGTGCTTATGTATGGAATATTAATAATTTTGATTAATAGTTTAAGTTGACTGCAGCCGCCTGAGGACTCCTGTGACAAGAATAGCTAAACAACTTGCCAGGAGCGATCTGCTAGAAATGTTATTATTAAGACATTTGGTTAAAATATTTTCTTTCTGCTTCTGCTGAACACTCGCCAATGCTCAGTGCTTCCTCAGTAATGGCATCTTTAACGTACATAAATTCACATGGCCCGAACGTTGTTACTGCAATTGTTCAACATATCTTTTACTCTGAAAAATGGACAGTGATGGCTTTTAGAAACACTTTTAAAGGGAGAGTTTACCCAAAAAGGAAAATCTGCACAGCAAAAATTCCAGTGTTAAATATACAGTGTGATTTTTTTGGTGGTGTTCAGTGTTAAAACCAGAGTACATTTTAATCCACGAGCGTGAAAGAGCGTATATTTAAGAGTGTTTTTCCAGTGTCAAACTTTTAACTCAATATGCAGTGTATTTCCCACTAGTGATGGGAAGTTCAGTTTTTTTTTTACCCGAACCGGTTCTTTCAGACAAACAGTGATCAAACCTGTATGTTTTACTTAAACTTAAAGTATGTCTTGTTGCATTTTAAAATGAGCTGAATGCGTTGGCAAAAGATTAATGAACATTTAATTAATTCAAACAATTTTCAACATAGTTGATCACTGTTATCTTTCACACACAACAATTGATAATAGGAAAAAGTATTAACCCTTTGAAGGGTAACACACACTCCAATTCAGTGCAAGAATAAACTCTTACTGTGTTAAATTGAACTCTGTGAGACAAACTTCACACTTTAGAAAGTGTTATTTTAACTCCAAAATGGAGGGAGTCATATGTACACCCAAGGAGTGTTAAGTTAAACTCAAATTAAGTTAAATGTACACTGATGTTTTTGCTGTCTGGTCGTCATTTACTCAGTCTGTGCTTGTTTTAAATCTGGTCCCACTTTATATTGTGTCCTAAACTAATATGTACCTACACCAAAATTAATAATTTGTTATAATATACTTATTGTGTAAATGCATGTTTATTTACATTGTACTTATGCTTGATTAAATACCCGTGTGTAATTACATCTTTAATTAATTTCTGTAGCTACATTTGTAAATACACTGTTGACCATCCTGTACATCTTAACCCACCCTTAAACCTACACTGTAAAAAATCCAACTTACAAACTGTTAACTCGGTTTAAAATTGTGAGTTAGGCGGACATATTTTTGAGCTTAGTTGCATTTACTCATAAAAACGATTCAACTGCATGTTTGGAACTGTTCTGACTCAGTGCCAGTGCTGTAGTGGTTAGTGTGTCAACACTTGCACTCCGGTGTTCATGGTGACCCAAGTTCGATTCCCACCTTGTGGTCCTATGCCGATCCTTCCCCTCTCTCTGCTGCCCATTCTTTTCTGTCAATACTCTATACTGTCCTATCCATTAAAGGTGAAAACCCCGAAAAAATAATTATTAAAAAAAAGTATCATTGACTTAAACCAGCCTTTTCGGTCAACTTAAAAAAATAATTTGGCTCAACTTCAACCACTGAAGCTCAATAACCTTAAAATTTCTTTGCAGCCGGTTGCTTTCAAATTTTAAGTTAACTCAACTTTTTATTTTTTACAGTGTACCGATACCACCAAACTTGTCCTTAACCCTACCCCTATCCCAACTCAAGAGCACCACAAGTGTTCTCAAATACATAATGAACACAGTAACATTGTATTTATTTTTGATGCAAGTACATAGTAGTTAAGGACACGTAATATAAAGTTTGACCTTAAATATTTATGAGATTTTAAATTAAAGAAGATATTTTGAAAAAAGTTGGATTACCGAAGCATTGACCTAATTTCTATTTGTTTATCCTTCTATGGAAGTCAATAGTTGGTGGATCATTCCACTGTGGGGACACCTGATGAATAAAGGGACTAAGCCAAAGGAAAATGAACAAATGAAAGTCAATGGTTACAGGTTTTTAGCTTTCTTCAAAATATCTTTTTGTGTTTTCAGACTCATTAAGGGGATAATGAGTAAATACAATTTGTTTGTGAGAGCTTTACCTTTAATGATATGCTCCTCAAGCTTCCCAAGATGACCTCAAAGTGTTTTATTTTAGTGATTAAGTGTTTAAGTGTAACAATAATAAATAAAGCTAAACTGTCCGTAGTGTATGTGTGTGAATGAGAATGTGTGGATGTTTCCCAGAGATGGGTTGTGGCTGGAAGGGCATCCGCTGCGTAAAACAAATGCTGGATAAGTTGGCGGTTCATTCCGCTGTGGCGACCCCAAATTAATAAAGGGGCTGAGCCAAAATGAATGAATGAATGAACTTATGCTTGATTAAATACCTGTATGTAACTACATCTGTAATTAATTTCTGTAACTACATTTCAAAATACACTGTTGACTATCCCCTTACACCTTAACCCACCCTTAAACCTATCGATACCACCAAACTTGTCCGTAACTCTACCTCTATCCCAACTCAAGAGCACCACAAGTGTTCTCAAATACATAATGAACACAGTAAGTACATTGTATTTATTTTTTGATGCAAGTACATAGTAGTTAAGGACACTTAATAAAAAGTTTGACCTTAAATATTTATGAGATTTTAAATTAAAGAAGATATTTTGAAAAAAGTTGGAAAAGTGAAGCATTGACCTCCATACTATTTGTTTATCCTACTATGGAAGTCAATGGTTGGTGGTTCATTCCACTGTGGTGACACCTGATGAATAAAGGGACTCAGCCGAAGGAAAATTAATAAATAAAAGTCAATGGTTACAGGTTTTTAGCTTTCTTTTCAAAATATCTTCTTGTGTTTTCAGACTCATTGAGGGAATAATGAGTAAATACAAATTTTAGTGAGAGCTTTTAAGCTGCTCAAGCTTCCCAAGATGACCTCAAAGTGTTTTATTTTAGTGATTAAGTGTTTAAGTGTAACGATAATAAACCACTGTCAATTGTTTTGGTTTTTTAGATATAACACACGAGGCATTCTCTGGATTCTTCACTGAAAGAAGGATTTTAAGGAATTGAAACTGGTTCTTCAAACTCTGGCCTGATGTCTGAACTGTGATCCCGGTGAGTATTTGGACACCAGAGCTTTCCTCCACTGCTTTGGCCTATTTCCCGTCCTGAGAACATTGACATATTGAAACTGGCAGTTGAGTTTCTTCCCTTCAGCCTGCGGCCGGACACAACAACACCTTTTGTGTTAGTTTAATCCCGGGGCTCCACCGTCTTCGCAACTCTGGGGGATAAAAGCACCATCAAACCACTACTTTAGGGGGAAAATCTTCCCTAATCCTAGCTTTACCTAAACAAAAGGAGGGAAAAAAAACAAGAGGGTGGAGAGAAATTGTGCAGAAACAGGGCAAGACCCGGAGCAAAGATCCTTACAAACCATTTTCCTGGAGAAACTAAGCAT
This sequence comes from Danio albolineatus, assembly GCA_903798035.1. Taxonomy (NCBI): domain Eukaryota; kingdom Metazoa; phylum Chordata; class Actinopteri; order Cypriniformes; family Danionidae; genus Danio; species Danio albolineatus. The sequence continues at coordinate 2,830,204 of CAIGQQ010002494.1, forward strand.
TTCTGACAGGCTTTCACAGCCACTAGTGACAAAGTGACAAAGTACCAAGTCACAGAGAAAGTTCTACACATTAGATATTTAACTAGTTAAATGATAAAGCATTTCCCAGAGATGGGTTGTGGCTGGAAGGGCATCCGCTGCGTAAAACAAATGCTGGATAAGTTGGCGGTTCATTCCGCTGTGGCGACCCCGGATTAATAAAGGGACTAAGCCAAAAAGAAAATGAATGAATGAATGAATCATAAAGCACTTAAACTTTCACAGGAGATTATGTTAATTTTGAAAGTATTTTCATAGCATGCACTATTGTTTTATTTACCCCTGAAATTATAAAAAGGCTAGCCCTGAATTATTCTGGTATATATATATATATATATATATATATATATATATTCTTTTATATTAAACAATATTTCATACATAAATAACTTAAATCATTTTCATTTGAGCAAGGTTATAAAATCATGCATTAGTCAGATTGAATGTATGTGTAAAATGTTATGTTATTTCAACCCAATCTGGGGTAAAAAAAAAGGTCAAATCCAACCACTTTATTGGTTCATTCATTCATTTTCTTTCCGGCTTAGCCCCTTTATTAATCAGGGGTCGCCACAACGGAATGAACCGCCAACTTATCCAGCATATGTTTTACAGCTGCAACCCATCTCTGGGAAACATCCATACACACTCATTCACACACATACACTATACGGACAATTTAGCTTACCCAGTTTACCTATAGCGCAGGTCTTTGGGGGAAACCAGAGCACCCGGAGGAAACGCAACCACGGGAAGAACATGCAAACTCCACACAGAAACGCCAACTGACCCAGCCGAGGCTTGAACCAGTGAGGCGATAGCACAACCTATTGCACCACCACATCGCCTACTGTAATGGTTTAAATTTAGATTGAAGGCCCAAATATAACCATATTTCATCCAGTTTGGGTTGAAATAACTCAGGCTTTTTAAAGAAAAGTAGTCTTACCAATGTCTTAAATAGCAAAGGAAAAAATTCAATATACATTTAGTGGATAAAATCATCATAAAATCCCAGTAAAAAAAAAAAAAACTCAACAAAAAAAAAATGCTGGGTTGTTGTAACCCAATATTGGGTCAAATATTTACAAATCCTACTTTTAGGTTAAAAAGTGTCATTTAAAGTTAATTTAAAAAATTGGCCCATGCAGGTTTGGGTTTGACTGTATTTTACCCAAAGTTAGGTTACCACCCAGCATTTTTTAAGAGTGTAATAATCAGGTTAGGTCATGATTTTGCCAAGTATGATTTGATCCTGAATTAACATCTACGCTGATCCTGAAACATAATTTTTGTTGGAAAATGTAATCCATACCTATTCCCTACCCCTAAACCCAAACATAACTGTAAATTATTCCCAAAATCAGAGAGGAACACTAGTTGGGATACAATCATGTAGAAGTGCATAAACCTAACTGTAAGCCTATAAGCTTAACATAAACTCTAAACGTATCCCTTAATTCTGATTGGCTGATTAGGATGTTGTTCCAGGATCAACATAGATGTTAATTCAGAAACATGTCCTACTTGGTCAAATCAGGTTTGGGCCGAGGTTCTGCACCTGTTGTATTCCAGTGACTGATTTCTGCAACCGGTATAAATCTTAAATACGATTTCCCACTAAATCTCACCCTCAGTGGCCACTTTATGAATCTACCAATGACGGCTTCCATTTTCTCCATCGCACTAAACATTACACGAGAGAGTCGTTGTGCTCCCGAATCTTTCCTTCAGAAGGATATTGAGGTAAAGAATGAGCTGATGGAGTGAGACTCAAGCAATGCAACGACTCTCTGGAGTGTAAACACAGGCATATACACACTAATGCCTCGAGCAAACGCCTGACCTCTTTGCTTTCTGTTTTCACCTAAGTATTTAAAAGGCAGACAGTCTGAAAAGTTAGACATACTGGATTTAGTTTAGGTGTCTGAAGCACTTGATGGGATTGTTACATAGTCAATGATGTTTTTTGCTTTTTGCAGAAGCACTTATCTAAATAAATTGGTGATATTTTTTTTAAATTAGTATGGGACTGATGATACAAACAGCCACTCCCAAGCAGGGTTGGGAGATGTCAACCAAATTGGCATCGTACGATGTCTAATGTGAAACATCGCGAGGGACGATGGCATCGTCATAGGCGGTGGTGAATTAATTCATTATGAATAATTAATTAATTCATAATGAATTAATTATTTGTAGCCTTCCGTTTCAAGTTACACACAAATGCAACCCAGGCTCATTTTGAGAACGTAGTCCTGAGTACGTTTCTGGAGGCCGCAGAATACGTCCCGTGAGGTATGTTTCTTTGCACTTTTTGTTTTCGCAAATCCACGAGAGGCCGCTGCGGATGCTTTCTGAGATCTCAAATGTCTCTTGCGAGTGCCGTTCACGCCTGCTGTTTTCTCGTAAACCCACCAGAGGCAGCTGTCGGCTGACTGTTTGACTGACTGAATGATTGACTGACCATCCAATCGACTGACCCACCCTCCCCCGTCTCTAAACCCAACCAAAATGTTATTGATTGATTTCAGACTTTACCACATTCTCACCCTGTTATTTACTGGTTTATGTCATTATTTGGATTCTGTTTTTGTCTTACCTGCTTTCTGAAAGCACTCCTCACCGGACTCAAACCCCGTCATCGTTGTCAACTCCTCTTTGTGTCTTGAGTCCGCCGACGAACACTGCGAGCTAACGGGACAAACTGGTTGCAGCGGGAAAGTCGTCCACACGAGGCGAGCGGTCGGCTGGTAAGCGCGAAAAGAAACGGCGTCACACCGCCCCGTAGCGTTCATTTTAAAAAATGAAACACAGCCATACGTACCTCTGACCGCGTAATGTGCGGTCTCCAGAAACGTACTCGGGACTACGTTCTCACAATGAGCCTGGGTTGCATAAATGACCACCTGTCAATCGCTTTTTTACCGCAGGACTCTGGCATGAATGGGCAGATGATGAGTTATAATGCCGTTGACAAACTTGTTTGGTAAAAAGGTGCACAAATAACAGGAACCAACCAACAGTATCTGAGGTTTTCACTACCTTTACTAAGAACACACGTGAAAGCCAAAGACTGAAGCAGTGTACTAACGCTGTGACACGTTACCTGACGGATTCAAAAGAACGAAGAGTCGTTAGATAGAGACACGATTAATTAAATATCACATTTAACATCTACTGTATATTGAGATGCCATCCAGCGGGACATCCTTGAGGATCACTTTGCTGGCTCAGCACTGTGATATCTTTCGCAATCAGTGATGGACGATGGCATCGTCTATCGACACAACCCTACTCCCAAGAGTCTTATTTAAGTTTATGACACAGGAAATTAATGTTTATAGTGTTCAGGCTAACTCTGAAACTCTTCGAACATAATTGTGTCATGCCGAGAAAAGGGACTGTCTTGCCATCACTCTCGGAAATAAGGGCTCAAAAGCTTTAGGTACAAATGGTCCATATTGGTACTTTAAAAGTAACCTGTACCAAAAGTTTTCCCAGAGATGGGTTGCGGCTGGAAGGGCATCCGCTGCGTAAAACAAATGCTGGATAAGTTGGCGTATCATTCCGCTGTGGCGACCCCGGATTAATAAAGGGACTAATCTGACAAGAAAATGAATGAATGTACCAAAAGTGTATGTATTAGTAAGAAGTACACCTTTTGAAATGTGACTGCTTTTGTACCTTTATTTCTGAATGAATCAAAATACTTAAATTATCAAGCTATTTAATCTACAGCAGGGGTGCTCAACCCTGTTCCTGGAGATCTACCTTCCTGCAGATTTTAATTGCAATCCATATCAGACACACCTGCCTGTAATTATCAAGTCCTGTTCAGGTCCTAATTAATTGGTTCAGGTGTGTTTGATCAGGGTTGAAGCTGAACTCTGCAGGAAGGTAGATCTCCAGGAACAGGGTTGAGCACCACTGATCTATAGACACAAATATACTCCATAATGATAATCTTTTTGCTTTGTTTTTTAAAAAGTAAAATCCCTTTCACATTTGCTTATCTATTTATTTCGTATGGTATTTAAAATGTATGTGAAATGATCCTGGTGTGTTATTTAATTCTTTTATAACTTCAATTATAACATAAATCTATTTTATAGCCACTAATATACACTGCAAAGAGACTATGATCTGTCTTAAGTGTAATTTATGACCTCATTGGGCTATTTTTTGTTTTTAAAAAGGCACAATCCCTTTGATATGTGCATGTCAATCCATTTTGTACAGTTATTAAATATTCCTGTGGTGTCATTTAAATGTGTAAAAACTTCAATATACAAACATCACGCAAAATAATAATAGACAAAAGTGACTAGCAAATCTAATATGTAAAAATAAAAATGTGTAATAATTTCAATAATGTGTAACACCATATTGGAGAACTTTCACTGTTGTGATGGAGATTTCTAAGAGCTCATAGCAAAGGATACTCAAATAGTGCAAAAAATGAACGCTATTACACTCACCGGCCACTTTATTAGGTACACCTGTCCAACTTCTCATTAATGCAAATTTCTTTTCAATTCAATTTATGTGATCAGCCAATCACATGGCAGCAACTTAATGCATTTAGGCATGTAGAAATGGTCAAGACCATCGGCTGCAGTTCAAACCAAGCATCAGAATGGAGAAGAAAGGTGATTTAAGCGACTTTGAATGTGGCATGATTGTTGGTGCCAGATGAGCTGGTCTGAGTATTTCAGAAACTGCTGATCTACTGGGATTTTCACACACAGCCGAAGAATGGTCCAAAGAAGAGAAAATATCCAGTAAGCGGCAGTTCTGTGGGGAGCAAATGCCTTGTTGGTGCCAGAGGTCAGAGGAGAATGGCCAGACTGGTTCCAGCTGATAAAAAAGGCAACAGTTACTCAAATGACCACTCGTTACAACAGAGGTCTGCAGAAGAGCATTCAAACACACACCACGGCCAACCTTGAGGCAGATAAGCTACAGCAGCAGAAGACCACACCGGGTGCCACTCCTGTCCACTAAGAAAAGGAAACTGACATTTGCACAGGCTCACCAACATTTGACAATAGCAGATTGGAGAAACATTGCCTGGTCTGATGAGTCTCGATTTCTGCTGCGACATTCGGATGGTCGGGTCAGAATTTGGTGTCAACAACATGAATGCATGGATCCATCTTGCCTTGTATCAACAGTCCAGCCTGGAACTATTAACAGATGTACCTAATAAAGTGGCCAGTGAGTGTATATGTGGCGTGGTCACCACTCGAGATGTAAATATAAAATCCCAGCTGTAACAAAAAGTGCACTCTAAAAAATGCTAAGCTATTCACCCATTTAGGGTCTTTACAAACCTAACCATTGGTTTAAAAACTGTCATTTAAATTTAATTTGAGTGTAATAGTCAGGTTTCGGCCAAGGTTCTGCAGCTGTTGTATTCTGGTGACTGCATCTGGTATAAGTCTTAAATACAATTTCCCCCGAAATCTCACCTTCAGTGGCCATTAATTTAGCAATGAAGGCTTCCATTTTCTCCATCGCACTAAACATCACACTGTCACTATTTTAAAAAGGCTCAGATATAATTAATAGAGTTTTCGAAATGCTCAGCGAAGTACACTCCCTTGTAATAATGCACTCTCTTAAATGTGGAGGCCTGAACTTTCATGCTGTGCTTCTCCGGAACAAAGGCTTCCATCAAAAGTGATTTTGAAACTTTTGGATAGACAAAAAATAACAGTATTACATGTGGAAATCATTTGGACTGACCTCAGCTGGGTTTCACTACCACTGTATGGGTCAAAAGCTGGACTGTGCAGCCGCCCAGGGGCAGCAAATCAATTGATCATTAGCACAAGATAAGTAGACAAACACATCCATCACTGCTCTGTTCACTAGCACCCCGCTGCTACAGTGAGCAACAGGGATTATCTGTGTTTAGGCAAGCGTCAGTGCCGTGTGTGTGTGTGTGTGTGTGTGTGTGTGTCTAACAGGTTGCTCTCACCCATTACATGGTTAGTTGAGCTCAATGAGGGCTCTTTCAGTGAAGTGAGAAGCAGGCTGGAGGGTTCATTCGGTGTTTGCATCTGTGAAGGAGTTAGACACACTTGGTCAATGCTCTGACAGTGTTTTTACTCCACTGAAACAGCTACAATTAGGGCTGCTCAGTACTGGAAAAACCAACGCTATCTCACGCCAATTCATATACTGTTAACAATTTCCTGAAGAATCCACAGTAACTTATTGGCAGTTCTCATTCATATTAATTACAGCAAAAATACTGTATTTACATTTACAGCACCTTTTTTAATGTAGTTTGTATCTTTACTGTACACTATTGGGTCATTATCACAGTGCAACTTTAAAATACGGTAATATACCGCATAACTGGCCTACAGTAAAATTCAGGTCATAATACAGATAGATTCACCAGTAACTTACTGTAAATAAATTACAACAAAAAATACTGTATGTACATTTACAGCACCATTTACAACATACACACAGATGACACACTCCATACATATACACAGATGACCCGGGTCGCTTGCGTGAGAGAATTCATGAATGGGAGTGAAGCGACGCAACTGACGCAGGTGGGTCACATGACATGACAAAATGGCGGATGTAGCACGTCTGAATCCATTCATACTTCTCACATTCATACTGTATACAACGTACTTTTCTAACTGCCAAGTAATAGGTTTAAATTCAAAGGCAGTATCTACTGAGTAGTAGGCGGTTTCAGACAGAGCCTTCATTTTTACAGCTCATTCAATCATTCATTCATTTTCTTTGGCTTAGTGTCACGATCACCAGCGATCTCTCTTCTGTCAGAGAACGCTGGTTCACACTTCCGAGAACTACAGATCGGCTATGTTTTGGACTACATCTCCTGTCATGCAGCACACACACACTCCTGTTACATATCATGACTGATTGCACACACACCAGCGGAGGACCATCATGACTGATTACACACACTACAAGAGCAGCACACACACTCTCATTCCTCGCAGTAGTATTGTTATCTGTTTTCTGTGACTAAGCAACGGTTTTCTTTGTTCCTGTTTCTTCCGTGTTTTTGTCCTCAGCTTTGTATTTTGATTATCCGTGTTTGCCGCCTGCCTTGTGATCTCATGCCTGATTTTGACTATGATTTTTGGATTTGCCCTGTATGAATTACTATAGTGTTTTTATTAAATAATTCTGCACTTGGATCCTCGCCTCCGTTGTCTTCGTCACTCCACCGCTGAACGTAACACTTAGTCCCTTTATTAGTCTATGGTCGCCACAGCAGAATGAACTGCCAACTTATCCAGCCAACTTATGTTTTACACAGTGGATACCCTTCCAGCTCCAACCCATCTCCAACCCATCCATACACACTCATTCACACGGACAATTTAGCATACCCAATTCACCTATACCGCATGTCTTTGGACTTGTGGGGAAACCGGAAAACCGGAGGAAACCCACACGACCATGTGGAGAACATGCAAACTCCACACAGAAATGCCAACTGACCCAGCCTGTGCTCAAACCAGCGACATTCTTGTTGTGAGGGCGAACGTGCTACCCACTACGCCTCCGTGGCACCTTAAGTCATTCAATAATCCGATATAAAAAAAGCGAATTAAAAAACTATATTTTAACATTTCCGGCAAAAAAAAAGATCATTGTTTTACTAGACCTGTCACAATAATCAAATCGAATAATAATCAAATAATCAAAAAAATAATAATTTTAAATTGACTTATTGCACAACACGTGGACATGACCTCAATAATTTTTGGTGATGCAATATATATCGCCCATGCGTAAAAAAACAATTCTTGCAACATTTTAGCAGATTGCACAACCTCTCTATCTCTATTGGAGGTGTCAGTGTCAGTATGGTTAAAAAACACTATAGTATTTACCATAAATGACTCTTTACTCTTTACCTTGCATTTGTTTTATTAACATTTATTATTATTTGTTTGGGATATGTTTTCACATTCTGATTCCAATGCCTAATCATAAAATTATTAAAAGGACTAAATTAAATTAAATATTCTTAATAACGAAATTTGATGTGTTCTTTTGAAGAGAATACTTGCGTTATGATGCTACTGTATTATATTGCCATTTTGGCATTATATAATGAGTGGCCTAAAATGGTCTTAAAATGACAATAATATTGTTTATCGCGATATTTTTTGGTGCAATATATCGTACTTCAAAAAATAGATATCGTGACAGGCCTATGTTTTACACTTTGCTGCAAATTAAATAATTCACAGAGACATTAAGTGAGATATTTTAATCGAACAGAGAGAGAATATATAGCAAGAGCAATAAATGTATGTGTAAATGTATATAAATGTTTCCCATCTCGAAAAAAATAAAGCGCCACAGCTTTTTAAAATAAGGCCGGGAATAATCTGTTTCCACTGCGCTGCGAGATCCTGCAGGGATTTGCAGAAACATTCGCCCGTGACACAGATCTACATAATCATTTTAACTTTCTCCCCATTCCTTCCCATGATTCTCCTGCTGTCACTTTAGATACTGTTAAAACTGATTTGGGTTCCTTAATCTGGCGGTATTTCTTACACTTTTAAAATCTCTAATATTATAAGCAGATTATTTCATTTATAATTGATTGAGTGCATTTTCCTGGAGTGCCACTTCAAAGTTGCTGAATTGAAGATGCGTTTAATAGCCAGAGCGTGCAGAAATAAGAAGAGCGCTAGAGAGGGAGGGAGGGCTGGAATAGGGACGCCAGCCAACATGCTGAGAGAAATGAAGCTTGCAGTCTTTTCTTAAGAAAGCAAGAGGCAAAGATATCATGAGGGCAATGACACGGGGCAGGCGGGAATAATACAGTCTTGCATGATTTGGCATAATTAAGGAGTAATCCAGATTCTGCTTCACCACTGGTCAGACAAAGGCAAAGTGAATTAAACTGATGATTTAATGCTGAAACATGTTACACTGTAAAACAGGCTGGATCCCAAACAAATGATTTGTGTTGGGACAACATTCAATTAAATTAAATTCACCTTTATTTGTATAGTGCGTTTACAATGTTGATTGTGTCAAAGCAGCTTCACATAGATGGTTGTAGTAAATTGAAAGTGTCAGTCCAGTTATTAATGTTTGAGTTCAGTTCAGAGTTGTTTAATATTCACTACTTAGAGTCCAAACATAGAAGAGTATTGCATCGGTACGCAGCTCTAGCTGCAGTCTAGTCGCCGGAGGCTGGAGAACTCGTGGCTCGTCTGTCCTTGGAGGGTCACAGGAATCCATCTCTTGCTTGCTACTCCGCCAAGCAGCTGCTCAGGATACAGCGAGGTCCAGGATTATGGAGCCTTGGAATCGTCTCGTCGCGGGTCTGGATTGCATCCGTGGCACTGCATAGTCTCTGGGGGCCTCGGGATGAGTATCCCCAGGTGGAAATAGAGAATAAAGAGAATGAAGATAAATATAAATATATAAATATAAACATAATTAAAAAAAACAAATAAATATAAACATAATTTCTATAAACATACAGGAATTAAGTTAACTTATTAGATTTTACTAATTTAAGTAGCCTGAACATAAAACTTTCAAGTTGTCCCAAAAAACTGTCACACAATCCCTTCATGCAGTCCCAACACAAAATCGATTGTTAACATATTTGCTGCATGTCGGCACCAGTGGTGTAGTAGTTAGTGCGTCGACACATGCACTCTGGTGCTCATGGTGACCTGGGTTCGATTCCGCCTATTCCAGTCCTATGCTGATCCTTCACCTCTCTCTGAATTCCCCATTGCTTTCCTGTCAAATCTCTACTGTCCTATCTAATAAAGGTGAAAAATCATTATACATTTTTAAAAATTGTTTTAACAAATTTAAGTGAATTGAGCATTAAAAAATAAGTAAAATAAACCTCAAGAATTGTGCTGTTTCAGCTCATTTTAAATAAGTAGTTTGAACAAACAGCTGTCATGTTTTTTTAGGTTTTTTTTGTGTGTAGGCCAGAATAAGGACAGCTGATGAACAACATAACAACCAGGGGCAGATTTAGTGATTTGGGGGCCCAAAGTAGCTTAGTCCCTTTATTAATATCACCACAGCGGAATGAACCGCCAACTTATCCAGCATTTGTTTTATACAGTGAATGCCCTTCCAGCTGCAACCCAGTACTGGGAAACATCCATGCACACTCATTCACACACACTCTCAGAAAAAAAAAGGCACACGATGATACAAATAATGTTCTTTGAGGAACAGTTTTGTACCTTTGTAAAAAATGTACCTTATATGCTGCAGTAAAGACCTCTTGTGATACTGTTGTGTGCCTTTTATGGTACAACTGAAATGAAGGTACACAACTGTTCTCATATAAAAGGTACAAAAGTGTTGAACAACTCCTTCTTTATTACAGTATCTATGAAAATAAATATGACTGGAAAGCCAAAGTGATTTTTATGATTAATTTCCATATTAAAACAAGAATCGTCATTTAAAAGTATGTTTAAAGATACTTTTAAACATACATTTTTAGTCCTATAGCACAATAATACAAAACAACTGTAAAACATAAAACTATAGGTATTGTAAACTAAACATTTAAGGCATTTTAATAAATGTTTGGCAAGCATTTTTGATTCTGTTAAGGTACAAAGTGTCTTGTCACTGTGGTGGTACCTCTCACAAAGTATACAATATTGTATCTGCAGGTTTTTTTAAATAAAGGAACATTTTGGTTTCCCATGGTACAAATCATGACCTTAAAAGGTACAAATTTGTTTATTTCCTTAAGGTACAATTCTGTCCCATAAAAAGATGCTGCCCTGACAAGGGTTTGTACCAGAGTACCCAGAGCAAACCCACGCCAACACGGGGAGAACATGCAAACACAACACAGTAATGTAACTGAACCAGCCAGGACGTGAACCAGTGAGTCGACTTACTATGAGTCGACAGTGCTAACCACTGAGTCATTGTTTGCCCCTATTTAGTTAATAGCAACTTTTATTTTGTATCTGATCATTCACAATAATTCATTGGACAGCACTGCAGTCTCTTGCTTTAAGAACTCTACGAGTGACCCATAATGTTTTTGGCCTTGTTGTGAAAACTCCCATATGCAACCTTTATTTTGAAGTGCTTTATCTCCAGAAAGGAGCAGAGTTCAGCTCTCGCCCATGACGCCTCGCTCTTCATTAACCCAGCCAACAGACGAGGCTTCAGTTCAGTTCCAGAATACAGGATTGTCATCTTGCTGATCATTTATGAGGGAAATGAGTTTTGACAGTGAGAAGGATGCCCCCCACAAACCCCCCCGTCTAAACGGGGCCATGGCCAAATGGGATCATAATCCTCTTAGTGCCCGTCCTTATTAAACACCTCTCTAAATGACATGAAAGGCTCCGGCAGGGAGAAAAAATACTATTATTCCCCCAAAATAGAATCCCGGGCCTCTCGCTGTACAGTATTTTACTTCTGGTTCCATGACAGCTGTGTCTAAGTCTTCTCAAGAATAATGTATATATATATACATATATATATATATATATATATATATATATATATATATATATATATATATGTGAGAAACGCACACACCCTTTGCTTCACATCGGGAGCTGTTAGAGCTCATTGATGAACTAATGAAGTAATCCACCTCTTCATTACAGTCACAGCTGTGAGACTCCCTAATGAGGACTAATTAATTTAATAAAGCTGATAAAGCTTCTTTTTTTGTAAAGATAGTAATTAATTTGTCATTTTTTCCCTCTTCTTGTGCAGGGGATGAAGACTGAGAGGAAACATGAATGGACCAAACCTGGAACCTGCAATATTGACTGAAGAAAGGAAGGTAATGACTGTTAATAACAGTAAATATTAGTAGAAATTATATTAATGAAAAAGTGAAATAATATATATAAATATATAATATAATTAATATAAATAAGGCAACACGGTGGCTCAGTGGTTAGCACCATTACCTCACAGCAAGAAGGTCGCTGGTTTGAGCCTCGGCTGGGTCAGTTGGCATTTCTGTGTGGAGTTTGCACGTTCTCCCCGTGTTGGCGTGAGTTTCCTCCGGGTGCTCTGGATTCCTCCACTGTCCAAACGCATGCACTAGAGGTGAATGGGATGAACTAAATTGGCCGTAGTGTATGTGTGTGAATGAGTGTGCATGGATGCTTCCCAGTACTGAAAACCCCTGAAAAACAAAGGGACTAAGCCGAAGGAAAATGAATGAATGAATGATATATATATATTTATATATGTAAAAGTGTTAAATATTTTGTTAAAGCATGGAATAATACTTTGTAAAAAGGATAGTTTTTCATCCATAAAATCAATGAAAGTGCCTTAAATAAATCTTTTAAATTTTATTGTGAAAAATTAAAATAAAAATGAAGCGGCACAGCTTATAATATGTCTTTAAATCAGTTTATTTTGATGATTTTTGAAGACTGGAGTAATAATGCAGAAAAATGTAGCTTTGAATTACAAGAATAAATGCCATGTTCTAGCATATTCAGATGGAAAACAACTAATACAATTTCAAACAATGCTCTTCTTGCTATATTTTTGATCAAAAAGTGCAACCGGTCACCATTAATCAGATCTCAGATCATTTGAACCCCAAACTGCTGAGCAAAAATAAAAAGCAAAAGCACGTTTTTCTGCAAATTTAAGAAACACTCCCTTTTTGAAACCACATTGTTTATATATTCTCTTAGTGTTTTTCTCATTTATTCGGCACTATCATACACAATAAGGCGCAATTTTGCTATTCTAAGACCAGGGCAACCCTAATTTTCATGTTTTGCACCATCCATTTCCAAATGGATCCAAATCCATTTGCGCCACTTTGTGGACTCATGGATGTGCCGGTCTAGAAAGGGGATGTGTTAAGGCGTATTGTTGGTGCATTGCTATTCTGAGAAACTGAAATAGACTGCGCTATTGACCTATGCAGGTTCAAATGCTTAATATGACAACTAATAAAGGAATATAATGTTGTTGTTTTTTTTTGGTTGGAGACGTCTGCAACACCATATGGGGCAAAAGAACAGGATGTGTTTTTCCAACTCTTGGAATTACCACACTTCGTTTGTTCATTTATTTGTTTGCTGGAAATTAGAACTGAATTTATAAACGAACAACCGAAATAAATAAACAAACGATGGATGGCTAATGGATGTCTTCAGTGGGGTGAGTACAACGTTTTCATATCCATTAAAGTAAAGGAGTAAAGTAAAGAGTAAAAGTAAAGTAAAGCGAAAGTAAAGAGGCTGATTGGAGGAGGCTCGTTCTTTACCCTCACGCTGCAGATGGTCTGTTAAACTGTTTTCTCGCTAGTGAAGCATTCAGTTTTTCCACTTACAAAGTCTGCCATGTAAATAGCAAATGTATCATGGCGCGATGCAACTCTTACAGGGAATGAGAGGTGAGACTCTGATCGGTTTAATGCACGTTTTGCTCAAAACACATCCAGAACTTATTAAGAGAATAAGCACAACCCTATTAAACCATGCACCGCGGCGAGAATATATTTTTCCATCCTTAAAATAGCAAAAAGTGGATTAAAACATGCCCTTAATGCTTTTGCACCCTGCATCTTAGATTTTGCACCTAGATCGTTAAAATAGAGCCCTTAGTATCAGATATATGCATATATTAATACATTTATGATTGAATATTGTATATGGCTGTGAAAAACTGCAAAGACGCTGCTTTATTTTCTGGTTGACTGCTAAAAAACAACAAAATCCTGATATATTTGGCTGAAAAATGCATTTTATAACTTTGGTTTGCACCACAAGCACCCTCTTTTAAAATTCACACATTTCTATGTGGCTGCCATTGAAAAAATGTTTTTCATAAAAACAGACAAATTCTGGTTGACATCCGCTTGTTAAGTGTGACGTCACGTGAAGGGGCTTCCGGGTCCAAGCGCTCTATCAGACTGTATGGGGTCTCCTCATTAAATGGTAATAATAAACATTTACAAAGCGATATAATACTTTCGAAAATCACGATCGCAATTCAATTAATCTTTATTTGTTTAGAATGTAAAATGTGTCAAAGCAGCTTTCAAAAAATTGAAACAGTGTCAGTCCAGTTTTCAGTGTTGAAGTTCAGTTTAGTTCAGTTCAGCGTGGTTTAATATTCACTACTGAGAGTCCAAACACTGAACAGTAATCCATCAAAACTTAACCAATTGGCAAAAGTGAAGAATTAAAAACCTCGAGAGAACCCAGGCTCAGTTGGGCACGACCATTTCTCGTCATGGCCAGACGTCTTGTGCAGAGCTGCAGTCTAGGTGCCCGAGGCTGGAGAACGCTGGACGTCCATCACGAAGAACCGCAGGTGGGGTCACCGGCTGGTGAACAGGCTTGCCCTTCGGGAACAATGCGAGGACTCGTCTGTCACTGAGGTCTTACAGGGATTGGTCTCATGCTCTCCACTTCTCCATGACCACCACAGCAGCTGCTCAGGATACGGCCTGGTCCAGGATTATGGAAACCTCAGGAATAATAACAAAACAGACTAACATAAGCGCAGATGCCGTTCAAATTATAATGTCTTTTGGGAAGTGTTCCCGGCTCCGGTTGCCCTAAATAATGCAGACTAACAATCCTTTAGAGGATTTGGATTCCAACAGAATTTGTTTTGTTTTATGTGTATGCTAATGCAGAGAGATGTGTCTTTAATCTAGTTTTAAACACTTAAAGAGTGTGTCTGCTTCCCGAACTGTGCTAGGAAGGCTGTTCTAGAGTTTAGGTGCCAGATATGAGAAAGAAATACTGTATATATATCCATGCCTAAAATACTATGGCCAGAAAGTGATACATTTTTTATAAATTGTTAAGATTTTGGTATTTGTGATGCAGGAAAACCCAGAGACTGTTGTGTACACCATGATTTAATATAAAATTCACTTTAACCCCTTCAGACCCTGCGTCCATTACAATGGACTTCTTTGGAACATAATTCAGGTCTGAAGGGGTTAATGTGTGATAGGACTAAAAAGGGGTCATAAACGAACATTTTCTCCATTCAAATGAATAGCGGCTTGGACCTGGAAACAGTATTCCAGATGTCACCGATACGTCACGACTTAACATGCGGATGGCCTGAAAACCGACTCTAAAACAAAGTGATTATTATTATTATGTTGATTATTATTAGTATTGGTCAACTGTTTTTAGATTTTAGACATTAGTATGTGATGTTACACTGTTAATCTTATCTGATGCTATGGGTAACCAATAAAAAACAGCAGCCAAACATATTTGTCTGCATTAGATGGTCAGTAAACACTCTTCTGCTTTCCATTTAAAACATCGCGTTTGACGGCGATTAGCTGTGTTGATATCGTGTCAGAGCTGTCAGAGCTGTTCCTCTGGGTTCATGCTTTTGGTTTTAAATTCCTTATATACTTCCTCTCTGTCTTAAGCTAGTGTGAGGACTGTATTATCAGGGTCCCGTCAGAATGTCACACGCTTATTAAAAATACCTGCAGTTTGCCTTCACTTTGACCTGCGCTGGCTTCATCCAAACACACTCTCGCTGTCCTTCACACAGACGTGGCAGAACTTTAATCTTCAGCCCAGAAATGTTGTGGTCAAAAAGCACTGCTCCGTATGTTCCGAGTGTCCACAGCATGTTTAACAGAAGAACTAACAAGACTGAGGTTACTTTATAAAGTAACATACACAAGACTCTAGGCTTGTGTTTGGAAGAGGGTCAGATAGTCGGTGGGTTGAGATGAAATGTCAGTTTTCTCTCCTCACAGGAATCTCTGGATCTGTAATCTCTCACACCTTCGTCCCATAAAACCGCCTGAGATTTTGCACGTCTCTGTCAGAGTTAATATTTACCGTGACCTCTTGTACAGAGCAAGAGAGTCTTTGTATGTGTTAGCATTGTGTACGTGTGGCCTCCAGCACGGTGTTTTATTAGAATATTTCTGTTTTTCCATTCAAAACATTCCTGAAAGCTACTTAATCCAAATGACTGAACGACTGAACGACTGAACGACTGAACGACTGAACGACTGAACGACTGAACTCGTACGAATTTGTACGAATTAGCCACTAAACTGGCAAAACGTAAAATGCTTAGGTTTTCTCATGAGATCAGGCTGCCTACACATAGTTTGTCTGTCCAAACAGCTTGAAAAGTAGATTTTTCACCATAGGTGCCCTTTTATAACAAACCAGAGCACCCGGAGGTAACTCACACCAACATGGGGAGAACATGCAAACTCAAGGCAAGGCAAGGCAAGGCAAGGCAAGTTTATTTATATAGCACATTTCATACACAGTGGCAATTCAAAGTGCTTTACAAACAGAAATAAAATTGAAGTATAAGAAAATAAAATCAAATAATAAAACAAAACTGATAAAAACAGATTAAAATGAGTTAAGACAAGTTATAAAAGAATGAAAAGAAAAGAAAGACACAATAGTGCGATCTGTGGGACGTAGCACAGTGCTCATTCAGTAAAGGCACAGCTAAACAGATGTGTTTTCAGTCTTGATTTGAAAGTGCCTAATGTTGGAGCACATCTGATCATTTCTGGAAGCTGATTTCAGCAGTGAGGGGCGTAATAGCTGAAAGCAGATTCACCCTGCTTTGACTGAACTCTTGGAGTTTCTAGTTTATATGATCCTAAAGATCTGAGTGATCTGTTAGGTTTGTATTCAGAGAGCATATCTGTAATGTATTGGGGTCCTATAGGTCATTTGGTGATTTATAGACAAGTAGTAATACTTTAAAATCTATTCTGAATGTAACTGGGAGCCAGTGTAAAGACCTGAGGACAGGTGTGATGTGCTCTGATTTCCTGGTTGTGGTCAGAATCCTGGCCGCAGCGTTCTGGATGAGCTGCAACTGTCTGACTGTCTTTTTGGGAAGGCCAGTGAGGAGGCCATTACAGTAATCCACCCTGCTGCTGATAAAAGCATGAACAAGTTT
>CAIGQQ010002494.1:2852201-2870526 GCA_903798035.1 Danio albolineatus
TATATACATATATATATATATATATATACAGATATTTAGATATTTATTTATATTTATATATGTTCTGCTTGACAGCTCTTTGAGAAGCTAACAAGTTTAGAACCAAAGTTTTATAGTTTAATATATTATTTTCTTTTCGAGAAAGTGGTCATTTTGTTTTGTTTGTTTATAAATTAGCCCCTTGAGACATTTATTTTCTTGATTGTCTGCAGAAAAAAACACTGTTGCAAAAAACAAAAAAACTGTTAGACCTTTAAACTGCACTTTAAGCTGGTATCTTGTAAAGTAGCTAGTAAAATATAATATACTGTCATTATGGCAAAGACAAAAAAAAAGTTATTAAAACCATTATTTAACGTGTTTAGTTGGAAAATATTTGAAAAAACAATAAAAACTTCTAACAAGGGTTAATAATTTAGCCTTCAGTCTTATTGTAATAGGCTACACGGCGGCTAAGTGGTTAGCACTGTTGCCTCCCAGCAAGAAGGTCACTGGTTCAGGTCCCGGCTGGGCCAGTTGGCATTCCTGTGTGGAGTTCTTGCCGTGTTGGCGTGGGTTTCCATCGGGTGCTCCGGTTTCCTCCACAGTCCAAACACATGTGCTACAGGTGAATTGGATAAACTAAATTGGCTGTAGTGTATGTGTGTGAATGAGTGTGTTGGATGTTTCCCAGTACTGGGTTGCTGCTGGAGGAGCATTTGCTGTGTAAAACATATGCTGGATAAGTTCATTCCGCTGTGGTGACCCCAGATTAATAAATAGACTAAGCCAAAGGCAAATGAATGAATGAATGAATATTATTGTAATATATATTTATTAAGGGCGCCACGGTGGCCGAGTGGTTAGCACGTTCGCCTCACAGCAAGAAGGTCGCTGGTTCGATCCCCGGCTAGGCCAGTTGGCATTTCTGTGTGGAGTTTGCATGTTCTCCCCGTGGTTGCGTGGGTTTCCTCCGGGTGCTCCGGTTTCCCCCACAGTCCAAAGACATGCGGTACAGGTGAATTGGGTAAGCTAAATTGTCCATAGTGTATGTGTGTGAATGAGAATGTATGAATGTGTTTCCCAGAGATGGGTTGTGGCTGGAAGGGCATCCGCTGCGTAAAACAAATGCTGGATAAGTTGGCGGTTCATTCCGCTGTGGCGACCCCGGATTAATAAAGGGACTAAGCCGAAAAGAAAATGAATGAATGAATGAATATATATTTATTAAGTAATATATATTTATTAAATAATATATATATTTCTCTGTAAGGAAATGTAGGTTAGTCTAAAAGCACCAGTCTTTGATTTTCTCTTTATAAAGTGTCTGCAGCCTCCTGAGTGGCGGATGCTTGTAGAAGTAGGACATACTGTACTGTACCGTCGGGAGGAGTGGTTTGGAGACTCCCTGCCTCCTCGGGTTCGTCTAATCTCCAGCGATCCACTTGGGTCTGGGATTTATAAATTCCCAGCAATCTTGGATCCTGAAATCCGTCTTGATTTGGTGGGTCTGCAAGGGTGCGGGTGGTGCAGGGCTGGTGCCGGGGGGCTGCGAGTTGTTTGTGCTGTCCTTTAGAAAAAGAGCTTATGGGTTCAGTAGAAGAAACGTGGGGAGCTAATGTGAAGATTTAGGACTTTCTGTGAGGCTTGGCCTCCTCTAAGCTCTGTTTGCTTGAGCCGTTTGTGGGGTCCTGCTCGTACTAAACCCAGATTAATATTCCTTTATATCCAGCAGCCCAGACACACACACTTACACACGCACAGAGGAATCGGTCCCCCCTCCAAACACACACACGCACACCTCCTTTTGGCCATAATCGCCTCCAGTCTCTAATCCAGAGCTGCTCATCTTTGCTGTTATCTGTCCTCAGTAAGCACCTTTCTCACTGCTTATTTCCATATGGAGAGTGAATGAGCCACGCTGCCGTGTTTCACTCAATCTCCTTGACCCCATACATCTTCTTCAGTCGCTTGGTATACAAATATAGCTTTTTATTTTTGGTCTTGATGCATTCATAAGCTTTTAAAATCACTGTAAAAATATGTTAATTAACAGCTTCTGTATTTTGTGATTCACTAGTGTTTAAATTACGGTTGTGAATTGCATTATGGGATGTCGATCTCCGCTCTGTTGACTTTTGATGTTAAAAATTCAACTCTTCAGTTTAACTAAGTGGGGTTTATTTATAAACTAATTTCGAGAGGATCACGTGCTTATGATTGAACACAGCTGGTACCACATCAGCTCAGCATATCGCACCAATCAGACGAATCCTGACACACTATAAATTACCAGAGCTTTCTACTCCGGTCATCTTCGTCTTGATGAATCCCCCCTTCCACCCCAACTCCTCCCCTTCGCTGATAGGGCGGCACGGTGGCCCAGTGGTTAGCACTGTTGCCTCACAGCAAGAACGCCGATGGTTCAGCCTCTCCCCGAGCTAGTCAGCGTTTCTGTGTGGAATTTGCATGTTCTCCCTGTGTTCGCGTGGGTTTTCCCCGGGTTCTCCGGTTTCCTCCCACCGTCCAAAAAACATACTATCTTAAAGCAACTCTAGTCAGATATATCTCAGCACGTTCACAAGCAGAGGGAGTTCTCGAGACTTACCTGAGCTCAAACTCTCCTCTCGCCCTTTAAATGGGAGGGAGCCCCGGGCTCAAGGATATTCTGAGCTCAGGGCTCTCTCCCGGGACAGCATGCCAAATACGCTTTATAATCAATCATCAGCTAAGTGTGAACTCTTGAAGTGACATTTATTGACATTTTAGTAGTTTAAAGGAATATAGTGTGTAAGAAATAATATATAGAGAAATAATTCTGTAAAATACCACAAATGTACTGGCATTTACTGTAATATACAACACCAACCCAGACAATATATTACTTTAAACTATTAAGAATGTGAATAAAATTCACTTTCTCAATGTTTTCAAGGTTAAAAGTTGTTGAAAGAAAGGACAAGGTCCTATAATGCAATTCAAAAGCATTAATAAATGAGGAAAAAATAAAAACATGAATCACAAAATATGGAAAACTGATAGTTTACGGATATTTTTTACAATTTAGAATAAAAGTCATCAAGGGTAATTACAAATGATATGATGAGATGTGACATGAAGCATCCTGGGAGGCTTTTTACTGCATTTATCTTTTCAGATTTTCAATAATTCTAAGTCATTAAAATGTAAAAATTGTTAATCAATAGTTCATGTAATCTAACTATACACATGCTCAAAGATTTGGGGTTAAGAATTTTTAAGCCTATAACACTGCAAAATTGAATTAAGACCTTAAATAAAAGTTTATTTTAATTAAAAATAAATAAATAAAAATAAATAAAAAATATTTTTTTTGTAATTATACAAAAATATATGTATCCCTGTGATGCAAAACTGAGTTTATCATAATTTTTTTAACAGTTTTTATTTTATTTTAGCAGCTTTAAACATGTACAACAGAAATCAAAGTCAAACATACAAAATAATAATAATAATAATCCATACACACTCATTCACTACGGACAATTTAGCCTACCCTATTCACCTATTCCACATGTCTTTGGACTTGTGGGGGAAACCGAAGCACCCGGGGGAAACCCACGCAACCACGGGGAAAACATGCAAACTCCACACGGAAATGCCAACTGACCCAGCCGAGGCTCAAACCAACGGCCTTCTTGCTGTGAGGCGATCGTGCTACTCACTGCACCACCGTGAGGCCTTAATAAATACAATATAAATATATTTTTTAAAATAAATAATAATAGAAAAAAGTAATGAATATAATATGAATAAATAATAAAAAACATATATAAATTAGATATAATAAATAAAACACATAAATAAATACTATATAAAACAAATAAATAAATAAAATAAAACATAAATAAATATAATATAAATAGATAAATGAAACATAAAATATATAAATGAATAAATAAAAATAAAACATAAATAAATACAATATAAAACAAATAAATAAATAAAAATAAAACAAATAAATATAATATGAATAAATAAATATATAAATAAATAAATAAAATATTTTTAATCACTAACATGTTCTTGACACTATAAGAAAAAACTAGCGTCTTGCGTCACAGCAAAATTGCTTTTCTAGATGATTTATTTTTAAGAGCGTACACATATAAACTACTGTATATGACATGTCAAAATTTCATGTCAGCTTTCCTTTTCCTGTGCGGTGTGTTGCTTTATCCAGCTGTTAACGTGAGACGTGATGCAGCTAATGATACGTCACCTGAACGCATGCATCCAGATTAAACCCAAGCCTGATCTGAAGCCGTTTACAGCCCAGAAAGAGCTTCAGATCTTCCTCTGCTCAGCCTAAAAGCCTCTTCCCCTTCCTGCTTTGTCTTCTCTTTTTGCTTCCTCACCCACTTTCCTCTTCTCCAGAGTTAAGTCACGGCGATAGGAAAAGAAAACAAAGTGAGAAGAAAGAGGATGAGTTTCAGCACGTTGAAGAGCGGCTCTAAACCAATTACCTAAGTGTCTTTTATCCGCTATATGCTTTTGTGTCTTGATCAGCTTTGAATCTCTGGAAATCCCTGCCTGAGATAACAAACAAACGTATCAGAGAAAAAACCCTTTTGGCATGGGGAACAGACACTGCTCGGAGATTTCATCTGCATGCATATAGTTATACAAAATCACACTTTCTCTTGAATGCACTGATGTAGAAATATAAATGAGTATTATTTTAACTAATAATTGGGTAATACGTTGATTTAAGCTTGAAATTTGAAATAGGAAAACTTATTTTGTTGCAAAATGTTTTCTAAAAATTTATTTGTAATTTACTTTTAGGTGTTTCTCTTAGGGGGGACATGGTGGCTCAGTGGTTAGCACTGTGGCCTCACAGAAAAAAGATTGCTGGTTCGAGCCTCGACTGGACCAGTTGGCATTTCTGTGTGGAGTTTGCATGTTCTCCCCGTGTTGGCGTGGGTTTCCTCCGGATGCTCCAGTTTCCCCCACAGTCCAAAGACATGCATTATGGGTGATTTGGTAGCTAAATTCTCCAAAGTGAATGAGTGAGTGTATGGGTATTTCGCAATACTGGGTTGCGGTTGCATGGGCATCCACTGCGTGAAACATATGCTGGAATAGCTGGCTGTTCATTACACTGTGGCGACCCCTGAAATAGAGACTATTCATTTTCTTTTCAGCTTAGTCCCTTTATTAATCTTGGGTCGCCACAGCAGAATGAACCGCCAACTTATTCAGCATATGTTTTACGCAGTGGATGCCCTTCCAGCTGCATCCCATATCTGGGAAACATCCAGACACACTCATTCACACTCATACACTACTGAAAATTTAGCCTACCCAATTCACCTATAGCGCATGTCTTTTGGACTTGAACTGGAGCCGGGGCTCGAACCAGCAACCTTCTTGCTGTGAGGCAAACGCGCTACCCACTACGCCACCGTGGCGCCGAAATAGAGACTAAATCAAAGGAAAATGAATGAATATTTCTCTTGGAATAGATGAAGAAAATGGGCATAAATCTAACAGAAAATAGTTTTCTGTCAACACACTGTTTGTTGTTTTGCACCGTTTAAAAAGCATAAGTAAACAAGATAGGAATTTGTCAAACAGCCAACAATATTCAACAATGTAGTGATGTAAATAATGTATTAACGTAATTTCTGGGCGCCACGGTGGCGTAGTGAGTAGCACGTTCGCCTCACAGCAAGAAGGTCGCTGGTTCGATCCCCGGCTAGGCCATTTGGCATTTCTGTGTGGAGTTTGCATGTTCTCCCCGTGGTTGCGTGGGTTTCCTCCGGGTGCTCCGGTTTCCCCCACAGTCCAAAGACATGCGGTACAGGTGAATTGGGTAAGCTAAATTGTCCGTAGTGTATGTGTGTGAATGAGAATGTATGAATGTGTTTCCCAGAGATGGGTTGTGGCTGGAAGGGCATCCGCTGCGTAAAACAAATGCTGGATAAGTTGGCGGTTCAATCCGCTGTGGCGACCCCGGATTAATAAAGGGACTAAGCCGAAAAGAAAATGAATGAATGAACGTAATTTCTGAAGCAGTTCGTCATTAAACGTTTTAAAAAATTCAGATTTTTTGTCGTTTTATTCAGTTATCACTTAATCTTCAAATAATCACAATCTTCAAATAATTGTCTTTTGCACAAAATAAACAACCTTTAAAAATAATAATAATATGAATAAAAAATAAATGAATCATTTTTTTATTGCCCAGCCTGTCAATATACAATACAGAGAAATCATTTATTCATTTTCTTTTCGGCTTAGTCCCTTTATTAATCTGGGGTCGCCACAGCGGAATGAACCACCAACTTATCCAGCATTTGTTTCACACAGCGGATGCCCTTCTAGCTGCAACCCATCTCTGGGAAACATCCATACACACTCATTCACACACATACACTACAGACAATTTAGCCTACCCAATTCACCTATACCACACGTCTTTAGACTTTGGACTTTGGAAACCTGCTCACCCGGAGGAAACCCACGCAACCACAGGGAGAACATGCAAACTCCGCACAGAAATGCCAACTGACCCAGCCGAGGCTCGAACCAGCGTCCTTCTTGCTGTGAGGCGAACATGCTACTCTCTACACCACCATGGCGCCCAATACAGAGACATCAATAAAAAAAAAGTAAATTGCAATGCATTGCATTAAGGTGAAAAAAACTGTTAACGTTCATTTGTTCGCTTTCCTACTGCTTAGTCTCTATTTCAGAGGTCTATTGGCCACAGCCTCATAACCCTGCAGCCCAAGACCGGTTACTCACTGAAGCTAAGCAGGGCTGTGCCCAGTCAGTGCCTAAATGGTAGACCACATGGGAAAGCTAGGTTGCTGCCGGAAGTGATGTTAGTGAGGTCAATAGGGGGCGCTCAACCTGTGGTCTGTGTGAGTCCTAATGCCCCAGTATAGTGAAGGGGACGATATACTGTCAGTGAGTGCCGTCTTTTGGATAAGACGTTAAACCGAGGTCCTGACTTTCTGTGGTCATTAAAAATCCAATGGCGCTTTTCGTAAAGAGTAGGGGTGTAACCCTGGTGTCCTGGCCTCAATCAGCCTTTACGATCATGTCCTCCCAGTCATCCCCATCCACCAAATTGGCTCTATCACTGTCTCTCCACTCAACCTACAGTATAGCTGGTGAGCGCACTGGCGTCGTTGTCCTGTGGATGCTGCACACTGGTGGTGGTGTGGAGACTACATTACATTAGGTTGCTACAGCGGAATGAACCGCCAACTATTCCAGCATAAACAAAAACGTTATTTATCCGTAAACTTTATTTTCTATAGCGCCTTTTAGGGCAGTGGAATATAATGAAATATTGCAATTATTGTAAATGTGCATATCGCAATAACATATTAGTTTAATTGAAAACATTTTAAAAGTCATTGTGGCCATATGCAGTTGAAGTCAGAATAATTAGCCCCCTTACAATAGGCTAGAATAAAAGCCGTTTTTATTTTTTTAAACACCATTTTAAGGTCAACATTATTAACCCCTTTAAGCATTTTTTTTCAATAGTCTACAAAACAAACCATCGTTAAACAATAACTTGCTTAATTACCCTAACCTGCCTAGTTAACCTAACTAACCAAGTTAAGCTTTTATTGTCACTTTAAGCTGTATAGAAGTGTCTTGAAACATATCTAGTCAACTATTATTTACTGTCATCATAGCAAAGATAAAATAAATCAGTGATTAGAAATGAGTTATTAAAATTGTTATGTTTAGAAAAAATTTGTGTTGAAAAAATCTTCTCAGGATCTCTCTTCTCTTCTCAAAAAATAAACAGGGGGGCTAAAAATCTGATTTCAACTGTATATCTGATTTGCAGCTATAGGGGACTATACAGCTACATGTTATAGTGAGTGGTTTTATGTTTTATTTACAATCTTAGAATAAAATATGGAATATATTGCAAAAGTGTTGCATTTCAAGTAGGTATGCAGAGAAAAGATAAACCAAGGCAACCAAACAAGCCAATTGTTTATTACAAAAACTCTTATTGATTAAAAAATATTAAAAATCCATGTATAAAGCCTTTAGAAGGAGAAAGAGAGAGAGAGATATGTGTGACAATTATTTACATTTTTATAATTAAAAAAAAAAACAATCTTTTATTGAATATTGCATCATACTTTGGTTCATCCTCAAGTTACATTGTGATACACGTTTGGGAAATGCATCCCCAGCTTAGGTGTGGGTAACTATATTGTGCAAAAGTATAAAGTATAATTACACAAGCAGAAAAGGCCGATGTCATTGATGTCGAGTCAGAGAGGAGCTGAATGAACGCAGCATCTCTGAGAATAATCTCACAATGGTGCTCGTTCTCATCAGACTCACTGCAAAGACTTTTTAAACTGTTTTGTTTCTCCGTAGCCTGAGG
Organism: Danio albolineatus; assembly: GCA_903798035.1. Lineage (NCBI taxonomy): Eukaryota > Metazoa > Chordata > Actinopteri > Cypriniformes > Danionidae > Danio > Danio albolineatus. The sequence continues at coordinate 2,860,594 of CAIGQQ010002494.1, forward strand.
CAGAAAACGGCAGAACAATGGAGGTGATGGGTCAAGAGCAGCTTTAATCCCAACATTCTTCATCCTGGAATATAATACGACTGAAAGCAAAGGGCAGATTGTGTTCGGAGAAGGTAAAAGCATGAAAGAAATATTGTGAAACATTAGGAAAGCAAAAATGTACTTCCCTTGGGAGCAGCGTGCGAGTTACACGCGGACTATCAGGGGTGTCTGCTATGTATTTTTATAAAACAAACATATATTAAAAATGTTACATATTTAGTTCAATGAGGCTTGCATGAGTATAACACTAATATGTATTACTTACGGATGCTGTATTGAACCAAATAATATATATCAGTGGTCCTCAAACTTTTTTCACCAAGTACCACCTCAGAAAAAAATTGTTTCTCCAAATACCACCATAATGACCAGCATTGAAATACAGTAGCATAGTAGGTGCAATTAAGCAGCTACAGCCCTGCACAGTTCAAAAACATTGCGAATCCTTCTTATAATGAATATTTATTATTATTATTATCATTTATTCTCCACTTTAAACATCCTAAATAGTTTGAACAGAGAAATTAGAAATTAGATCTCTTTATATGCATTAAAGTAGGCTTTGAGTGTCAGAAAAGCAAGTGATTAAACTATACCTGTCAACATCGGGATATAAAAATACGGGATACACAGGGAAGAAAATAGCTTCAAATGAAAGAATACATAACAAACATTAGAAAATTAAAATAAAATAAAAGGTTTAGCCTAATAAAATCACTGATCACATGGGTGTTCACGTGATGTGTTATCGTACACATCAAAGAGTTAAAAGTGTGTTAATTTTTTAACTTTAATTATTCAGCGATTCCTCCGTGTACCACTAGAAGAGTGTGTGTGTGTAAAGTTTCAGCTCAAAATAGAACACAAATAATGTTTTATACTCTTTGAAACTGACCCTTTTAGGCTTTGATCCTAATTGTGTCATTTTGGTGACCGTCGCTTTAAATTCAAATGAGATGCGCTTTTTCAAAAGAGGGCGGAGCTACAAATGCCTGTGTGTCAGCATAGTGGCAGATTCAAAAACAAGAGTGATTTCCTATGCTAATGAGGGAGAGATGGTCACTAGTGGGCGGGGCTTTCCTCCTGATGACACGCACAAAGGAAGAATGTCAATCAAAGTGTTTCTGCAGACTGATTTCATCAAGTGTGATAATAAAAAATTACATTAATACATTTTTAACTTCAGAAGCTGGTCATATTCACACACTATTGCCACACAACTCCTTATAAAAGTGATTTTTACATAATAGGTTCTCTTTAAGCCTACCATCATGGAAACTACATGACCCACAAGCTAGCTGCTAGACAGAAATACTCTAGAGGACAGATGAAATATAGCCTATTTCCATCTTTGCCATCAGTGTGTCTGTATTAATAGGAGTCCATTACAGCGTGTGGCTGGTGTGTTTCCTGACAGCATTCGCTCCACTTGATGACTAGACTCAATCACCTGTGACGGAGTTGATTTGATGTCACTCGCCAGCTCTCTCCATTTGTTTGAGCACTTAAGAGGTAATTGTGTGACATCTCAGAAATGACGACTTGCTCCTGGAGAGCACGGAGGAGCTGATGAAGCACACACGCACACACACACCGGCCAGAGGAGTGAAGCTGTTATTAATGACAGCTATTTTCTCCGACATCCACTGGGGGAGACAGAGAACGAAGCCTCGTAGTTCATCATAACTACCAAACATTTACATATTAAAGGTCATAATAGAGATCATAATGTTTACTCGCCTTCGTTATGTTCAAACCCTGAAAAAGAAGGGTTTCGGATTCGATTTACAGGGGGATTTGAGCGGGTTTGACCTCTCTATTAACACTTGATCCTGCATTTAAACACATACACTACTGCCAATTTAGCTTATTCAATTCCCCTATAGCGCATGTGTTTGGACTTGTGGGGGAAACCAGAGCACCCACGCGGAAACACGGGGAGAACATGCAAAATCCACACAGAAAATGCTTGATCCAGCGACCTTCTTGCTGTGAGGCAATTGTGCTACCCACTACGTCACATTGACACCCTTCTGTCAGTTTTGTAATTTTCCCTAAAAGAATGAACACTTAAATAAACTTGATTAATAAGTGAGGTGTAATTAGACAAAGTCCCGTAGACTTTGATTACATTTGGGGCCCTTTTCTTGACACATTACCTCTGTTGGACTTTAAAAATTGATTATTTTATTCAATTGTTGTTAGTTTTGCTACTCTTATTTGTTGTCGCTCTTACTTTCTCTTATTTTATATTATTGTTTTAATTCAATGTTTTATCATATATGTAAATTTAATTCATCATTTTTGGACATTATTGTTTTTATTTAATATTACCTTTTCAACTATCTTTATGTAACATCAAAATGAGAGATGTTCTAACAAAATATGTGACAATTATACCTTGTAAGGATTGGGGTGGAGGGGTGGGTTGTGTTTTTTATTTATTTTTTTTTTGTTTGTTTTTTATTGTCATTATTTTTCTTTTGCTAATTGTTAAAAAACGTTTCTGATATTCTTTGAATTCTTACATTCAACACAATGTTATGTATATTGTCAATAAACATACTTATAAAAACATAAATAAATGAGGTGTAGTTGAATCATATATATTATTTGGTTCAATAAGGCATCCTTAAGTAATACATATTAGTTTAATACTTATTATGGAAGTCCTAAGGGGCCATGCATTAAAATATTTTTTCTCTTTTGTTATGTCGTGATCATGACTTAATTATCTCGTGATCTCGACATAACAACTCGTTTTATTAGTTACAATAGTTGATAGATACGGAAGTCCTAAGAGGCCGTGCATTAAAATATTTTTTCTCTCTTGTTATGTTGTGATCACAACTTAATTATCTCATGATCTTGACATAACAACTATTTTTCTCATGATCTCGACATAACAAAAAGTTGTTTTCTCGTGATCACGAGTGATTTTTTGTTTTGATTTATTTATGTATTTATTATTATTGTTATTATTATTATTATTATTATTATTAATAATAATAATAATAATAATAAAATCTGGCCAATGTCTGGCCAGGGAGAGAATAGCCTAGCTGCAGACGAGCATTCGTGTAACATGTTAAAGGCGTTCAGAACAGCCATAATATTATGAGCGCAAACGCCCGTGATTAATGTACATTCATGATTATATTCATGTATGTGATTATATATCATTATTGACAATAATATTCCCTCAACTGTTACCATTTTAAAGCAACTCTATATGGTGCAAAATAAGTTGCTGCATGTATGAGTTAAATTATAAAGAATGTTGAAGATCCTGCTTTTGCTTTAATCCTTTCCGCAAGTTATTTTCAATTACTTTAAAATTGTGCCATATACTGTAGAGTTGCTTTAAAATGGTAACAGTTGAGGGACTATTGTTGCAATTAATGGCATATAATCATATACATGAATATAATCATGAATGTACATTAATCAAGGGCGTTTGTGCTCATAATAGTATGGCTGTTCTGAACGCCTTTAACATGTTACACGAATGCGCGTCTGCAGATAGGCTATTCTCTCCCTGGCCAGACATTGGCCAGATATTATTATTACTATTATTATTAATAATAATAATAATAATAATAATAAATATATAAATAAATAAAAACAAAAAATAAGTCGTGATCACGAGAAAACTACTGTTTTTTCCATTCAAAGTTGTGAATTCTCTACATACAAAATGTGAATTTACTAATAATTCATAAAGGCAATAGAATTCTTGTTTAATAATGTGTAAAATTAGGGTTGTTTGACATTTTATGCAGTTGATATACTGAAAATCTAAAAATGATATACTAAAAAATCTGTTGTTTTTACAAAAGAAAGAATAAATGGTGCAGCCATGGTTGCTAGATTAATTTATTAAAGAATATACAGTAAAATGTCATCTTCAAAAAATATTTATGAAACCATATTAAAACTGTCAGGGCGTCACGGTGGCGCATTGGGTAGCACAAAAGTCCCAGCTGTTGTCAATTGGCATTTCTGTGTGGAGTTTGCATGTTCTCCTTGTGTTGGCGTGGATTTCCTCCGGGTGCTTCGGTTTCCCCCACAAGTCCAAAGACATGAGCTATAATGTGCTGATAATATTGTCAGCGCTGATGTAAATTGCAGGGCGACATAGTCAACAGACATGGCTGAGTGGCTGCAGTGTGTCGGGGCCGTGACACTGACAAATGGAATATTTTTTGAGGACTTAATCGCTGGAAATGAGGTTGTGTCTGATGGTGACATGCCTACCCTCCGCTCCAGTGGCCGCAAAAAAGAAAACTGATTGTCTGGATCCGCTCACTCAATCTCACCTCCGTCAACCTGCACCTCCTCCCTTCACAAACCACACACACACACAATTGGTTTTTCTCCTGGCTCTCAACAGAAGAAGGCCTGACACATTCATCTGATTCATTAAAGAAGGAAATTAAGACATTTTCACATTCATTCCATCCTGATGGAGACTTGTGTTGTAATTGTAAAGTTGATGGCTTTTTCATAGGTCAGGACACTTAATGAAGTGAATATAAATGATTTCTTCTAAAACCATTCATTCATTTTCTTGTCAGCTTAGTCCCTTTATTAATCTGGGGTCGCCACAGTGGAATGAACCGCCAACTTATCCAGCACGTGTTTTACGAAGCACCCGGAGGAAACCCACACCAACACGGGGAGAACATGGAAACTCCACACAGAAATGCCAACTGATCCAGCCAAGGCTCAAACCAGCGACCTTCTTGCTGTGAGGTGATTTTGCTACACACTGCATTACCATGAGGGCTGTTAAAACCATTAAATAATATGTTCTTATACATAGAATGAGATAGCTGCTGTATTTTTCTACTTTCTAAATAATGGATGAAAAATAAAGGTTTATTTGTGCACCTAGACATTATTTTTTTAAAGCTATAATAAATAAACTTTCCATTGAAAGGTCAATTGAAAGTCGCCTCATCTCCAACTCACACCTGCTTAAGTAGACTAGTAGTCTTGAACACCTTGATTAGTTTGATTAGGGTTGAAGCAAAACTGTGCAGAGCCGTGGCTCTCCAGGAATCGAGAGACCTATGATGTACTTTGTTATGATAGGATAATATTTGGAAGTAATGCAAATCTGGTAACTTGAGAATCTGGAATCTGAGGGTTAAAAGCATCCAAATACTGAGAAAATCGCCTTTACAGATGTCTAAATGAAGTGCTTAAGCACATTAATGATAAAAAATTGAGCTTTGATAAATTTACAGTAGGACATTTAATAAATAAATACATCAGATATGATATTTACTTAACATAGGCTTAGAGGCTTTTTGTTTTGTTTTGTTTGCAATAAAAGAAAATCTATAATTATGACACTATCCTATTATAGCCTGTCTTTGGATATTGGCAACACAAATATAGGCTACCCATACAACATAAGGCATGCTTTTGTGGTTCATTTATCATTCATGTTCCTTCGGCTTAGTTCCTATTCATCAGGGGTCGCCACAGCGAAATGTTTCCAGTATATGTTTCACACAGCGGATGCCCTTCCAGCTGCAACCCAGTACTGGGAAACACCCACTCATAATGTAGGCATAAACTGACGAGTTCATGTTTAAATTGTAAGTTTATTCCCTCAAAAAATGAAAATTCTAAATTTACTCACCCTCTTCTCGATACAAAGCTGTTTGAGTTTCTTTCTTCTGGTGATAATAACAATAATAAGTTGTATAGTTTATAAGTATAATAAAATAAAATGTGCGTTTGTTGTGTCTTTCTCAGGTGAAACGCACGAGCAAAATTCTGTCAGAATAGCCTCAATCCTGTCAGTGCGAATCAAATAGTTATTTGTAAATGTGGTAACAAAAAATTAACAAAGATTTAATAAGTGCCAATGACGCCGTCTAACTGAATGTAGATTTGGGTATTTAGAGCGGAAATTTCCGGATTTTAACGTCAATCAATCTTTCCTGTCGAACACACGTCATGGTCACATGTTCACCACAAGATGGCGCCTCAACATGAACATGTTCAATTATGGAAGAACGACAGCTTCATTAATCGACGGAAAGCAGAGAATATAAGGTATTTTATTGTGTATTACACTATACAGTTAATGCAGAACATTTACTGTCAGCCACTGTTAGCTTTAAAAGTCTTTCTGTTTTGCACACGCAATCCAAAACACACGATCTATGCAAACCATATATCAGGGATCACCAATCTCGGTCCTGGAGGTCGTGTCCTGCACGAAATTAATTACTACTTTATTAAACTATGTAGAAAAAGTTATAGCTGCTTCAAATGTCTGTAAGAGTGAACTAAAGCCTTAATATTTTTTTAAAAAATTATCCATTTTTTATTTATTGGTTTATTAGAGTGGTAGTTCATTCCGATTGACATTTAAAGCTGACAAAATATGCTACCCCTGTTTTTGCACCCTTCTTTATGGAGGTAGTTCATTCTGATTGACATTTGAAGCTAACAAGATGTGCTTACCCTGTTTTTTTAGATGAGATATGACAGATTGAGACATTTGAAGCTGCTATGCTTTTTTCTACATTGTTTAATAAAGTAGTAGTTAATTTCGATAGATATTTAAAGCTGACAATATGTGCTACCCCTGTTTTTACATCCTTATTTAATGTGGTAGTTCATTCTGATAGACATTTGAAGCTGACAAGATGTGCTAACCCTGTTTTGGTAGATGAAACATGACAGATTAAGCTACCGGTAGCACATTCTGAGAAGGTAGCACATACCGTCAGAACACAGGGTTTAGCTTCAACTTGCCTCAAAACACCTGCCTGGATGTTTCAAGTATACCTAGTTTGACCTTGATTAGCTTGTTCAGGTGTGTTATATTAGGGTTGGAGCTAAAATCAACAGGACACCGGACCTCCAGGAACAAGTTTGGTGATCCCTGCCATATATGGTTACGACGGATGTTTATGTTATTAACGTCTGCTCGGATATCGTCATCAATATATTGTTAGAAATATACATATTGTTAATAAATAGTGTACACAATAAACAATAGTGTGTAATATTTCATAAATATGCGTTTTGGCAAATTAGTCAATTAGCAAGAAATCTCTTTGTAGTGATTAAACTGATTAATAAACGACAATCAATCCGCTTAAACAAACTACACTTTGTGGCTCTCGATCTTGTACTTCAGCAACAATATTTCGGTTTTTAAACAATTTTTATTATAAAAACTACTTTCCATGTTTAGGAGAACAAAATGTGTGTCATATATGCAGATTTGGGACATCTTCAGGATAAGGTAGGCCTAATTTTATTTATTTTATTATACTTTTTTTTTTATTATACGCTAAGGATTCTTTGTACTGGCCCAATCGAAAGATTTTTACTTGCCCTGCCACAATTTTCACTGGCCCCACCAAAAGAATAAGTTAATAGCTATTTCTTAGCCACATAATGTGTTAAAAATAATATCTGTGAATCTAGAATATATATTTTATAAATGTTATTAAGCATATGATGAGCTAAATTCAAAGTGTTATGCAAACAAAAAGAGCAGTATGGTTCTAAGTTATTTAAATAAATAATAAATAATTATTTTTATAAATTATTTAAAAAAAAATGTTGTGTTGTACCCACGTAAGGATCTACTTCAAGACGTTTTCTTTTAGCCTCATAATTTGATGCATCTATGGATTAATCTTTAGTGTTTGGCCTCTCAGCAGTGATTATTAAACCACGCTGAATTGAACCTGAACTTCAACACTGAAAACTAGACTGACACTGTTTCAATTTTTTTATAGTGCATGTGAAGCTGCTTTGAGTCAATCTACATTGTAAAAGCGCTATACAAATAAAGATGATGTTGCCGTCTCTCCGCTGGACTGGTTGTTACCAGGTTATGGAAAAAATGATACGCTCAAAACATCCAATCAGATACTGAAAAGCAGTTTGGTGTTTACGACATTACAGAAAAGGTGGCATTTAAAGGCTTAAAAGTACAGACTGTTTCTCGATTCTAGGACTGTATTTGCACCCGATTGACATATTTGCATGGAAATTAAACATTAGTAACAAGGCCGGGCCAGTAACGATCCTGTCTACTGTCCCAGGCATCTATTCAGGGCAGTCCTGATTGTTGAGCTCTGCTTTTTTAAAGAAGCACTGAACAATTGTATGTTTATAATGATATATTTAATGTAGAATACTAAGAATATTCTTTTAGGTTTGCTGTAATGCGACTTTTAATTCATTTCACCAACTTTGTTCATAAATCCTGCATTGTGAACTTCTGGCAAGCACTTTTTTCCAGCTTCATTTTTCAAGAGCACTATAACTAGGCGCTGAAAATGATTAGAAATGTTGGGATTTTATAGTCTTATAGTTTCCTGTAATGCATTTGATATTGATAGCTTGTGGCCTTGAGGGTTGAATGTCAGTGTCTGGGGCCGAAATAAACCTCTCAGATTGAGAAACAGGAGCTATGCTTTATTAAGAGTTGGCGTCTTGAGATGTCCCCTAAACAGCGTTTCATCACTGCTGTTTCCTGCTGAGAAGGAGCGGGACCGTCCCGTGTCAGACATTTATCATTTCCAAGTGCATCTGACCCGCTCTCTGTAGATCAATGATAATTATCAGCGTGACATTAGTCCAGTTATTGCTGTACAGGATCAGGGGCTGCAGGGGGACGCTGGGAGCTTGATAGAGCTTGAGTTATGGCTCTCACAGGGCCCAAATGAGCCTTGGTCAATAAGCAAGCCATTTTACACTCTTATATGACAGCTTACTGCAGGATATATAAGCCTTAACACTTGTTGGCCACGGAAAACAGGGCCTGGATGTGCTTTCTAAAGAAGCCACATCTGGAGGACTCACATTTTACCTGCTGTTTGGAAAAAACACTGTAAATTACTGTTTCTAGCATCGAGAGAGAAATGAGTAATTCTGTTGTTTATTGAGGATATATTCAGTTGATCAAACATGGCAATAAAGGCATTTATAATGTAAAGTAAATAGATACAGCGCTTTTGAAAACTATTTCACAAAAAAAATGATTTTTTATTTCAGCACAATGTTGATTTTTGACAAAGTTGTTTCTTAATTTTTGAATCATCATTTTAATAAAGTTCCTGAAGGATCGCGTAACACTGGGGTAATTGTGCTAACAATTCAGCTTTGCATCACAGGAATAAATTATATTTTACAATGTATTAATGCAGACATTTTTTTAATTGAAATATTTTATGTTTTTTACTTTATATTTGACTTAATAAATGTAGCATTGGTGATGGGCATTAATCCCTACGCAGCATTAAAAACACTCTTTTTTATGTATTTATTTTTTGTCATTTTGGGTGTGTTGTAAAAAACAATAGGTGTATTGTTTTATTTTATTTTAATATTTCAGTTATATTAATATATAACTTTAATATATCACTTTAGTATTTCACTAATATATTTATATATTTTTTAAATACAAAAAATTATCGCTCAGGACCATTGTCAAACATGCTGATATTTAACCCCAGTGCCATTTATCAATTGGCCCTGGTATCAATATGAGTTAATTTTGTGTATATATATGTGATATCTTTTAGGACTCCAAAAAAATCTAATTAGCATCATATTAAATGTTGCATCTAAACAGCACGTTTGGCAGTTAGTGGAACATAGTCAGTTGTAATGTTTTTGTATTGTTTATAAAAAGGTTCTCTGAGGATCAGGAATGATGCTAGCAATGAATTCAATTACTTTTTTGAATAGATGTTCATTGTCATACATGAACTTATGTGTAAATTATTAAACTGATGGACAAGGCTTTAAGTCTAGTTTCAGTATTTTATATAAAAAATAAAACAAATAATAATAATTATATATATATATATATATATATATATATATATATATATATATATA
>CAIGQQ010002494.1:2870536-2885955 GCA_903798035.1 Danio albolineatus
TATATATATATATATATATATATATATATATATATATATATATATAGTGCTCAGCATAAGTAAACGCCTCACAAATCTGTCTTTTTAATTAATATTTTTAATAGGAAGCTATACAATATTATATTTGTGCATATACATTAGATTAATCAGTACTGAAACCAAATCTGGAGCAACCAAATCTAACAACATAACTTACGGTAACGGTCCAAAAACTAGTACACCCAAATTTATATATTATAGAAAAATATTAAATACTTTTTTAAAAAAGCGGAAAAATCAAGAGAAGCAAAAAATAAAAAAATTTAAATGAAATTTTGTAGGTTGTCATTTTTTGCAATATTTTTCTTGAAGGGGCGATGCAGGGGGTAGTGCTGTTGCCTCACAACAAGAAGGTCGCTGGTTTGAGCCTCGGCTGGGTTAGCTGGCATTTCTGTGTGGATTTCCGCTGCGTAAAACATATGCTGGAAAAGTTGGCAGTTCATTCTGCTGTGGCAACCCCTGATTGATAAAGCCAAAAAGAAATGAAGAAATTTAATTGCATTATCTTTCAATTTCTAACTATGTTTGGTGACTAAAATATTATTTTAATACATATATCTGTATATATATGCACCAAACAAAGCATATATCACTGAGAAATGGATAGAAATATTTTTAAAATGGGGCGTACTCAATTATGCTGAGCACTGTATTTATATATATATAGTGTGTGTGGATTTTAAATAAATGTTAAAAACTGAAGGTTTCTGGTGCCAGAATTTATGATAGCGGACCTCAAGAAAAAGCTAAACACAAAAAAAAAGTTTGATATGACCCCGTAATGCACCTGCTTGATAAGTACAGCTCACACACACTCACATCCTCTTATCCCAGTATTTTCACGCTATGTTTGGCAGCTCTCATCTTTCCTTTGATTCCTTTAAGACTGCTTTCCTGACTGTGCGTGAATGTGTGTGTGTGTGTGTGTGTGTGTGTGTGTGTGTGTGTGTGTGTTTTCATGGATCCAGTCGTACCTGTAATAATAATCTACGACAGCAAACTTCAGAGAATCAATTAGTCCAAGCCTCATCCTGCGAGCGAAGACGATTCCCCCCGACTTGAGCCGCAAACACCTTCTATCACCAGTCATTTTGCCTCCCTAACACCCGACTTCTCTTCTCTGAGCCCGGATAGGTTTGACTCTAAGCCTCTAAAAAGTTGACAACCCAAAAGCGCTTTTCCCCCTCGCTCTCGCTCTCACCGTGGCCCTTCTCGCCTTTCAGCCTGTCGCCAAAGAAAGCTGGATTTGTTTTCCTGCATCACCGATAGCAGAGCCCGTTATGGCATTTCATCCCCAATTAAATAAACAGTCTTTTAGAGTCGTCTAAATAGGCGAGCCTGCGGGGGACGCCGGTGGCTCTACACTTTCCTTTGTCCTGCAGGAAAACGAGCCTCTGAAGAGAATTCATTGTGGCGCTGTTGTTTTTAAACGGCACAAAAGGAAACGTAAACCTGGCTCGCTCCTCTCAGCTAAAGTGGCTCCTCGGCTGGAACAAACACCTCATTCAGGGGTCAAATTTAATCCAGCCCGCCTCGAGCTTTTGTATTCAGATTAGAGACTAAGGAGGATTTGCAGCAGCTCCAAGCCTCTTGTTAAAAGGCTGTGTTCCCCACTTAACTTGCAATTTACCTGTCACTTAAACCCTGAGTGGAGATGGAGCTCACCTCTTCAGCAGAGCTCCGAGTCTTTCTTTCGGCCTCTCCATAATGAGAGCTTTTTCTCCAATGCGCACTGTACCGACAGAGGCAAAGACGCAGATTAGAAGAATCAGAACCACCGACTGTTTGGATAAGAACGCATGTTGCTTTGAATGAAGTGGAGAAATTAAACGAGCAATTTAACAGTTTTTACATTGCTGTATATTATGCGGTAACAATGCATCCTCAATGTTGCATTTTTATAGCGATGTACAGTTAAAGACTAAATTATTAGCCCTCCTTTAATCTTTTTTTATTTTCCAATTCCTGGTAAGAATTTTCAACATGTTTTTAAACATAGTAGTTTTAATAACTAATTTCTAATAACTAACGTCTTTTATCAACCCAGGCTCATTCTGAAAAAAAAAAACCATACCCCTATATACATTTCTGTAGAGCGCCACATACTTCCCAGGAGGTACTTTTTTTGCAGTTTTTGTTTTTGCGAATCCGCCAGAGGCCGCTGTGTACTTTTTTTATGGTGCGTTCACACCAGACGCAGAAGACGCATCAAGCACGAGTGATTTACATGTTAAGTCAATGCAAAAGCGCGAATAGGCATCCTGCGGCAAGATACGTGCGAATGGCGCAACGCGAATGGCGCGAATGGCACAATACGCGCAAATGACTCTGCGTGAATTGAGCGTTTGACACGCTTAACGCGCAATTCGACTCATCAAAACTCCAGTTTGTAAATCTGAATTTCAGAGGACATTCGCGCCGCGTTAACCAATCAGGAGCTTGCTCTTGTGACATAGCGTCTGTTGTTGTTGTCCCGGGTAAAAATCGTCCTGCAGACACTGACAACAGTTCATCATACTGGGCTCGGCTCAGTCAGAAGCACCGCTGAAAGCTTCCATCATCCAGGTTCAGTTTCTGGAGGACTTATGAGCTCACAGAGCTGGGTGCACCTCTGTTAGCCATTTAGCAATAAAGCTACAGTCACCAAGCCATAGACAGAAGCCCTGCCCATCACACGAATCAGCGTCTTTTCTCAATTCAATTTAACGTGCGAATGAAGCGGATATGTACGCGTGAATGAAGCGAGTAAACTCAAATGTTCACGCGTCTATTTATTTTGCTGCGCTTGCCGCGTCTGGTGTGAATACAGCATTAGACTTTAAATTTATCTCGCGAGTGCATTTCGTGCCTGCTGTTCTTGCGTAGATCCACCAGAGGCCGCTGTTGACTCATAAGCTTCTTTCACACAGTGATACCGGTAAACATCCGGAAAATTTCTTTTCCAATAAATTTTAAAAAACGTTGTTCACACAGACGAGGACGTTCCAGGATTATTCCAGAAAAGAGCGTTCACACATCTATTCCAAAATACCTCCAAACGGCTGCGCTTGTATTTGTAAACATAGAAGAGGTCTGGCTTTTGTTGATGGTTTCGATAAAAACATATTGAGGGACACTTTCGCTTGTCGAGACGTACATACTGTATGTGTGTGTGCTGGCGCTCACAGGAGCACTTAATGTGCACACGCGTCAAGCAACTGAAGCAGAGCTTGAAGGTAAACAAACAGCATTTTTTTCCATTGTTGGCTTTAAGAAGGAACATGGAAACGTTACCTGACTAACATCTAGCAGCTAAATGTGTCTGGAAAAATATTCAAAGGCTTTTATTTTCATGAACAGCGTGGATGTAAGTGTGTGCTCTGTGCTCTGATTGGGTGGAGTAGACATCTCACGTCAGCACGTCTAATTGTGAACAGCAGCATTCCGGAAAATTACCGGTAATGTTACTTCTCTTTCCGGGAAATTGCCGGAAAGGGCTGTATGTGTGAAATGGGCAGCAGACTGACTGAGTAATCGACTGAACAGCCCACCGACTTCGTTAAACCCAACCAATAGTGTTTTCAAAAGCACCAAATGAAAAATATGAAAGCATTGGCTTAGTCCCGAACCGCCATGAACCGCCAACAGCAGCAGATGCCCTTCCAGCTGCAACCCAGTACTGGGAAACATCCATACACACTCATTCACACACATAGACTACGTGTTTCCGTGGGTTTCCTCAGGGTTCTCCGGTTTCCCCCACAGTCCAAGTGTTTCCCAGTACTGTGTTGTGGCTGGAAGGCGTAAAACATATGCTTGAATAGTTGCCGGTTCATTCCACTGTGGTGACCCCTTATAAAAAAAGGAAATCAGCCAAACGAAAATGAATGAATAATATTTTTTGGTTTCAGGAAGTTCATTTATTTGGAATAGAAGAATTTGTGTTACAATATAAATGTCACTTCTCTAATTTTGTTTGATGTAATGATCTAAATAATGTGTCCTTGCTGAATAAAAGTATTCACCTAAAAACAAAACTAATATTTGCCCAATCAATCAACAATTCTAAAGACAATATCATTAAAAAAATCTTCAGATTTGCTTTGAAAATTCATTTTCCTTTGGCTTAGTCTCTGTTCATCAGGGGTCTCCATAGCAGAATGAACCGCCAACTTATCCAGCATATGTTTTACACCCATGGATGTCCTTCCAGCCGCAACCCTCTCACATTCACACACACACTCACATACACTACTGTTAATTTAGTTTATTCCATTCACCTATACCACATGTGTTTGGACTGTGAGGCAAACTTGATCACCCGGAGGAAATCCACGCGAACAAGCAAACTCCACATAGAAATGCCAACTGACCTAATTGCTAACCACTAAACCATCGTGCTACCCCTAATTTAGCCTTATATTACCTCAAATTAGTCAAGCAGCTCATCCGAAAAAAATCTAACCAAAAAGGAATGAATTATGCATATGAACGCCGTAATGGTCTGTTTCATGCTTCAGTCATCATCCTCAACTTTAAACAGACCGCAGTTAATAAACAAACATTTCGATTTTTTAACTGGGAGGACGAATGCGTTAAATTCAGCCTGTCATGATGGCGAGGCTTTTCCATCTGAGCTAAATCAGTTCATAAATATGGATTATTATCGAGATGTGTTTTCTGCGAATGGAAAAGCAGAGAGAGAGATTGTGTTTGTATATATGTTTGCGGACACTCTCTCTGCTCCCTCGACTCTTCAGCATTTTTTTCTCCATGAAATGATTTTTGTCAATTCAGAAAGCCCTGAGGCCACAGCGGCCCGGCTCTCTTTCAGGACTGGATAATTGACTCCTTTTCCTTGATAATTCATAGCTTGCATATGCCAGATATACATCAACATAAGAGCCCGTGGCCGCTCTTGCATCACCCCCGAGACACTCGAGGAGATCCAAATTTCTGCTTTCATGAATGAATTACGTCCACAAAACATCTTGTGTCAAATTTGCTTGTTAAACAGGGGGGAAATGATTCCAGCAGTGGGCTGAGAGAGTATGATGTCTCTGTTTTCTGAACGCATTCATCAAAAACTGCCAGTTGCGCTCTTTAATATTGGCCTTTTCATGAGCGAGATTATCATTATTGTGAGAAGAAAAGACGTCATTTGTTATTTCGATAGGCATGTCAGATGTTCTAGTTCTCTTAATGGATTCATTTGTGCGCTTATTGAAAAACTGTCTGACAGAATAAGGTGGATTTTCGTCATCTTTTGCTTTGTTTGAAAAAGAAAAGCCATTTTGTATGGAGATTTGTGTTTCGGGAGATTTCTACTATCTATTAAAATTGTTATTCAGTAAGATGACATTTCATATGATAAACAGTGTTGGGGTAATTAGTTACTGTGAATGTAGTTACTGTAATTAAGTTACTTTTCTGCTAAAGAATTAAGTAAGGGATTACTTTTAATGTAATCTTTTTACTTTTTTAAGCAAAATTTATAATGTCATAAGTGCTTATTACTTTGTTTAAAGCTGAAAATACATTCAGCAGTTCTGTATAAATCAGTTCAGAGAAGCAGAGGGCTTGTAGTTTTTATTATACAAATATATTCTGCAGAATACTTGTGTTTTTCAACTTTTTACATTTATCAATCTTACGTTTAAGAAACGGGCGCCACGGTGGCGTAGTGAGTAGCACGTTCGCCTCACAGCAAGAAGGTCGCTGGTTCGATCCCCGGCTAGGCCAGTTGGCATTTCTGTGTGGAGTTTGCATGTTCTCCCCGTGGTTGCATGGGTTTCCTCCGGGTGCTCCGGTTTCCCCCACAGTCCAAAGACATGCGGTACAGGTGAATTGGGTAAGCTAAATTGTCCATAGTGTATGTGTGTGAATGAGAATGTATGAATGTGTTTACCCAGAGATGGGTTGTGGCTGGAAGGGCATCCGCTGCGTAAAACAAATGCTGGATAAGTTGGCGGTTCAATCCGCTGTGGCGACCCCGGATTAATAAAGGGACTAAGCCGAAAAGAAAATGAATGAATGAATGAACGTTTAAGAAACAATAAATTTAAAGAATTCATTTCTTATTTTTCCTTTGGTTTAGTCAGCACTGGGAAATTTCCATACACACTCATTCACACACTCACTCATACACCACAGCCAATTTTGCTTATTCAATTCTACCATAGCGCACGTGTTTGGACTTTGGGGGAAACCGGAGCACCCGGAGGAAACCCACGCCTATACAAACTCCACACAGAAATGCCAACTGGACCAGCCGGGACTCAAACCAGTGACCTTCATGCTGTGAGGCTATAGTACTAACCACTGAGCCACTGTGTCGCCCTATTTAAGAAATTATTTCATAAAAATATATGTTGTACATTCCAAGAAACAGAGTAATTGTGTGTGTGTGTGTGTGTGTGTGTGTTCAGATATTTAAAAAAATACCTGATTTTTCAAAGAATATTAGATTTGTCCAGTAATCGCACATGCTTGACACATACAGTGACTTAATAAATTAGGAAATATGGTGTCATTACTTCGAAAACATTTTAAGTTTTGTGTAAAAGGTTTTACATTTTGTGTTAATTTATCTTTAATAAAAACTAAAAGGTCCAGTCTGAATCAAATTTAAAGAATTTAAAGTACATAATTTCTATTAAAAATATGTTTTTGCATAGAGATTTAAATGGATTTGGGAAGAATTAAGTAATTAATTACTTAATGAGTAACAATTTTAAAGATGTAATTAGTGATTAATTACTTTTTTTTAATGAATTTAGCCAGCACTGATGATAAACATAAAAATAACCATCATTAATTCATTCATTTTCCTGTCGGCTTAGTCCCTTTATTAATCTGGGGTCACCACGGCAGAATGAACCGCCAACTTATGCAGCATATTTTACAAAGCGGATGCCCTTCCAGCTGCAACCCAACACTGGGAAACGTCCATACGCACTCATTCTCACACCAACATGGGGAGAACATGCAAACTTCACACAGAAATACCAACTGACCCAGCTGGGGCTCGAACCAGCAACCTTCTTGCTGTGAGGCGATCGTGCTACCCACTGCACCACCGTGACATCCTAAAAATAACCTTATATAGTTTATTTGTTTGATAAAGTACAGGTTTCATTTATGAGAATGTATAGATATATAAGCTTTATAGATGCTTTTGTCTCAGACTTTACAAGTTCATAAGGCATATATGAATTATTGTATAATAGTAATTAATAATGGTGGTTCATTTCACTGTGGCGATTAATAAAGGGACTAAACCAAAAAGAAAATGAATGAATCAATGAGTAATTAATAATAAAAAATAATAATTCTTGAATTATTTTGTGTTCCGGTGTTTGTGAAGAGCTCGTCTTTGGTATGCAAGGTGAAGGATGGTGAGAGTCAGACATTTGTGAGTTTGGAGAAAAATATATCAGTTTTTTTGGCCTTGGCATTCTACAAACCTGGTCAATTTCAGCACAAGGCGAGGTATGCTTGACATAGGACGCCCTCTAATGCCTGGATATAGTAAATTACATGTATAAATAAATGGTTCTGCTGCCCTCTGCAGGCAAAAAAGCAAAAAACTATACAGAATCATTGCGTTAGTGCACAGTCATAAAGGATTTTTAACATGGATGATTTTAGAATTGCAAGTACATTTTTGATATCCAAGATAAACTATTTTATTTTATAAGGATTTTATAAACAAAAGCTTTTATCACGTGTAACTTTTTATAACGTACTCTATAAAATAAAGTTTGTATATTCATTCATTCATTCATTTTCTTTTCGGCTTAGTCCCTTTATTAATCCGGGGTCGCCACAGCGGAATGAACCGCCAACTTATCCAGCATTTGTTTTATGCAGCGGATGCCCTTCCAGCCACAACCCATCTCTGGGAAACACATCCATACATTCTCATTCACACTCATACACTACGGACAATTTAGCTTACCCAATTCACCTGTACCGCATGTCTTTGGACTGTGGGGGAAACCGGAGCACCCGGAGGAAACCCACGCAACCACGGGGAGAACATGCAAACTCCACACAGAAATGCCAACTGGCCCAGCCGATGTGTAATATATAATTCAAGAGTTCACACTTAGCTGATGATTGATTATAAAGCTTGTTTGGCATGCTGTCCCGGGAGAGAGCCCTGAGCTCATAAGATCCTCGAGCCCGGGGCTCCCTTCCGTTTGCAAGGCGAGAGGGGAGTTTGAGCTCAGGTAGATCTCGAGAACTCCCCTGCTGTAGTAGCTAATGAGCAGATAGTGATTGCTCTTAAGAGATAACTACTTACTAGGAGCATGTCTATGGTGCCGAATTAGATTAGTGAAATAACTTAAGCTGCATGTTTTTGGACGGTGGGAGGAAACCGGGGAACCCGGGGGAAACTCACGTGAGCACAGGGGAGAATGTGTAAACTCCGCACAGAGACGTCAGCTGGCTTGGTAAGGACTAGAGCCAGTGACGTTCTTGCTGTGAGGCAACAGTGCTAACCACTGGGCCACCGTGTCACCCATCAAGGAAAGTAGGGGTGGAAGGGGGATTCTTCAAAATGAAGATGGCTGTGATGTGGCACTCAGTGTATTTAAAGTGGCTTAGGAATCGTCTGATTGGTTAATCATAAATTGAATAATGCGGGACCGGCCGCAAGCAATCATAAGCACCTGATCCTCTCGAGATTACTTTATAAATAAACTTCACTTAATAATTTCTCACCATTTACAATCACTGAAGTGGTCCTAAAGTTTTAGGATTTTTTTTATAAAACACAAAACAAGATATTTTGAAGAATGTTGGGGAAAAACAGCATTTGACATCGTAGGCACAAAAAAATACTATGGATGTCAGTGGCTGTTTTCTTTCCAGCATTCTTCAGTATATCTTCTTTTGTGATCGGCAGAAGAAAGAAACTCAAACAGTAGGTGGAGCGTGAGTAAACGATGACAGAAGTTTGGGTGAACCATCGCTTTAAACAAACCCCTATGTAGTGCCATATGCTGATATAAATTATGCGATGGTGTTTCTGATTTCACTGTGTGCAGGAGGATGTAAAGATGTCCAGAGATTGACGTGAGGATGATGATGGATGTGAGACCTTTCAAAATCAGCTGTAAGAAAACACAGATGAAGTGCAGGTGAATGGTGTCATGATGTATGGAGCATTAATTGAAATGTCTGAGTAACTGTTGTAAAGAAATTTCAGATTCAATGAATGACAAATCACATAACTGAAAATCACAAATAATTATTACATTTGTCACTACTTACATTTTTTTCTGGTCTAATTGGAGTTTCCAGGGCACCATGGTGGCGCTGTGGGTAGCACAATCGCCTCACAGCAAGAAGGTTGCTGGTTCAAGCCTCGGCTGGGTCAGTTGGCATTTCTGTGTGGAGTTTGCATGTTCTGCCGTGTTGGCGTGGGTTTCCCCCTGGTGCTCTGGTTTCCCCCACAGTCCAAACACATGCACTATAGGGTAATTGGGTAAGCTAAGTTGTCCGTGGTGTATGCTTGGGAATGAGTGTGTATGGAGGTTTCCCAGTGATTTCCCAGGATTGCAGCTGGAAGGGCATCCGCTGCGTGAAACATGGTTGAGCCGGCAGCTAGCTCTATGCAACTCTCACATGGTCACCCGGTCAGTACCTGGATGGGAGACCACATGGGAAGGCTAGGTTGCTGCCGGAATTGGTGTTAGTGAGGCTAACAGGGGGCGCCCAACCTGTGGTCTGTGTGGGTCCTAATGCCTCAGTATAGCGACGGGGACTATGTACTGCTCAGTGAGCGCCGTCTTTCGGATGAGACGTTAAACCAAGGTCCTCACTCTCTGTGGTCGTTAAAAATCCCTGGATGTTCTTCGTAAAAGAGTAGGGGTTTAACCCCGGCATCCTGGCCAGATCTGCTCATTGGCCTCTGTCCACCATAGTCTCCTAACCATTCCCATATCATAATTGGCTCAATCACTCTGTCTCCTCTCCACCAATCAGCTGGTGTGTGGTATGCGGTCTCATCAAACTCATCCAGGTGGATGCTGCACACTGGTGGTGGATGAGGAGATCCCCCCATTGTGTAAAGTGCTTTGAGTGCCCAGAAAAGCGCTATATACATGTAAGCAATTATTATTATTATTATTATTAAAACATATGCTGGATAAGTTGGCGATTCATTCCACTGTGGCACCCCCTGATTAATAAAGGGACTTTCAATAGTTCACACTTAGCTGATGATTGATTATAAAGCTTGTTTGTCATGCAATACCGGGAGAGAGCCCTGAGCTCATAAGATCCTCGAGCCCGGGGCTCCCTCCCATTTGTAAGACGAGAGGGGAGTTTGAGCTCAGGTAGATCTCGAGAACTCCCCTGTCATAGTGGCTAAAGAGCAGATTGTAACTGCTCTTAAGGAGAAAAATATTTACTAGGAGCATGTGGTGATTTAGATTAGTCAATTAACTTAGGTTGCCTGTTTATGGACGGTGGGAGGAACCCGGGGGAAACCCACATGAGCACGGGGAGAATGTGAAAACTTCACACAGAAATATCAGCTGGATTGGTAAGGACTAGAACCAGTGATGTTCTTGCTGTGAGGCAACAGTGTTAACCACTGGGCCACAGTGCCACCCATCTAGGAAAGGAGGAGGAGTAGGGGTGGAAGGGGGGATTCTTCAAAATGAAGATTGCTGTGATGTGGAGCTTAGGGTATTTATAGTGGCTTAGGAATCGTCTGATTGGTGCATTGTAAATTGAATAATGCGGGACCGGCTGCAAGTAATCATAAGCACGTGATCCTCTCGAAATTTGTTTATAAATAAACTTCACAAGCTAAAAAGAAAATGAATGAATAAATAATTGGAGTTTCCTAGTCACTACATATTTTTCTCAGCTCTTTGTAAGTGATAAAAACGTACAGATTTTCTTCAGCGTGTGTGTGTGTGTGTGTGTGTGTGTGCGCGTGCATGCGTGCGTGCGTGCGTGCGTGCGTGTGTGTGTGTGTGTGTGTTGATCATCTACACATTTATGCAGCTCTGCGTGAAGTCTACAGCCACAACTCTTGGAGCACGTTTCTGTCAAAAATGCCATCCTGATTCCTTCCAGCTCTGTTCACGTTAAGACCTGTTGTCATGAATAACATTAAAAGGGAATTTATGTTTCTGCTCAAATGTAGGTTTTATTGTTTTATTCCTGCTTGACATGCTTTGAACAGCACATGTTTCAGCTTCAGATCAGTGGCGGACAGTGAGGCGTTTCCGCACAGCATGCTGACATACATGGAATGAAGCTGTATATAATATCCAACAGGTCAGGAAGGATATTAACCTGCTGGAGATTTATCTTCAATCCTTCAAGTACTTTTTTGAGACATTTGATACATGTGCACGGTGGCTCAGTGGTTAGCACTGTCGCCTCACAGCAAGAAGGTCGCTGGTTTGAGTCCAGTTTGGGTCAGTTGGCATTTCTGTATGGAGTTTGCATGTTCTGCCCGTGTCCCCCACAGTCCAAAGACATGCACTATAGGTGAGTTGAATAAACTAAATAGGCCATAGTGTATGAGTGTGTGTGAATGTGAGTGTATGGCTGCTTCCCAGTACTTTGTTGCGGCTGGAAGGGCATCCGCTGCGTAAAACATATGCTGGAATAGTTGGTGGTTTATTCCGCTGTGGCGATTCCTGATAATTAAGTAACTAAGCCAAAGGAAACTGATTGAATTAATGAAGTTGGACTTTAGCATTGTAAGATGTGCAGAAAGTAAGACTGAAATTGGAGTTCCTAATTTGGGGGACACAATAAAAGTCACAAACAGCTACAAACCTCATAATGTGTAATATCCTGAAAAGCTTATTCACGTTTGTACACTTAAAGGTGCAGTATGTAAGTGTGGCACCCAGTGGTTGAACTAGGTATTGCACTCCTGGATCAAAACAAACGTAAGCGCAGGTTGCCAGATTGAGGACAGGAGCGAGTGATTTTAATTATGTGCTCTAAACAAAAGCAACGGCACCCGATAGAAAGAATACTCTCCATACTAAAAGGAGTTTTTGTCCAAACCTACACCATCTACGTAATCTAATATGAACTGATATATTAGAAACGGCTTCTGTTTCTCACAGCTGAACAACAGAAAACTGACAATGATCAGCTCAGGTACACCTCATGTGCTTTATTCAGTGTTAAATGCTAACAATGTGAGTTTGAATGCCATTTTACATGACATTTATTGCCATATACTAAAAGCAGCAGGAGATAGTTCACCCCAGATCCTGAAAATAAAATAAACCGTTTGAAATTGAACTTGAACTAAACACATATCAGTGATTCAGCATCTACATTTAATAATGTTAAAGAGGTTTAATATGTGTTAAATAGATTATAAACCTCACCATTTCGTGAGTGAGTGCATATTATGTTCTTCTAAATGGCTGAATTTACATTTCTGTCGTGTTTCATCTGGTGCAAACAGCCAAATTGCTCATCACTGCGTATCTCTTCACGAAGTGTGTTGTTAGGACACGTAACCCGCTCACCTAAAGTTTATGTTTAATATTTATATCATTTGCTAATTAATAACCTCGTGGAACTGAATCTGCGTCTCATTTCGGAGTCTGCTACTGTCCACCAGAGGTCACATTTCTGTCACGGACGCATGCTTTCAGAGCCTTTCTGAATGAATGAATGAATGGGATATGCTGTTTTCCACCAAGGCAACCCGGAGTGCTGAAATATAATTAGCTAAACTGGCAATGGGCGGGTTAAAATGACCAAAACAAAGACAGCGTTCTAGCACGGAAAACACATTTTCAAAGCAGAATATCTGACTTCAGCATTCTTTTTCAGATAAACAAGAATGTTCACTTAGCATGTTTCTTAAATATCTGCAAACATATTATGGTATTTTTATGCTTTAGAAGAGTCAAAACATAAAAAGCACCTTCAAAAACTTACATACAGCACCTTCAAATCCATGAATAGATCTCATAGGTATTTGTAAAAATGTTTGATATTGCGTTAATGCTTTAGTACTTTCAAAAGGATTTTTAAAACTTTTTAATATTATTATTAATTACAATATATTATGTGTAAATGAAAATTATTATAATAAACTGCCATTGCTTTGAAGAAATGTAAGCATTCTTTGTTAGATTTACGCACAGACATGCTTGTAGATGTACTGTAAATGAGTGTGTTCGTGGGAGGAGCTGTTCATGATTCTTCTGGATGGAGTGTAGCTGATTCTCATTACTTTTCTTCTTAGCAATTCTCTTTCCTCAGTCGTCTGTATGGCATATTTTTGTTGCATGTGGATCTCACATAAAGAAGAGGCTATAAAGTCTACCATGAGCTTCTGATCTTTGTCATTCCGCTTCTTGAATTCTGGTTGAACTCCAGCCGGCGCTGTACTGAAATCAGAGGCGGTTTACACAGTAAGTGCACATTTTGCTTGACTTCATCTGTTTAGGATTCTGCCATGCTACTATTAAACCTAGTGGAAATTAAATTATGATCATCACAAGATTATTTTCTATGCAGTTTGGATATATGAAGTTATGTCGAGTGTAATAAGTATGGAGTTGAGTATAATTTATGTTGGAGATATTAGTGTCATTTTTTTTTTTGGTGGAAAGAAATGTAACGCAAGAAAATAGTGTAACGCTTTATTTTTTATCATAACTTGTTTATGCTTTGTATATTAAACAATTTTAACAATGCAAAGTATTTAAAAAGTATATAAAATTATATATATAATAACAAAAAATGTAAGGAGAGATATTGTATGTCACATTAAAACTGTGTATTGCACTCAGCTATAATGAATGTATGCATGTTTAATATTGAAAATGCATCCGTTTGTCTCTGTTCTGCTGCAGTGATGCTGAGACTGTGTGCACGTTGGCTGGTTTTGCTGTCGGCAGCGCAGCTTGCTTTGGCTCAGCTGGAGGATTTTGATGATGAAGATGAAGATCCTGAAGATCTTGTAGAAGACAATAGAAGTGGAAGAAGTAAAAGTAAACCAGTCACCTCAAACGTGATCCCCAAAAACAATGGTAAATATTACATGCTCTTCAGCTCAAATGCTTTTTAAAACACTCATTTTCAAAACACGTTTTATTTTAGTAGTAGTAGTAGTAGACTTTATTGTCCTTGACAGGAAATTTGTTATGGGCATTACCATATTGTTGCAGATATTCCATAAAAACAGACAATAAAAACAATACAAAACCCAGTAGTTACAATAGTTATAATGCTAATTAAGATAAACTCTTGTTAAGTAAACCCACTGAAACTGGTACAAAGGATCTCCTATATCGGTTCAACCGACCCTTTGGGACTTTATATCTCCTACCAGAAGGAGATAGGCTTTAAAAACACCAGTAAGTATTGATCCAGACAGGTGGTGTGAGATAATCAGATTTCATTCTTGGATCTGTCAGGCAGGGTGTGGTCGTCAGATTTCAGATGGAAATGTCGATTGAGGAATTTTTGGTTTCCATCAAATGATTGAAATACTTCATAAGAGCTGCTGTGCTGTCTGCTGTGCTCTCCGGGGCTTTTGAGTTTGATCTGAACCCTGCTTGCTGTCCTGGGGCAAATTTCCTCTTTGACATGTTCCTTCTTTTTCTTCATAAACGTGATTTAGTGGGGACTGGGGCCGTTTCAGCTGGTTCACATTTATCTTTAACATTGCGTTTGGTTTTGACAGCCACTTTGAGGTATTTGGCTGATAGTATTTGTATAATTAACCAAACTGTTGTCAAGTTATGGAAAATAGGCATCAGTGGCTGACCTTTTTTAATGCATTTTTATGAAAAACATAGGAAAAAAAACACACTCAGCTATGTTGCTGTTTGTTTTTGCGTTGTTGGTTTACAATTGTAGTTTTTGATCACATTTTGATTTGGATTTTTTGTTAAAAGTTTTAGTCATTTGCTTTTAGCACATTTTAGCATTGCGTTTGTATTTTATAATTCACTTATTTTGCCCTTATTTGTGACTTTTTAAATGTCACTGTATGTTTTAAATTCACAGATGATATATGACATATGCATATGATATTTAGTTTGTCAAATAAAAAATAAAATAAAACAAAATTAAAGCAAAATAAAATCATTCAGACAAAAGTTCAGACAAACAAATGAATAAAATGTGTACAGAATAAAAGTTCTACCTGTAATGGGGGTTAAGTGAAAATAGATGGATGGATGGATGGATGGATGGATGGATGGATGGATGGATGGATGGATTACTAGATGGATGGATGGATTAGATGGATGTATGGATTACTAGATAGATGGATGGATTACTAGACAGAATGGATGATGAAAGGACGGACAGACGGATGGATGGATGAATTACTAGATAGATAGATAGATAGATAGATAGATAGATAGATAGATAGATAG
>CAIGQQ010002494.1:2901839-2946379 GCA_903798035.1 Danio albolineatus
CACTCTGAACAGATCATTTGAATCAGTGAAGTGTTATCCGTCGACTCTGTTATCTGTCGGACATCTGTGTTGTAAATGAATCATACAAACATTTTAATATGACTATTATTATATCACAATAATATTAGTGAAATTAATTTAAAAACTAGATAAATATAAATGTACACACATTTACACAAGTAAGTACATAGACTCAATGATGGGCAAAAAATCGGTGGGAATCTGTGGATTTCTGTGGCCACAGTTTCTGTGTGGGCCTAATCATAAGTGATTCATTATAAAGAGACAGATAAACACAAGAAGTTAAGCCATGGTTAGAAAAAACTAAAGCCAGAAAACGAAGGGAATTGTTGTAACATTTGTTCTAAATAGGGCCAAACAGAATCTGTGGTCTTTTTTAGCTATTTCTGATTAGAATTTTTCATTCATTCATTTTCTTTTCGGCTCAGTCCCTTTATTTAATCCTGGGTCGCCACAGCGGAATGAACCGCCAACTTATCCAGCATATGTTTTACGCAGCAGATGCCCTTCCAGCTGCAACCCATCTCTGGGAAACATCCATACACACTCATTCACACACATACACTACGGACAATTTAGCCTACCTAATTTACCTACGTATACCACATGTCTTTGGACTTGTGGGGGACACCGGAGCACCCGGAGGAAACCCACGCAACCATGGAAAGAACTTGCAAACTCCACACAGAAATGCCAACTGACCCAGCCGAGGCTCGAACCAGCGACCTTCTTGCTGTGAGGCGTTCATGCTACCCACTATACCACTAGATATATATATAATAGCAATAATAATTATTATTTAATTAATTTTTTAAGAATCTGCGGATTATGTGGAATGGTAAAATATAAATGGTAATATAATGGAATGGTAAAGAAAATACATTGAAAAAAAGTTACATTGTAAATCCAACTTGTTTGGAAAATAAAGCTATAGTCTCTCTTCTATTACATCCACTAAAAGACAAAGAAAATATTCCTGGACATTTTATTATTAGTGTTACAACATTGACATATTTCTGCTTCTTCAGGGCGAGAGAGGATTTCCCGGACCACCAGGGATACAGGGAGAGACTGGCATTGGACTTCCAGGACCAAAGGTTGGCTTATATACATAAAACCATCTGATATTATGAACCCGTTTAACTAATATTGGTAATCATAAGACACATGATTTCTTTATTTTTAGGGTGATGTGGGCTTTCAGGGAAGAATGGGTCCTCCTGGGCCTCCTGGGCTTGGCGAGCCAGGTTTACCGGTGAAAAATAAATCAAATTAATCAACACAGGCTCATTAGAAATAGGTCCTTCAGCCTACAGTATACTTTAGTGAAACTGCAAACATGTACCTCGACATGCATTTGACTGCAGTTTTTTGGTAAAATGATGCCAACAACTTTTGTTCCTTTGACACAAATGATATTTACAGAGACATATTGTCGACAAGAAAAAGGATCATTATCATAAAGTACTTAGCACAACACCAAATAATTACCATCAATCAACTTAACAGGGTTTGTGATTTGTAGTCAAATACATTTCATCAGCTGTCTATTTCCTTATGGCGTTTGCTCATAGCTCACTTTGTACGGTACTGTTCTTGTGCTTGTGGGTTTGAGTCCGGTGAAGCATGCTTTCACAAAAGGGGTAAAAGCAGTGTAAAATCAAGGTAAAACTATGTAGTCGTAGTGCACTTTTCACTTGTGTGTGCTTTTGAAAGCACTATTGGTTGCGTTTATGGAAGGGTTTCAGTAAGTGGTTTGCTGGTGATCTGTACAACATGCTCTACCTTCTTTTGGACGTGTACAAAAAGGATTTCTTTCTAAAACGTACAGCAAAATGTACTGTAAGTAACGTATTTTATATTCACAAATATGTACACAGCGCCCTCTAGTGGATTTGTTATTTGAAACGCGCATTGAAATGTACCCGGAGCAACTAATTTTACATTTCGCAAAAATGTAGGCTGGGGCACGTATTTCCAATGAATCTGAGCTGAAATATACACACGGCCCTGCATATAATATTGATTGCAATTGGCATTGAATATATTGATACAGTCCTAAACTCTACAATGATGTTTACTCTGAAGGGGCCACAGGGGCCACAAGGTTCGCCAGGAGAAAAGGGCCCTGCAGGAGAGGGTTTCCCAGGACCAAAGGTACGCACTTCATGTTTATCATTTTCAGATCCAGTGTGTGTGAGACCTATCAAGGCTATCCAGAGGTTTATTATGTGTTTTATTCACGTTGTGTCTTGTGCGCATGGTTTTTATCAGAGAGCCTTTGAAATGTTTGAACCTTCTGACCTCTAAGTTTATATTTCTGAGTGATCTATCATTCTTTCATCTGTTTTTATGATTAAATAATAGGTCATATTCCAATATTGCTACGTTCTGCGGTGTATCTGAAAAGGGCAGGGTGTGTTAGATATATTTTTGCAGATGATGGGTCGGTGACTGAAAGTGCATGCAGTAAAA
This sequence comes from Danio albolineatus, assembly GCA_903798035.1. Lineage (NCBI taxonomy): Eukaryota > Metazoa > Chordata > Actinopteri > Cypriniformes > Danionidae > Danio > Danio albolineatus. The sequence continues at coordinate 2,904,336 of CAIGQQ010002494.1, forward strand.
GACATGGCATTTGACTTCAGATGTTTGTTGACTGAGTTGACAACAGTTCAGAAGGAGTTTTTCACTAAGGTGATCATCTTTAACAACATGAATTACTTATCAAATATTGTCTACACATATACCTTACTGTACGCTGAATGAAACGGGCGAAGGAATTACATTGTACACATTTTAACTTGCAAAGAAATTTGATTTAGGGTTCCACGGTGGCGTAGTGGGTAGCACGTTTGCCTCACAGCAAGAAGGTCGCTGGTTCGAACCTCGGCTGGGTCTGTTGGCATTTCTGTGTGGAGTTTCCATGTTCTCCCCGTGTTTGCTAGGCAGATTCTAAGGGCCCATGCACTCTAGGGGCCCACAGAGATCTGCTTTATAATTAATAACAGTTCTATAATGTAATATAAATTATGAATGTATCTCTAAATTAAAAGTAAAACAATTTATTAGTAATAAAAAACAAAAATACGGCTTATATCTGCCTCTCGTGTCTGTCACTGTCAAATTGCACCCCCCTCCTTTCACTGTATGGTTCAGTCCGTCAGTAGCGGGAAGAGAGTTGATGCTTTGAGTGCGATCGTCAGGTAAACTGTCAAAGCAGCGATGTCCTCGAGGTTAACATCAGCTGCGTCCCAAATCACATACTTATGCAATATTCTACGCCATTTTGTGGTATAAATAGTGTAAGTAGTGCGTTCACACTGAAAACTCTAAAATAATAAGTGCACTTTAATTACCCTGATGATGCACTCAGCATCATTTATGGGTCTCGGCTTATTTATGGGTCTCATTGTGATATAATTTAGTGTCTTATTGATTTGTGTCACTGTCTCAGTGTATTGCACATTGTATGACACACTATTGCAGTACAGTTATTTAAATAGTTATACACTGGTGTTTTGTGTCTTTGGAAATGTACAATTTTCAGTGAATATTTGATTACTGTTCCTTTTTCTATACTACATTTACATTTGAACAATAAATCATCTGCTAGCTACAGTCATGGCCGTTCTCTTACTAAATACTGATAAGTAGTGGACAAAATCAATAATAAAATGCATAGGTCAGTATAACTACATTGCAGACAAAGAGTTTGGATAGCTAGCTTGGTAGTAGGGGACCCATCCTCATATTTGTTCATGGGGCCCAAAATTGCTAGCGGCGCCCCTGTTGCTAGGTTTCCTCCAGGTGCTCCGGTTTCCCCCACAAGTCCAAAGACATGCGCTATAGGTGAATTGGGTAGACTAAATTGTCAGTAGTGTATGTGTGTGAGTGTGAATGGATGTTTCCCAGTAATGGGTTGTAGCTGGAAGGGCATCCGCTGCGTAAAACATATGCTGGATAAGTTGGCGGTTCATTCCGCTGTGGCGACCACAGACTAATAAAGGGACTAAGCCGAAAAGAAAATGAAGATGAAATTTGATTTAACCTTCATAATACATTAAACACTCTCAGTCTGTTTAGACCTGAAGAATTATTATTTTGTAAAACAGTCTAATTAGTGTTAAGTAACTAAGCAAAAATTTATAACGTATATTTGAAAAAGTTTCTTCTCTTTCGCTTTCCCTGTAATTTTCCTGCCAAACGGCCTCGGCTGGAGACAAACAACTTCTCCCGGATAGCAAGATAAGGAGACGCTCTGAATTCCTGCTCCCTGTCAAGGACACCTGTTGGACTCTACAGGCTTACACACACACACACACACACACACACAAACACACACACAGCTACAGATAGACTATCACTACCTAACCCCGCATCCCACGCCTTCGCATGCTTTCACCCACTGGAGTGGGTAGGCGGGTCTGTGACCAGCGCTCTCTAGCTGCAGGACCAGATGGCTGCCACCCTCATCAGACTATATCCACATCCCCTGTTCCCATCCCCTGTTGCAATGTTATGTCTATGTCTATGTGCTTGATTGCTGGGGCTTTTTTTCTCCCTGATCTCACAGTGCCCTAATTCAAGGACAATGTGAGAGGGAGTTTTTTTCGCCTCCCTCCCCAAATGTATGCTATTTCCTATTTCTAAAATGCCTACCTCTCGTCGATGGTCGGGGGGGTTCTATTTCACTGCATGAAAGTGTCTATGACGAATAAAGGCTTCATTCATTCATTCATATATGATCAGCTACTTCTTTTTAATGAATAAAATAAAATAAAGAAAAATTTCATGTTACCTGGTGTTACCATGGTATTCAAATTATTTGAAAATGTCAAATTATACATGAATAACAATGGAATTAATAGAGTTTAATTAGGTTGAATTTGTCATTTGTGATTGCTCAGAACAGTAAAAAATAAATCCATAAATATAAACGAAATAGCATCAAAACAACAGAAGCATTGCTATGAAAAGTTTTCAAACTAAGTCAATGGTTTAAATGTTTGTCTTTTACAGGGAGAGAGGGGTCTGGAGGGGCCAAAGGGACCCCGAGGACCTGCAGGTACTGCCATTAAAGGAGACAGGGTAAGCACAGAGATCAAATAAGCTTTGAGCTATTATCTTATGCATTTTTTCTCCTTTAATACTCTGATGCTTTTCTTTCCCCTAAGAATTAATCCACATATTTGTTCTTAAAGAGATAGTTCACCCTACAATGAAAATTAGTCACTATCTGCTCACCATCAAGTGGTTTCAGACCTTTATGAGTTTCTTTGTTCTGTTGAACACAAATGAAAACCTGTAACCATTGACTTCCATGTTAATTGTTTTTCCTACTATAAAAGTTAATGGTTACAGGTTTTCATTTGTGTTCAACAGAACAAAGAAACTCATAAAGGTCTGAAACCACTTGATGGTGAGCAGATAGTGACTAATTTTCATTGTAGGGTGAACTATCTCTTTAACCCTAAAGTTTGACTAGTTTACATATTTGCTTTATTAAACTCTTCTCTGTGGATGTGTAAAGGAACATGTCCCAGCATGCAGTGCTGTCAGTACTCAGCCTGTGGCCAAGACATATATGAATATCAATGTTGTATCTTTTACACATTCCAAGTCTTTTATATAAGATAATGCATGATCTGACGAATTAGCTTGACAGTGTGCTTATTTGCGTTTGTGTTCTTTAAATAGGGGGACGTAGGTTCTCCTGGGCTTCCAGGACCACTTGGGCTAACCGGAGCAGGGATACAAGGAGAGAAAGTAGGAAAAAACTTGAGCATTAAGTAAAAATGTATCCATGTTTATTAATGCATTCATTATTTTTACATGATTTTTTTAGGGTGTAGAAGGACCACGTGGACCCCCAGGAAGCAGAGGACCACCGGGCGAGGGCTACCCTGGACCAAAGGCAAGAGTTTTTGTCATTGACGTAATTTAAGTGAGTTATAAAAGGCTTTGGCAAATGTAATTTAAGGATGTCTGTATGTGCTTGAAGGGTGATCAGGGTTTACCAGGTGAGAGCGGTGCACCAGGAGAGAGAGGAGCAGGAGAACCGGGAGCTAAAGTAAACCTTCTTCACCGTACTCTGAAAACATTATTGACTGTATTATCTTTATAAATTCACAATCTTGGTTTTAACCACTTGCTCTTGCTCTAAATCACACCAAGCATGATAACTATAAAGCATTCAGAATGTAACACAACAGCAGAGCTCAGACCACAGCTACAGTGTTCAGCATAATTGAGCACACCCCATTTTGAAAATGGATATTTTTATTCATTATAGGCAATGTATTTTGGTGCGTTTAAAGAAAACAGATTTATTAAACAAATATATTTATTAAAATTATATTTCAGCCACTGAACATTTTAGAAATTAAAAGATAATACAATTAAATTCATGCAAAATATCACAAAAAAACATTACAACCTACAAAAATTCAACTAAATTTTAATTTTTTTTGCTTCTCTTGATTTTTCCTCTTTTTTAAAAATGCACTTAGTGTTTTTTATTACATATGAATTTGAGTGTGCTAGTTTTTGGACTGTTATCGTAAGTTATTTTTTTTTAGATTAGCTCCAGATTTGGCTTTAGTACTGACTAATCTAACGTATATGCACAAATATTATTTTGCATAGCTTCCTATTAAAATATTAATTTAAAAGATAGATTTGTGAGGGGTGTACTTATATATGCTGAGCATTGTATATATATAAAATGTAAAGAAATTATATCGTTGGGATATCTTTCAGAATGATTGTTTTCAGCCAGCTGATACAGCTAAAAAAACACTGAATCCATTAAAATATACTGTAAAGTATAGGGTATAATATACAGTAAAATATATGGTTCTTGCTATTTAAATCTACAGATGACATTATGGAGAAGTTATGATTGCTGTTAAGCCCTCTTTTCAAATATTATTTAAAGATAATTTCTCCTGGGAACTATTGGCTATTCCATGGGAAATAATGATTCAAAATACATGGATGTTTTACAAGCCAGGCTGGCAAATTGCAGTATAGTAATAAAAGTACCTCAGATATGCAGTTTTGTTGCCTCCTCTGAAAACTCTGTGTTAAATAGGATCTGTTGTTTTTAATTCCACTACACTGATTATTATAGATTAGATTAATTACACAAGCTGGATTCACAGGTCAGATGCGCTAGTAGCAGACTGAGGACATCTGCAGGGTACAAAGGAGTAATACAAAAAGAAAAGTATAATTTAAAATAATAATACACAGTTATTTTGTCAGTGAGGAGGCGAATATATTTATCTTTGTATATTTATAGTTATAATGTTTGTTATGAACAGGCCTTTTTTCATGCATGAAAAGAGGTTGCTTTTGTGAAAATAGTTGATTTTGTTGTTGTTTTGTTTGTATGTATTCCCATTTAGTGTATTTTTTGCATACTCTAATAAAAAAAAATTAAAAAAGAGAAAATAGTTGATTTAAAATTCATAAAAATTCTAAAATAAGCATAGGTAAATTCAAATTTAGATAAAATTAATACCTATGAGCCAGATGGGGAACTCTTTATAACGTGCACATGCAAAATCACGAGGCTTCTTGATCATGGTAGTTTTTCTGGTTTGAGCAGTTCATACTGAAGGAAACTATAGGTTTTTGGAATAGAATATTTTCTATTCTGCCAATTCAACAGTTGGATCAAAATGAGACACACGAGCTATAAACACAGCTGACCACACATCTTGATCACGTTGATCTTTATTAGTAGATGATGACTATAAATGTCCAGGTTTAAAATGCTAGAAACCATAAAACAAGCACTGCTTTTTTTCCAGAATGTTCCCTGTCACTTCCGCATGCAGCATTCAGGATCTAAATTGTGTTGTCCAAGTCCAATATTATGTTCTGTGTTAGGTTGATTCGATGATTTGAATTATTTTAAACATGTGCAGGGGGAACCTGGAGCTCCAGGACTGTCAGGATTACCAGGTTTACCAGGAGAGGATGGAGCTCCTGGACAGAAGGTACCAGTCTAACCTTAATCATTAATAAAGTGGTCCTATTATGATTTGTACTGTCTTAACTTCTTGCCACAAAAGTAAATAATTAGACACAAAAATTTGATCTGAGCTGGATTCATCATATAAACCCTCTAAACTTAAAGCTTACAGAAGGAAACATGGCTGTATGCAGCCTACACTAACCCTACCTATTATAGACATTCAGTCACAACAGTACAATTGTGCCATACAGTGACAAATAAGCATATTTAAATGTATTCACTAACAAGGGGATTTGAAGTACCCAGATGAGCCTTGTTTTTATTTAGGAGTCACTTTCTTTGGAGTGTTGGGTTCACCAATCAGAATTAGGTATTCTATAGAGCCATGTAATTAATGAGTATTACAATATATCTGTCTGTTTCTGAAGTCTGTTTTATAGTCTGTGTCTGGACTTCCTCAGTTCTAACAAGTTCTAACAAGGCTTTGTAATGCATGTAATTATTTTTTTTAAGAGTAACTTAGTCACAAGCTGTAAAGGCACCGCCCATTTCTGGGAAGAAAGGTGGGGCACAGCAGCTCATTTGCATTTAAAGAAACGTTTTGGGGCTATTTGCAGCATGATAATAATATATGATGATAATATATGACGGTGAAGTATTTTGGGGACAGCCAAGATAAGATTATAAAGGGTATAATAGGACCCCTTTAAATCATTTTACTTTTTTAGTTTACATCAGCATCTTAGAAAAGGCCAACCACTGTATGTATTTCAGGGAGAACCAGGAGCCACTGGTTTGAGAGGTGCTGATGGAGCAGCAGGATTGGGCATCCAGGGTGAAAAAGTAACTCTTTTACCCTTCACACTTTTAGTTTTCTGAAATCAGCCTAAAGACCCCATTAAATTATAGCTTTATGGATGAGATTTTCAGTCAACTATCAACTTACAACTGAATTTATCAATTGAATGTGAATTTTAAGGGTGATCAAGGTCAGAGGGGAATCCGTGGATTAGCAGGTCCACCGGGAATAGCTGGACCCTCAGGGTCAAAGGTGAGGATCTAGTTTTCTGCAATTAATCTGAAATATTTTGTCTTTTGGTCCCTAGACATTATAAAAGAAATATGTGAATCTTTTTGTAGGGAGAACCTGGCACCCCTGGGCGACAGGGACTACCTGGGTTACCAGGACGGGCAATATCAGGACCAAAAGTAAGAGCTTTTCTATTGCAGTTAACTAATTTTTGGTATTTGTAACATAACACAAAGGAAATCTTATTATCTTATTACAGGGTGACATAGGCCCACCAGGTCCATCTGGTCCAGTAGGAGAGACAGGATATGGACTTACTGGACCCAAGGTTAAAATTATTTTCAACAATGGTTAAGTAAAGTAAATCCATGTTCTTCATCTGTTGTCAGTCTTCCTCAAACACGAATGTGCTTTGTTTCTCAGGGGGATCGCGGTGACCCGGGTCTTCCTGGTCTGAGTGGTCTGAAAGGGGATGGATATCCTGGTCCTACAGTACGTAAAAACATTTACAAGCACTTATTGAAATCTATCTTATTTTCATGACATTGTGAAAAGTCTTAAATGGACAGTTCACCCCAAAAATTTAATTCTGTCATTTACTGACCCTCCACAAAAAGGAAACTGGGGATTTGCAAAGGATTTTGTCCAACTATGGAAAGCAATAACAGTATTCAAAATATCTGCTTTTGGTTTCAGTGGGAAAATTTGAAATTATGAAAGTTTGGAACCACACAGAGGAGTCAGGTTTCTCACACTGCTTGAAAATATTCAAAAGTATGTGAATTTTAGACATATGGATTCAAGACCTGGAAAGTACAATCATAAGTCCTTAAAAAGCTTGAAGTTATTTCAACAATTGTATTGTGCTGCTGTCAGAAACAAGGAAAATTATACCTTAATCTTAAATTTAAATCTTGTACAAGAACTATGACAAATAATGCACAATTTACAAAGAACGAAAACGACTGTTTGAAACGGTCTAAATTTTTGGAAAATACACGTTCAAAACATCATCATTGCTCTGATATCTTGACGTAAATATTAAGTGTAAGTGTTAAGTACAGTAGGGACTTTCATGTTGCTATATATGCTGGCGTTGTGAATTACAAAGGCGCTTGATTTGAAAGGAATGGGGAATAAATCTGCTGTTTACGGAAGAATGGGGACCCAAATAGTGAGTACATTTTCATTTTTGGGTGAACTATCCCTTTAATGAAGCAGCATGAGCCATGATTTGCTGTTGTGTGTGTTTGTCATTAGTTTTCTGTCTCGTTTTATAGGGCCCTCCTGGTCTTCCTGGTCTTCCAGGTGAACCAGGTCAAGAAGGCATAGGAATACCAGGACCAAAGGTAGCATGATTATCATAGGTCACCCTTTAGAAATGAAAATCATCAATATACAGGGTGTTTATTTATAATTGTGTCTCAGGGTGATGTTGGCTTCAGAGGTTTACCAGGTCCACCTGGACCTCCAGGGGAAGGACTGCAAGGACCACCTGTAGGTCATTTAAATAATAATTTCATCTTGATGTAGCACGTTTTCCACATGTGGTATCACATTCTTGCATCAGATAATCTCCCGTTCTGCAGTAAGTTTTCGAAATAAGACGAATAAAGGTAATTATTGGACGTAAAATATGGTGATGTGCAATTCAAATGACACCATTATTGTGCAATATAATAAATATATAACATTGACTGCTCACTTAAAATGCATAAAAATAAACAGTAGCTTATTAATAATTTTATATAGCGCCTTTAACATTGCATATCATTTAGTTTAAAAAGTCATTTTTCCTTGAAATGTCTTCTAACGCAGTATTTATTCTGACATTTTTAACCATATAATCACTTCAAATACCAAATCACACTATTATCTGGGGTTCCTGTTAGACATTCTGTCTCCCTAAATGAACTTTCCTTGCATCGCATGCCATTACTCAAAGGCTTCATCTTTTACTACATCATCTTAACAGCACATTTATCATATTGCTGCACTTGCGATCATATTTTCGGCACACATACACGCACAAATCTGTTTCATATTGTCCCAGAATCTGAATGAAGTAATCCAGTAACCTTAGCGTCATTCCAGATGTTCGAGTGCTACTTTTATCTTAGCATGAATGACTCTGAATGTGTGCTTTATCCTTTTTGATTTGGGCTGAATAACCTGTCTCTGATTACACCAGGGCACCATGGGAAGACCAGGACCTTCTGGACCCACTGGACAACCAGGACAAGGTATACAGGGTTCAAAGGTGAGACACTGACATACATGTACAGTTGAAGACAAAATCAGCGTAGGCTCATGGGTGTCGCGGACGAAGGTGAAGCGTGGGGGCGGTGTTGTGTCGCAGATGAAAGTGAAGAGCGAGGGGGCGGGTAGTCGCAGATGAACGTGAGTAGCAGGCAGGGTGTGGTGCGTGTGAGGAGGGGGATTGGTAAAATGAGGTGCCAGATCATATTTCAGCAGTGCCGGATTCTGCTTGTTCCGGCACAAATTAAGCCCTGGGTATGATGCAGTACCTTTTCGTGCTTACCGTATGGATGACTTTGCCGATGTTACCAGTTTGTCCAGTGGCTATAGTAGTAGATGCAATGTAGAGTTGACCACGACAACGGGGTTCAAGTTCAGCGAAGAACGGTTCCAGAAAGCGGGTGAGACGAAAACAGAAGCCAAAAAATAAATAAATGAAGTAGATAACAGGGTGAGAATGTGGTAAAATCTAAAAACGTGGTAAAAATCAGGTGAGGGCTTTTCTTTTTCCGCATTGCTTGTTGAAACTGTCGGTTGGGTTTAGGGAAGTGGGTGGGCGAGTCAATCTGTGCTTTTGAAAACACTATTGGTTGGGTTTAGGGAGTGAGGAGGGTGGGTCAGTCGATCAGTCAGTCATATGACAGTGGCTTCTGGTGGATCTCCACAAGAACAGCAGGCACAAATGGCACTTGTGAGAGAAATTTGAAAAAAAAAGCACACACAGCGGCCTCTGGCAGATTCACAAACAAAAACTGCAAAGAAATGTACATCCTGGGACATATTTGGCGCTCTCTGGAAATGTATATAGGGGTACATTTTCAGAATGAGCCTGGGTTTTCAAATATCTCCAAGTGCTGTTTAATAGAGCAACGATATTTTTCACAGTGTTTTCTATAATTTTTTGCTTTGAAGAATGTTTTATTTCTTTTAGGCGGGGTCAATATTATTAACCACCTTAAGAAATGATTTTCTTTTTCAATTGGCTACAGAACAAGCCACTCTTGTCCAATGACTTGCCTAATTAGCCTATTTAACCCTTCAAATTGCACTTTAAGCTTAATATTTGGATCTTCCAAAATATCAAGTCAAATATTATGAACTGTCATCATGGCAAGAACAAAAGAAATCAGTTATTAGACATGAGTTATCAAAACTATTGTTTAAAAATGCATTGAAAAACTTTTGTAAACAGCACGAGTTGAAATTTCACAGGAGGGCTAATAATTTTGGGTCACACTTTATTTCGATGGTTCGTTTGAGTATTAGTAGACTGTCTACCATATATCTGTTGATACTGACATTCAACAGACATTTAACTGATATATCTGTATATCGATTGGAATGTCCGTGTGGATGCTTTTATGTAGGAATGACTAAGAGAAAATTAAAAATGAGATTAGCGGAGCATAAAAACGCAATACGTACCTGCAATCCACAATATCCAATGGCCGTACACTATAAAAATCAGGGTCATGGCAATCCGAGTTCATTAAAAATAATTGGTATTGAACACATACATAATTCTATAAGAGGAGGAGACAGGATAAAAAGATTAAAACAGAGAGAGACTTTTTGGATTTATACACTACAAGCAACAAGATTTCCAGGTCTAAATGGCGAATTAGATTTTTCTTCTTTCTTATAAAGCTATCTTATTGAAGATTTACAGACTTTTCCCTATTTTTGGTCGAATATGTATGTATGTATGTATGTATGTATGAATATGTGCATTCCTATGTATGCATGCATATATATGTGTATGTAATGTTAATGTGCATGTGTATATGTGTGTTCATGTGGGTGTTCATTTGTATTCTTATGCTACATCAAAGTGTATTTTCTGAACATATTTGTTTATCTTTTCTATATTTATACTTTTCAATATGTGCATTTGTATGCCTGTGTGAGTATGTGTATTTGCTCCCTTGTCGGTGCTGGACTGGTGACTGTGGTTGGCTTTGTTTGTCACGGTGTTTGAGTACTATTTGGATGTTTGGATGAATCATGTGACCGCTGCACTTAAGAGAGACGCGGGTAGCACCTGATTACCGTTACCCTGATGAAGGCAGCTTTCTGCCGAAACGCGTTGGTATTTTAGGAATAAGCCATGTGAATAAAGGCTTTTTAAACATTTTTCCACATCTTTCGAGTGCCTTGGATTGATTTCTTTGCTTGCTTTGATGTATCCCTTACCCAAAGAGCACCGATCAAATATTTGAAGTACCCCAGAGCGCTTTTTGGTTTTTTTTGATAGACATTTAACTGACTATAAGAAAATTTGCAAGTACATGTCAACTTACACTTACCATAACCCTAACCCCAACCCTAACCCCAACCTAGCAGTCTACTTATAATATAATGAGAATTAGTTGCAATGTAACTTAAATTCAACAAACAGACCATCAAAATAAAGTGCGACCGAATTTTGTTTTAATCTGCATAGTCTATATCTCTTCAAAACAAACATCTAATGTACTTTTCCAGGGTGATCAGGGCTCACAGGGAGTGACCGGGCCAAGAGGACTACCTGGAGAAGGAATGCCGGGGTCAAAGGTCTCAGGTTTTGTCATGTATTCTGTGTTGTATATTTGAATATCTATACAGTTTAACATGAGACTTTAATATTTATATTTTTCAGGGGGATCGAGGAGCTCAGGGAGAGAGAGGGGTGAAGGGTGTTAAAGGTGATATGGGAGATCCTGGTGTACCTGGACAAGGAGTTAGTAAACAAACCTACATACTAAAGTCATCATTGACAGCTTTACAGCTTATTGTAAAGTATTTATCAGATTACATTAGGAATGGGCGAATCCTAAAGTATCGTTATTTTCGATACTGACGATGTATTAAAATAGAAGTATCGATCTTTTCTACATTGTGAGTGATCTCTGATTTTAGAATATCTAATAATAGTAATAATGATAGTGCCGCATTTATTCGTTCATTTTCTTTTCGGCTTAGTCCCTTTTTTAATCTGGGGTCGCCACAGCGGAATGAATCGCCAACTTATCCAGCATTTGTTTTACGCAGCGGATGCCCTTCCAGCCGCAAGCCATCTCTGGGAAACATCCATACACACTCATTCACACTCATACACTACGGACAATTTAGCCTACCCAATTCACCTACACCACATGTCTTTGGACTTGTGGGGGAAACCGGAGCACCCGGAGGAAACCCAGAAATGCCGACTATCCCAGCAGAGGCTCGAACCAGCGCCCTTCTTGCTGTGAGGCGATTGTGCTACCCACTACGCCACCGTGGCGCCCATAGTGCCTCATATTATATAAATATTTACTTAAATAGGAACAGGAATGGAAACTTCTGCTGTGTGTCCACCAGTGGGTCGGTGTTTGCTCACAGGCACGCACTCTTTCAAAGCACACACACTCACAGTGCAGGTGAGAATGAAAAAGACGCATAATCTGGAGTTATTTTACTCTAGTTAATAATGACAAGCTTCGTGCGACACTTGTCACAAAACAGCACGCCACTGATCGGTCAAAGGAAGACAGACTCAAAAGGAGAGTGCCAACAGTCAATAAATAAATAAAGCAGAGAAATGTAGGTTTTCTGTCTTTAATTAAACAAGGTTTGTGTTTTCTGTTAATTATAGTGTTATACAGCCAATTTATAATTGTTTAATAATGTTCTGTAAGTGGCACTACGGTGGTGCAGTGGGTAGCACAATCGCCTCACAGCAAGAAGGTCACTGGTTTAAGCCTCGGCTGGGTCAGTTGGCGTTTCTGTGTGGAGTTTGCATGTTCTCCCTATGGTCGTGTGGGTTTCCTCCGGGTGCTCCGGTTTCCCCCACAAGTCCAAAACTGGTTGCAGCTGGAAGGGCATCCACTGCGTAGAACAGGGGTCACCAACGCTGTTCCTGGAGAGCTACCTTCCTGCAGAATTCAGCTCCAACCCTGATCAAACACACCTGAACCAATTAGTTGAGACCCGAAGCAGCACTTGATAATTACAGACAGGTGTGTTTGGTCAGGGTTGCTAATAAAATCTGCAGGAAAGTAGCTCTCAAAGAACAGGGTTGGTGACCCCTGGCGTAGAACATATGCTGGATACGTTGGCGGTTCATTCCGCTGTGGTGACCCCTGATTAATACAAGGACTAAGCCAAAAAGAAAATGAATGTTCTGTAAGTGTAACAAAATGTAACATATTTTGTTTAGTAATAATAATGAAAATTAATTAAGAAAAAACTTTATGAAATCACTATAAAATATTTCACTAAAGTATCGGTATCGTTATTGAGGATACTTGTCTTGAAATACTTGTTATCGGATCAGAAAGAAAAAAAATGGTCTCGCCCATCCCTAGTTTACGTCATTTCTTTTTCCAATTCATGCGTCCTCATAATCTTATCTGATTGGTGTCTAGTTTTGCGAGGACAAAACCAAACTGATAATTACATGAGAATGAGACTCACCAGTAGCATAACACAATCAGTTCCCTGTAGATAAAGTTTTACCATATTGTCTTTTTGTCCTGATGTGAAAACGACTTAGCTTTATGCATTATACCAACAGAATTGCTGAATGTTTAAAGCTAATTTCAATTATTAAATTGATCATAATATTTTTTATTTTTAATTAAGGATAAGCAGTAGTACAGTAGGTTTGGCAACAGAGCTATTAAAACATTATATTTCACTATAAGAGAGACACAATTATGTGTATAAAGCATCTCAGTGCTGTCAATAGTTTCTCTGTATAACTATTTTCCTTATAATGTCTTTTTTTTTTCAGGGTAGACCAGGAATCAAAGGAGAATCTGGGCTGACGGTATGACTTTTACATCATATTACCACATTCACACTCTACTGTGCACATTTCAGTGAATTAAAGTATATATTTTTGTTGTTGTTGTTTTTAGAGGGACGAGATAATCAGAATGATCAGGGAGATTTGTGGTATGTGCTATTGTATACAAATATATTTGTATTATATTTTTGAAATAAACGAAGATGCATTTATTTGACAAAGATATTATAGAAATAGTAAAAAATAATTGACAATTGAAATAAAGGACTTCTATTTAAATATATTAGTAACATGCCAGGGCGCCACGGTGGCGTAGTGAGTAGCACGTTCGCCTCACAGCAAGAAGGTCGCTGGTTCGATCCCCGGCTAGGCCAGTTGGCATTTCTGTGTGGAGTTTGCATGTTCTCCCCGTGGTTGCGTGGGTTTCCTCCGGGTGCTCCGGTTTCCCCCACAGTCCAAAGACATGCGGTACAGGTGAATTGGGTAAGCTAAATTGTCCATAGTGTATGTGTGTGAATGACAATGTATGAATGTGTTTCCCAAAGATGGGTTGGGGCTGGAAGGGCATCCGCTGCGTAAAACAAATGCTGGATAAGTTGGCGGTTCAATCCGCTGTGGCGACCCCGGATTAATAAAGGGACTAAGCCGAAAAGAAAATGAATGAATGAGTAACATGCCATTTATTCCTGTAATTCAAAGCTGAATTATCATAATCAGGATCCATCAGAAATCATTCCAATATTAAAGATTTGTTACTTAAGAAATATTTCTTATTATCAATGCTGAAAAATAATTTTTTTAAAGAAATATACATTTTTGTAACTATTAGAATGTGTCCTTTCTTTTTTTATCAGTTTAATGCATCGTTGATGAGTAATAGCATTAATGTCTGACATGAAAAGATACTATAGTAGTTATAAATACTAATATGCCTTTGACACTATAGTAAAGTGTATTATACTATATACGCTCACCGGCCACTTTATTAGGTACACCTCTCCAACTGCTTGTTATTTTGAATCAGCCAAGCAGTACTGATGAACTCAGTGCAGTTAGGCATGTAGACATGGTCAAGACGATCTGCTGCTGTTCAAACCGAGCATCAGAATGGGGAAGAAAGGTGATTTATGTGACTTTGAACTTGGCATGGTTGTTGGTGCCAATCGGGCTGGTCTGAGTATTTTAGAAACTGCTGATCTACTGGGATTTTCACACACAAACATCTCTAGGGTTTACAGAGAATGGTGCGAAAAAGAGGAAATATCCTGTGAGTGGCAGTTCTGTGGGCGCAGATGCCTTGTTGATGTCAGAGGTCAGAGGAGAATGGCCAGACTGGTTCCAACTGATAGAAAGGCAACAGTAACTCAAATAGCCACCCGTTACAACCAAGGTCTGCAGAAGAGCATCTCTGAACACACAACACATCCAACCTTGAGGCAGATGAGCTACAGCAGCAGAAGACCACACCGGGAGCCGCTCCTGTCAGCTAAGAACAGGAAACTGAGGCTACAATTCACACAGGCTCACCAACATTGGACAATAGAAGATTGGAGAAACGCTGCCTGGTCTGATGAGTCTCCATTTCTGTTGCCACATTCAGATGTAGGGTCAGAAATTGGCGTCAACAACTTGAAAGCATGGATCATCCTGCCTTGTATCAACAGATCAGGCTGGTGGTGGTGGTGTAATGGTGTGGGGGATATTTTCGTGGCATACTTTAAGCCCATTAGTACCAATTGAGCATCGTTTCAGCGCAACAGCCTACCTGAGTATTGTTACTGACCTTTATGACCACAGTGCACCTAATCTTCTGATGGCTGCTTCCAGCAGGATAACACATCATGTCATAAGCGTGAATCATCTCAGACTGGTTTCTTGAACATGACAATGAGTTCACTGTACTCAAATGGCCTCCACAGTCACCAGAATTCAACCCAATAGAGCACCTTTGAGATGTGGAGGAATGGGAGATTCACTTCATGGATGTACAGCCGACAAATCTGCAGCAACAGTGTGATGCTCTCATGTCAATATGGACCAAAATCTTTCTGTAATATTTCCAGTACCTTGTTGAATCTATGGAACGAAGGATTAAAGCAGTTCTGACGGCAAAAGGGGGTCCGACGCAGTTCTAGTAAGGTGTACCTATTAAAGTTGCCGGTGAGTTTGTATTATGCTTTGTTAATGAATAGTTGTAGTTTCACCATAGCAAGTGTAGAGTCACCACAACAGATTAATTCAAGTCTTGTACTGTACCATGGTTCAAAACCACTATAGTGTTTACTATAAATTACTATAGTATTTCTAATGAAGTGTCTTTATTGTATTTAACCCTAATCACCAATGGCTGTACATTTATGTAATGTGTGTTGCAGGCTGTGGAGTCAAATGTAAAGAGCGTCCTATGGAGCTTGTGTTTGTGATTGACAGCTCTGAGAGTGTCGGGCCTGAAAACTTCGAGATCATCAAGGACTTTGTGGCGGCGCTGGTCGACAGACTCACCATAGGGCGGAATGCCACCCGTGTCGGCCTGGTTTTATACAGCCTGGATGTTCAGCTTGAGTTCAACCTTGCTCGCTATACAACCAAACAAGACGTTAAACAAGCCATCCGCAGGGTTCACTACATCGGCGAGGGCACCTACACCGGCTCTGCCATCCGCAAAGCCACTCATGAAGCCTTCCACAGCGCCAGGACGGGAGTGAGGAAGGTGGCGATCGTCATCACAGACGGACAGACAGATAAACGGGAGCCTGTGAAGCTGGAGATCGCAGTCAGAGAGGCGCACGCTGCCAACATCGAGATGTACGCTCTGGGAATTGTGAACATTAGTGATCCCACACAGAAAGAGTTTCTCCAGGAGCTCAATCTGATTGCATCTGATCCTGACAGTGAACACATGTACTACATTGACGACTTCAACACATTGCCAGGTACTGAATACTGCTGTAGATGCACATGCCAATACTGTATTAAAGCTTTTCTCTGGTGATAGTAAAGTACATATACAGTTGAAGGCATAATTATTAGCCCTCTTGTGAAATTTTATTTCAGAATCAAATATTTCCCAAGTGAGGTTTAAAGTCGCCATGAACCATTCATTTATTCATTTTAGTTCCTTTATTAATCAGGGGTTGCCACAGCGGAATGAATCGCCAACTTATCCAGCATGTGTTTTACGTAGCGGATGCCCTTCCAGCTGCAACTCATCACTGGGAAACATCAATACACACTCATTCATTTGATTTGTTCGGTGATTCATTTGTTCCCAAACCCTTCCTTAGCGCGATGCTATTCTGCGCAGAATCGACTGATGACCCAGTCTGTTGTGATTGATTGACTGTGTTCAGCGCAAGACAGAGAGAAATGCCCACCATGGCTACAGTAGCAGTAAGCATGTGAGAGCCCAATGCAGGAATGCAATAAAGTAATGCAGTTAAACACCAGCATATTACTCTACACTTAAACCTAACCCCAAGTATTAACGACACACATTTAGTATTAATCCACACAGTGGCAAAAGTTCAACTTTGAGGAACAGCTGGTGGTGGCCATAGCAAAGACAAACAGCAGAGGATCGCGAGTTCAAAAACACATTTTTTCCGTAAAGGAAGAAGCACGCGTCATGATTTTAACGTGGTTTTGGATATGTGGATATGTGAACAGCACCATAAAGATTTAACCTGAAAGATACAGTACAAGCACTGATCTATAATAGATACGTGATTACAAGCCGCACAGAAAACGAGGCAACAATTTAATGACTCTTACATGTTATAATCCGGAGGAAGAAGAAACTGGACCATTTGAACTGTAAAAGTTACTGACAAAGTCCCTGTCAAAGTCTGATAAAGTCCCATAGTCTCAGCTGCTCCTTCAATAGCAAATGGTCTGCGAATCCCACATTGCAGTGTAGGTTATTGTATCAATCATCAGAAAAATGACAGGAACAAACTCAGCACTAGGTTGGCTATACTGTGGTATTGTTGTGAAAATGAACTTTAACCCTTTAATCTCCATCTGTCAGTGATCGTCATCTCCGTGATCCCCCGTGCCTCCGCTAATGTCTAAAGGGAAAGCTCGTTCACATTTTACCGGAACTGGAACTACATATTTGGTGATGTACCGTGTCGACGTCGATGCGATCAAGCAAAAGATCCGAATCCAACTCGATTCATTTATTCAACTCCAAGTCGACTATTTTGCGAAATAATCAATAGTTTTAAACACAGCGCACTTTCAGGTTTAGACCTCAGCTGGATGTTTTCATTCATGTAGTGCTGGTTTACACACTGCATGGAAGCTCATTTTCAAAAACCCATAATAGGAGCTCTTTAATAAACATTATACCTCTCAAATTCCTGATTGTCTACAGAACAAACCATTGTTGTCAATGACTTGCCTAATTAACCTAACTTGCCTAGTTAACCCAATTAACCTAGTTAAGCCTTTAAATTGCACATTAAGCTGAATACTAGTATCTTAAAATAACTAGTGAAATGTTATGTGCTGTCATCATGGCAAAGATAAAAGAAATGAATTATTAGAAATGAGTTATTAAAACTATTATGGTTAAAAATGCTAATAAATGTTCTCTCCATCAAACAGCTCTTGAGAAATACATTCATTCATTCATTCATTCATTTTCTTTTCAGCTTAGTCCCTTTATTAATCCGGGGTCGCCACAGCGGAATGAACCGCCAACTTATCCAGCATTTGTTTCACGCAGCGGATGCCCTTCCAGCCACAACCCATCTCTGGGAAACACATCCATACATTCTCATTCACACACATACACTACGGACAATTTAGCTTACCCAATTCACCTGTACCGCATGTCTTTGGACTGTGGGGGAAACCGGAGCACCCGGAGGAAACCCACGCCAACACGAGGAGAACATGCAAACTTCACACAGAAATGCCAACTGGCCCAGCCGGGGATCGAACCAGCAACCTTCTTGCATTGAGGCGAACGTGCTAACCACTCGGCCACCGTGGCGCCTCTTGAGAAATACAGTTAAAATAATTATAATTATTAATAATGTTTGCCTTCAACTGTATCTCTCTAATAAAGATCATTCCTCTCCTTTACATCCTCAGCTTTGGAGTCCAAACTAGTCAATCAGCTCTGCGAAGATGAAAACGGAGCTCTTATCTTCAGTCGCATTAATGGTTTTGAAAACGGATATGGTCTGAACGGGAACCGGATCAATGGTAACGGCAGGCACAACTACGACACCAGCACATATGAAGGCAGCAGAGAAAACACAGGAACACCGTCTGCCACCAACACTGTCGTTATCGAGAGCGGCAGAGGAGACACGTTTGCTGGTCCAGACATTAAACAGGTTCGTGCAGACAAGATAACGAAATGAGCTTTTGGTTTGTGTACTCATTATGATTTGTTTTGTGAATATTTTGTCAGGAGGTCGAGCGTGTACCTGAAACACCAGACATAAGAGGAGCTCCAGCAGTTACTGGGACATCTACACATAACAGACCTTCATCAGGGACAACAACATCATCATCATCTGTGAACACATCTTCAACTTCAGTGCAGTTTATACCAGCTCCACGACCACCGTTACCTAAAGGTACAAACAAAACACACTCACTAAGGCCCCGTTTACACTAATAGGCTTTCGTTTTACAGTTTATTACGGACGCTATGACACATTTCTCAATACTTAGGTCACTTTTGCAAAACTCTTCGCACAAATCTCCTTTCAGCTCCAAAAACCGCCTTTCAGCTTGGCAAAGCAGTTCATTTCACATTCAAAATGCACTACAACTACCAAAACACTTTATTCAGCTCTCAAATAAACTCAGACTTGAACAAATATTATTATAGTGTGTTACACATTATTATATTTTTTACATCTGTGTTCAGAGGTTGTGCTTTTGGATCCCCTATGTAAGCTGCTCCTGGATCAGGGTCCTTGTCGAGAATATAACATCCGATGGTACTACGACCCGCAGGCCAACGCCTGTGCACAGTTCTGGTACGGCGGCTGTGAAGGGAACCGTAATCGCTTTGACACAGAAGAAGAGTGCAAGAAGACGTGTGTGGTCGTGAGAGCAGGTAAGACACACACCTGAAAACCTCTCGCTGGTGAATATTACTGCAAATGAAGAGAGACAGCAGTTCCTGCCACACGGTCACAGTTGTTTCTTTGCATCTAGGGGGCTGATATCAATGATGGACAAATTTACCTTTGTCCGTAATTCCTCCAATGGACCTGCACTGAAATAAATTAAAGAAATTAGTTGGACATCTGCAAGAAACAATAGTGGTCCTGCTTTATATTTAGTGGCCTTAACTACTGTGTACTTACTTATTTAGATTAATAATGTAGTACAACACACTTATTACATTGTACTTACTGTATATTTAAAAATAATAATTCATTCGGCATGGTCCCCTATTCATCAGGGGTCGCCACAGTGGAATGAAACACTAACTATTCCAGCATATGTTTTAAGCAGCGGAAGCCTTTCTAGCTGCAACCCAGTACTGGGAAACACCCATACACACATTCACTCATGCAATCATACACTACGGCCAGTTTTGTTTTACCCAATTCCCCTATAGCGCATGTGTTCGGACTGTGGGGGAAACTGGAACACCCAGAGGAAACCCACGGGGAGAACATGAAAACTCCACACAGAAATGTCAACTGACCCAACCTCAAACCAGTGACCTTCTTTTTTTTTTTCCTTTTTTTTTTTTTTTCAAAACAAATGAAAATAATTTTATTTCCAAATTTAAAAAAAAAACATTTTCAAAAAAAAAAATAGACATAAAAGACATAAAAGACTCATAATACATGTGTCAAAGTTCACCGAATACAATCTGATTTACATTGTATTTTTGGTTGAAAAAATGTTGCCATAAAGAACTTTAAGGGTTACCTATCAAACATCAACAGGCTCCTGATATATATAAATAAAAGCACCACAATAATATTAAAACATTACATTTCTTCTCAGCCATTTATCCCAGTATGCAGAAATTTTATAGTCTTGTTGTCTCAAGGAAAGGTCAGTACTTCCATATAACTTGCTGTGAGGCGGCAGTGCTAACTACTGAGCCACGGTGTCGCCCCCCCCCAAAAATTTATCTACATTTATTTCTGAAGTTGCATTTATAATCACACTGTTGACTAAACCCACCCTTAACACATCCTTGGACAGGTGTTGAGAATTAGCAAGTCTGCTAAAACACCTAAACTAATGTGTTTGGTTTGTGATCTCCATGTCAAATAAATAAATACACCCTCCCTACACCACCAAACCCAAAACACCAAAAAAATAGAACCAGAAGTGTTTTCCTTCAGCTTACTCCCTTATTTAGCAGGGGTTGCCACAGCGGAATGAACCGCCAACTATTCCAACATATGTTTTATGCATCGGATGCCCTTCCAGCTGCAACCCAGTACTGGGAAACATCCATACACACTCATTCGCACACTACAGCCTGTAGCGCATGTGTTTGAACTGTGAGGGAAACTGGACCACCCAGAGTAAACCCATGCAAACACAGAAAGACCACTCCACACAGATACGCCAACTGGCCCAACCGGGGCTCGAACCAGCGACCTTCCTGCTGTGAGGTGACAGTGCTAACCACTGAGCCATACTTTTATGTAAGTATCTAGAAGTTAATGCAACTTAATATAAAGTGGGACCACAATGGCTAATCAACAAAGCACAGTACTTTTACATCACAGCCTGCAGAACTGTGAATGAGCAACATTGAATCCTGTCACGAAAAAGAACTGGCAAGTATGAAATATATGACAAATGTAACGTGATTTTGAGCACCAGTGTTGTCAGTAGCAGTGTTAGAGAGTGTCGTTTTGTATCTTGTGTGTACTTTTTTTAATAAAACATGTATGTGGATAACTAACCAGCCAGGCTGTTCTGCTGTCAGCAAACCCAAATGCTGTGTTAGTTTAATGTTCACTAATCTGTATTTCATGTTTGGCTCAAAGAGGATTTGTGCTGGTTTTACACAGGGGACTCTGGCTCTGGTTATAAAAGATGTGCAATAATAACAAGAGGCAGATGTTCTTGGCATTGCGGTTGCAGACTGCCTTCTACTGGACTAAATGAATGCTCAATATTCAGGTATTGCGATGTCCAAGGATGTCTGCAATATTTGAGACCTCTATGAACAGGCATTCTCCTTAAAGGGATTGTTCACCCCAAAATAAATATTTAATCACTGTTTAATCACCTTTATGAGTTTCTTCCGTTGGACACTAAAGTAAATATTTTGAAGAATGCTGAAAACCTGTAACCATTAACTTCCATAGTGGAAAAAATAAATAATAAGTCAATGGTTACAGATTTTCAGCAATATTCAAAATATTTACTTTAGTGTCCAACGGAAGAAACTCATAAAGGTGATTAAACAGTGATTAAATATTTATTTTGGGGTGAACAATCCCTTTAATTCCAATTACAGTAGCATAGCACGATGTGCCCTTTTGTTAATGTGAATTACTTTGAAGGAAAGCGTCTTTAGTTAAATTTGGTGGCAAAAAAAAATCTTCATTGACAGCTGTTCAAATTTCATTTACATTTAACACAAATGTATATATGCTGGATTTGGTTACATGGATGCCAAAATAATCAGACCCAAAGCTCTGATTAGCCAGTATCCCAGTAAGAAAAACTAAGAATATGGTTTGACCCTCAGCTGAAGTGTTATGCGTTTTAAAAATGTAACATTGAGCTAGTATATTAATCATTTTCTCTCTTTCTTGGATTATTACAGCCTCAGGCGTCCTCCTAAAACAGTCACACACATCTGTCCCTTCTACTGGACTAAATGAATGTTCAGTATTCAGGTATTGCGATGTCCAAGGATGTCTGCAATGTTTGAGAGCTCTACCAACAGACATTCTGTTTAAAGGGATAGTTCACGCAAAACTGAAAATTCTGTCATCATTTTCATCATCATCATTTTGAGTTTCTTCTGTTAAACACAAAAGGAGATATTTTGAATAATGCTGAAAATCTGTAACCATTGACTTTTTCCGCTATGGAGGTTAATGGTTACAGGTTTTCAGCATTCTTCAAAATATTTACTTTAGTGTCCAACAGAAGAAGAAACTCATAAAGGTTTTTAACCTGATGGTGAGTAAACAGTGATTAAATGTTTATTATTGCGTGAACAATCCCTTTAATTACAATTACAATTGCATGGCTTGATGTGCCCTTTTGTTATTGTGAATGGGAGTGAATTAGACTGAAAGTCTCGAGCCAAAAAGATTCAAATGGCTGCGCCCACTCGCACGCGGAGAATAAGGTCAATTGATAGCTGATCAGATTTGATTATCATTTAACAGACATTTATATGCTGGATTTGGTTATATGTCGTAGAATGCCAAAATAATCAGACCCCCAAACTCTCCTAAATCCAGTATCCGAGTAAGAACTACCAAAAAATGTGGTTTGAGCCTCAGCTGAAGTGTTATCCTTCTTAAAAACATAACATTGAGCTGGTATTTTAATCATTTTCTCTCTTTCTTGCATTATTACAGCCTCAGACGTCCTCCTAAAACAGTCACACACATCTGTCCCTTATGTCTGACTTAAATTACACACGTCTCCTTCCCCCAACACCTTTCTCCCTGTTTTAATTTTAGTTATAGTGACTGCTGCTCTCCCGTGAGATCATTCTAGAACCATTTGCTAGTGTTGGAAAACATGCACGTGTTTGTGATTGCACAATACACCCTTCTAAACTCACGCTGACCCTAAATAATCACTGCGAGATGCCTAAATGTTGGTCCTTATTACTCTTTAACCTGTAAGTATTCATCTTTCACCGAGTTTTGTATTTCAAAGCACTTTATAATAGTCAAAATATACCTTTAGTGGTGCAACCACCTATCACAATGTGCAGTAGCCTTAAAAGAACTATTTTCTTTCTAGAACTAAATGGTACATGTTAGTATTTTAGGCAACCCAGGCTCATTCTGAAAACGTACCTCTATATACATTTCTGGAGAGCACCAAATACGTCCCAGGAGGTACTTTTTTTTTTTTTTGCAGTTTTTGTTTTCGTGTATCCACCAGAGGCCGCTGTGTGCGCTTTTTGAGATCTCAAATTTCTCTCACGAGTGCCATTCACGCCTGCTGTTCTCGCGTAAATCCACCAGAGGCCGCTGTCGACTGACTAACCCACTCTCCTTCTTCCCTAAATCCAACCAATAGTGTTTTCAAAAGCACAGATTGACCCACCCACCCACTTTCCTAAACCCAACCAACAGTTTTAAAAAGCAATCCAGAAAAAGAAAAGCCCTCACGGCAGCCTGATTTTCACCACGTTTTCAGATTTTACCACATTCTCACCCTGTTATTTACTTGTTTATTTTATTTTTTGGCTGCTGTTTTTGTCTTACCTGCTTTCTGGAGCCGTTCTTCGCCAGACTTGAACCCCGTCGGCAGTCAACTCCACTCCACGTCACAAGCCTTCTGATGTATGCGCTGAGCCACTGGACAAACTGGTAACAGCGGAAAAAACGTCCATATGGAGGTAAACAGTCAGCTGGTAGAGCGAGAAAAGGAGCACGTCATACCACAGCGTAGCGTTCATTTTGAAAGACGAAATGCAGCCATACGTACTTGTGGCTACATAATTTACGATCTCCAGAAATGTATACAGGGCTACGTTTTTAGAATAAGCCTATGTTGATGTTAGAGTAGTAACATAAACACGAGGTAAACATGCAATATAAGTTGATATGGAAAAAAATGCATTGTTTAGTTAAAGACAAAATTATTATCATATTTATTTAAAGAAGTGCTGTTTAACGCATTTCTAAACAATAGTTTTAATAACTAATTTCTTTTGTTTTTGCCATGATTACAGTACATAATATTTTACTAGTCATTTTGTAAGAAAGAACCATTTATTTATTTAAGATAGTTTATTTATCTTATTATATTTATTTATTTTATTCTACTTATTATATTTATTATATTTATTTATTTAAGTTTATTAAGATATAACTTATTTATTTATTATATATAAGTACAATTTAAAAGCTTTACTAGGTTAATTAGGCAAGTCATTTTGCAGTGGTTTACTCTGTAGCCAATCGAAAACAAGAATTCCCTGAGGGGGTGAATAATAATGACTTTAAAAATGTTTTATTATATTTTAAATATAAATATAAATAAATCACTTTTATCCCAGCTAAACTATAAGATGTAAGGACTTACCTCGTTCTCTCAATTGTGAGATATATGAAAAATAATTAACATTTTAATAATTTATATTAATAATACATTTTTTTCAACTATATTACTTAAGTATACACTGAACTACTAGGAGCACTCAAAAATGTTGTTCCTTGTTCAAACTGCTTATTTAAAATGAGCTAAAACAACACAATTCTTGAGATTTTGTTGGGACAACTTAATTGTTGCCTGGCAGCTAGCTCTCTGCAACTCTCACATGGTCGCCCACTGAAGCTAAGCAGGGCTGCACCCGGTCAGTACCTGGATGGGAGACCACATGGGAAAGCTAGGTTGCTGCCGGAAGTGGTGTTAGTGAGGCCAGCAGGGGCGCTCAACCTGCAGTCTGTGTGGGTCCTAATGCCCCAGTATAGTGACGGGGACTCTATACTGCTAAGTGAGTGCTGTCTTTCTGATGAGATGTTAAACCGAGGTCCTCACTCTCTGTGGTTGTTAAAAATCCCAGGATGTTCTTTAAAAAAGAGTAGGGGTTTAACCCAGGCATCCTGGCCAGATCTGCTCATCATGGCCTTCTAACCATCCCCATATCATAATTGGCTTGTGTGTGGTGTGCGGTCTTGTGCAAAATGGCTGCCGTCACGTCATCCAGGTGGATGCTGCACACTGGTGGTGGATGAGGAGATCCCCTCATTGTGTAAAATGCTTTGAGTGTCTAGAAAAGTGCTTTATAAAATGTAAGGAAGTATTGTTGTATGTTCAATCAACTTAAATTTGTAAAAACTAATAAGTTAACTTAATTCCTTTATGTTGTCCCGACACAAATCAATGGTGTTGAACCCAGCATTTTTTACAGTGAGTTTTATAGGTAAACATGATATCCCTTGGATGGTGAAAAGCTCTTGTACCCCGCTTAAAGCACAGATGTAACCAGCTCCACTAAGCGTTTGGTCTCCTCCCAGGACCTGACGCATGAATAATAAAGTTTGACTGACTCAAGACACAGAGTTGTCGAGGCAGCTGAAAAAGGCTCATCACCTGTTGTAGCTGCAGCTGTCTACACACTCTGCCATAAAGACACTTAAACAGCAATCTGTAGACATGCATAGTATGGGTGGATTTGAGATAGAGAGAGGAATAGATTTGACTTTCTAAAAACTTGTAGACTCATAGGTCGTCTCGAGTCTTTAGGTGGCTGGTGTCGATCTGTCCTGTCAGAACTTAAAAGTACCCAGCAAAACTGCTTTTCTTACTTAATAAATATCTAAAACAGTTCTTAAATCGAGAAGCATTTTCTACACTCTCAGAAAAAATGGTCCAATGTTGTTTCAAAGAAGGTACAAACCCTTGTCACTGGGGCAGTACCTTTTTATGGGACAGAATTGTACCTTTAGAAAAGAAACAAATTTGTACCTTTTAAGGTCATGATTTGTACCATGGGAAACCAAAATGTACTTTTGTTTTTAAAAACCTGCAGATACAATATTGTATACTTTGTATAAGGGACCACCACAGTGACAAGACACTTTGTACCTTCACAGCAGGGCCGGATTAACCAATGGGCATTATGGGCAGGGGCCCGTGGGCACCAGAGGCCCTTGCGAGGGGGGGGGAAATGCAGATTTTGGATTGTCTATTTTGGCTAAGTGCAAATAGCACACCTCGTTGGAATAAGCTAGTTGAGTGATTCCCACCCATCACTGATTGACAGAGACAACATCACAAAAGAGTGCAGCTGACAGTAGCGTGAGTGGCGTAGCTCATAAAACGCATGGCAATGTGTTTTGACGCGAACTATCATGAACCCGGTTCGAACCCAGCGTCTGATGAACACATTCTTCTTTTTTCCCCACTACATATCAGATTTTGCCTACTTTTCATCACGAGGAAGACAAGCAGGAATCATTAATGTGTGTGTGTATTATGGAAGACTCAGATTCATAGAAATGGATTGGAGAGGTGTTAAATCCAAATCGTTTGCACTGTAAGTTTTTAGAAATTATACATTAAAAATACCCTTAAATATACATTTTAAGTACTGCTTCAGTGAACTTGATCAAGTATATTAAAATCCATTCATTTTCACTAGTTTTATTAGTATTTTTTTTCAAAGTGTGCTTTAAATGCTTTAAAAATAAGTTAAATCTTTGTAGACTACAAATATATGTACTGTATATCATTTATTTTCAAAAATGTAGGCAATATATTATAGATTAATTTTATTTAAAAAAAATTATCTTATTTTTTAAATCAACTATAGAGGTGCGGCCAGGTAGGGGCCTTACAAGATATTGTGCCCAGGGGCCTCTGAATTCTTAATCCGGGCCTGCTTAACAGTGTCAGAAATGCTTACCAAACATTTATTAAAATGCCTTAAATGTTTAGTTTACAATACCTTTAGTTTTATGTTTCACCAGTTGTTTTGTATTATTGTATTACAGAACTAAAAATGTATGTTTATAAATATCTTTAAACATACTTTTAAATGATGATTCTTGTTTTAATATGGAAATTATTCATAAAAATCACTTTGCCTTTCCAGTCATATTTATTTTCATAGATACTGTAATAAAGAAGGAGTTGAGAAGGAGTTGTACACTTTTGTACCTTTTATATGAGAACAATTGTGTACCTTCATTTCAGTTGTACCATAAAAGGCACACAACAGTATCATAAGAGGTCTTTTCAGTACCACATAAGGTACAATTTTTACAAAGGTACAAAACTGTTCCTCAAGGAGCATTATTTGTACCATCATGTACCTTTTTTTCTGAGAGTGTACGCGTCAGATCGCATGTACAGAATCCGTTTGGGAAACAGCATCTATTTATCACTATCACTTTAGCACCGCTTTATGACTGTTTTGAGGACTGCATAGGAGGAGCGACGGCACCTGTAATGAAAAGGAAAGTGAATCCTGCCATCTTTATATTTATTTTGAAGTGTTTCATGCCTAAATAAAATAAAAGCACAGAACAGATTCACATTTAAGAGCAAGCGGCGGCCCCTGGTGGTTCGGCGGTATGGGTTGTGTATAGGAAAGATCGGCTCTTTAATGTTTAGCGCCACCCTTTAGAGAAAGACTGAAAATACGGGAGAAATACGGGAAAATACCTTTACGGGATGATAGCGGGATAGAACTGTAAAATACGGGAGAATCTCGGGAAATACGGGAGGTATGGAACAATTGTGTACCTTCGTTTCAGTTGTACCATAAAAGGCACTGAACAGTATCATAAGAGGTCTTTACTGTAGCATATAAGGTACAATTTTTACAAAGGTACAAAACTGTTCCTCAAAGAACATTATTTGTACCATTGTATACCTTTTTTTCTGAAAGTGTAGACAAGTTAAAAAATACTGTCTTGTTTTCAGAAATATGAAATTAAGGGAGTTTTTTCCTTAAAACAAACATATGAATACCACTGGGGTCAGCAAAATAATCTTATTTCAAAGCGAAAACAGTATTATTTTGCTCACCCCAGTGGTATTAAGACTATTTTGTGTGTTTTAAGGAAGTTTTCAAATGTCATTTCTGAAAACGTGACGATATTTTATACTTGTCAAGAAAATGCTTCTAATATTGATGACGAAATATACTAACCGTCTTAAATTTTGTTGTGGAGTGGAGTGAATATTGCCCTAACCTACACCCAATGCCTAACCCTAACCTCAGCGCCATTCAAATACAGTGTTATAGCACAATCTGCCAGGCTGGATAAAATGTCCTCCATGACAGCTGGGCGTCTCGACTGGGATCCCCTTTTTCACAATCCGTATTGCAGGATGACAGAGGCAGTGTGGGGGTTGACAGGAGTGAAGGGTTATATTTAGAACGGGAGTATTAAATAACAGCCCCTTCACCCTGGGAATCTCTTCAGCTCTCTGTCCTTTTCCAGCCCGGACGGTGTGGCGAGCAGACCCGCAGCCACCTTCTCAACTTCTTCCCCCTCTTTCATTCGATTATTCTCGATCTCGAAACCAAACATCATGGATCCCAAAGCCATAAAGGAGGAGCTGCGGCTTTTTCAGAGCACGCTGCTGCAGGACGGGTTGAAGGAGCTTCTGAATGAGAACAAGTTTGTGGACTGCACTTTGAAAATTGGAGACCGCTGCTTTCCCTGCCACCGCTTAATCATGGCTGCCTGCAGTCCCTACTTCAGGGAGCTTTTCTTCTCCGAGGATGGCAAGGAGAAGGACGTTGGGAAGGAAGTGGTTCTGGATGATGTTGATCCTAATATTATGGACATGATCATCCAGTATTTGTATTCCGCGGAGATTGATTTGGCGGATGATAACGTGCAGGAGATCTTCGCGGTGGCAAACCGATTCCAGATTCCTTCTGTGTTTACAGTGTGTGTGAATTATCTACAGCAGAAGCTTTCGATGTCCAACTGCCTCGCTGTTTTCAGGCTCGGCTTGGTTCTCAGCGTTCCCCGACTCGCCATAGCGGCGCGAGATTTCATCGCTGACCGCTTTGAGTCGGTCTCATCTGAGAAGGAGTTCCTTCAGCTGGCTCCTCACGAGCTTCTAGCCCTGATTGGTGGAGACACGCTTAACGTAGAGAAAGAAGAAGTCGTGTTCGAGTCGGTCATGAAATGGGTGCGCAACGACAAAGCCAATCGCGTCAAGAGTCTGGCAGAAGCGTTCAACTGCATCCGCTTCCGACTCATCCCGGAGAAGTATTTTAGGGAGAGAGTCGAGACCGATGACATCATCAAGGCCGATCCAGAGCTGCTGAAAAAGCTGCAACTCGTCAAAGACGCCTTCAAAGGGAAACTCCCCGAGAAGAAACCCAAAGAGAAGAAGGACGGAGAGGAGGAGGAGGAGGAGGAGGAGACGCTGCCGGGTTTCCTGAACGATAACCGTAGATTGGGGATGTACGGGCGGGACTTGATCGTCATGATCAATGATACGGCCGCCGTGGCGTACGATGTGGTCGAGAACGAGTGTTTTCTGGCTGCCATGGCAGAGCAGGTGCCAAAGAACCACGTGAGTCTGTGCACCAAGAAGAACCAGCTCTTCATCATCGGTGGCCTGTTTGTGGATGAAGACAGCAAAGAGTCTCCGCTGCAGTGCTACTTCTACCAGGTAACAATCATTCATTCATTTTCCTACAGCTTAGTCCTTTTATTCATCAGGGGTCACCACTGCGGAATGAACCGCCAACTATTCCAGCATATGTTTTACACAGCGGATGCCCTTCCAGCCGCAACCCAGTTCTGGGAAACACCCATACGCACTCATGCATACACCCATGCTAACACTGGGAAAACAGGGAAACTTTACACTGAAATGCTACTGAGTGGTTTGCACTGTAATTTCACAGCAAGAAGGTCGCAGGTTCGAGCCCCGGCTGGTTCAGTAGCAGTTCTGTGTGGAGTTTGCATGTTCTCCTCATGTTGGCGTGGGTTTCCTGCGGGTGCTCCGGTTTCCCCCACAGTCCAAACACATGCGCTATAGATGAATTGAATAAACTATATTGGCCATTGTGTGTTGAGTGTGTTTGGGTGATTCCCAGTACTGGGTTGCAGCACAAAGGGCATCCACTGTGATGACCACAGATTAATAAAGGGACTAAGCCGAAGGAAAATGAATGAATTGATTATTTTGGTTATTTCATGGGTCTTTTAGCTAAATTAAGTTAGTTAGTTAGTTAGTTAGTTAGTTAGTTAGTTAGTTGCTTATTTATTTGTCCCCGTAGGGAAATTTCATTTGCAGCATACACTCACAGAGACTTCTGGCATTTCACATTTGGCATATATATGTACATAAATAAATCATTTAAGAACATGGAGCACCTATTTTAAATAAATATCCAATCTTCTAGCCATCATCTGGGGGAGGTTGAAATTAAAAAGTCAAATTCACATGTAAAGCCCTTTTCACAATATATATTGTTTTAAAGCAGCTTTCCAGACTGTCAAAGCGCTAATATCTTAAAGGGACAGTCATCGTTTACACGCTTCACTTGTTGCTAAATTGTTTGTTTTTATTTTCTGTTTAACATAAAAGAAATGACTTTGGAAAAATTGTGGCAGCCTGTAACCATTGACTCCCACAGTATTTCTTTTCCCATTATGGATGTCAATGATTACAGGTTTCTGCAGAGTATCTTCTTTTGTGTTCGACAAGAGAAAAGAAACTCATAACGGTTTGGAACCGCTTGAAAGTAAATAATAATTGAGCAAATATTTAAAAATATAAATAACTCATTTTTATTTACATTTAGCAGAATTTAGATACGTTTCGATTTTATAGACTGATATAGTTTACATTCTCCAACAGTCATTCATTCATTTTCTTTTCGGCTTAGTCCCTTTATTAATCTGGGGTCGCCACAGCTGAATGAACCACCAACTTATCCAGCATATGTTTTACGCAGCGGATGCCCTTCCAGCTGCAACCCATCTCTGGGAAACATTCATACACACTCATTTACACACATAAACTATGGACAATTTAGCTTCCCAATTCACCTATAACACATGTCTTTGGACTTGGGGAAACCGGAGCACCCGGAGGAAACCAACGCGACCACGAGAAGAACATGCAAACTCCACACATAAATGCCAACTGACCCAACCGAGGCTCGAACCAGTGACCTTCTTGCTGTGAGATGAACGTGCTACTCACTACGCCACCGTGGCGCCCATAAATAACTCATTTTTATTTAAATTTAGCAGAATTCAGATACGTTTACATTTTATAGACTGATATAGTTTACATTCTCCAACAATATAAACAAATAGAAAGCTGACATTTGCTAGAGTATGGTTTTCATTGTTATACAGCAGGGCTATTCAATTGGCGGCCCGCAGGCCGAACCCGGCCCCCGAAGCAATTAGTTCTGGCCCTCCAATTAGTGTGACCAAGATATCATAAATAAATTTAATTCTGTCGAAAAATGTCCGCTATTCGTTGTAAGGGATGCAACGATTCGCCGATTTCACTGCGCTTTAATTTGTCACTGGTAACTAATCATAAAGGCGTCTCAATGCTGCGTTTCTGTTCCACGAAAAGAAACTGCTGCAATTAAACAAAGTTGTGCTAGTTTAAAATTCTGAGCTTGTACGCCGAGGCTAATACGCACGCACATTGCGGCGGGCCGTTCCAATACCACGTCGTTTCTGCACGCAAGTTTGTCATTTCTAATGTAGAATAAATGCCAATGTGCCCGCGCAAGTGCGTACGGTAGAAAACATCTCATACTGTAGCGGTGTGGTTGTGCAAGGCTTTCAGTGCAATGTAAACACAAGATACGTAAGACAAATTATTATTAAAATTATTATGTGTGTATGAACACAGATGAAAACAACAGTTAGTCTAAATACTTAGGTCTAACATAAAACTTACATTTACATAAGACGTGATAACTGTGATACCACTATAATCGTACAACCAAAATCTATAATTGTTGCATCCATAATTGTTATGCAGTTCAAAACGAATGTGTTTGAATGTAGACGAAGCCTACTTAAACAATGCACTGCTTTTGTTGTGCTTTGAAATACAACATCTGAATGTTTGTTTAAAAAAGTCTATTGTACTATGAAGTGGTATGTAGTTTCAAAATACAACATATTAACATTTTAATGTAGAAAAAGCCAACGTGGGTGGGTGTCAAGTCACACCTCTCCGGCCCTTCGTTTGGTATGCTTTTCATGAACTGGCCCCCATGACAAACTAATTGAATAGCCCTGTTATACAGTATGAATAAAGTTGAACATACTTGTGTATACTTTGTTCACTCTACTTATTTAAAATAAGCTGAAACAACACAATTCTTGAGTTGTTTTTTTGGAGACAACTTAATTATTTTATGTTTTAATCCACCTTAATTTGTAAAAACTATAACTTGCTTTCATTCCTTCATGTTCTGCCAACACAAATCGATTGTGTTTTTTACAGTGTATATCTAACGTTGAACTTGCTTTGTGACATATGTATTATTTTAAGATGTGTAAATTCATAAAAAAGCAGCATAAATTTGTATATTAGGTCAAATGTAGTTCAATTTGTTTTAAAACAACAGCAGAATTGTGACCTTATTGTTAATATCTTCATGCCATTTTCATTATTAATTGCTATAAAAGCTGTTGTTTATTAAATTAATCCTATGTTAAAG
This sequence comes from Danio albolineatus, assembly GCA_903798035.1. NCBI lineage: Eukaryota > Metazoa > Chordata > Actinopteri > Cypriniformes > Danionidae > Danio > Danio albolineatus. The sequence continues at coordinate 2,937,094 of CAIGQQ010002494.1, forward strand.
AGTTTTTTATGGATTTATCATAATAAATCTCTTCCGTCTGATCCAGCTGGATAGTTTTTCTTCGGACTGGAGGGCCCTGCCACCAATGCCCAGCCCTCGATGCCTGTTCAATCTTGGTGAAAGTGAAAACCTGCTGTTCGCCATCGCTGGCAAAGACCTGCAGACCAACGAGTCCCTCGACTCTGTCATGTGTTACGACACAGAGTATGAATTCATCTTTAATTCTGCTGTTCACGCATAAGTGTGCGATACTAGATTAATATTTCATTGTCATTGCAGGAGGATGAAATGGAGCGAGACCAAGAAACTTCCTCTGCACATTCACGGCCATTCAGTTGTCTCACATAACAACCTGGTTTACTGCATTGGAGGAAAGACAGATGACAAGTAAGAGTGCATGTGTGTGACAACATATGGTGCAGTTTGCAGATGTCTGTGATCCATCAAAGTTCCTCCGACAATGTGACACTTAAAGGGCTCTTCTGAAGAATCACATAGTATATTATAGCCAGTGGTGGAGAGAGTACTGAAAAATCATACTCAAGTAAAAGTACCATTACTTGCCCAAAAATGTAGTGCAAGTAGAGTAAAAGTATTTTTAGTAAATATTACTCAAAGTATGAGTAAAAAGAAGACCTTTTAGAAGTACTCAAGAGCAGTGATAGTGAGTATTACGCTGTGAAAAGTTGATGCGTTTACAGAATGTTACGTTTACACATCCCTGCACAAACAACATGTGGTGTATTTAGGGATCTTCCTATTTTCGTTCATTCCTTCCAACCATCCTTCAGTTATTTGTTTGTTCTCTTATTCCTTCATTCATTCGTTTGTTCCATCCTTCCTTCGTTCGCTCGTTCATATTTTTGTTCCTTCCCACATTAGGTCCATTTGTTCATTCATTCGTTTGTTGGTTCCTTTCTTCCTTAGTTTGTTCAGTCCTTCCTTGAATTCTTCCTTCATTCGTTTGGTCCTTCCTTCTTTCCTCCCTTCATTTGTTCGCTCATTCTTCCTTTTTATATTTTTGTTCCTTCCTTCATTAGGTCCTTTGTTCATTCGTTCGTTCCTTCCTTCTTTCCTTCCTTAGTTTGTTCAGTTCTTCCTTGAATCCTTCCTTCACTTATTTGGTTGTTAGATCCTTCCTTCCATTCCTTGTTTGGTCCTTCCTTTTATTTGTCCCTTCCTTCCATTCTTCATTCGTTCCATTTAGTGATTGTTTAAGGCTGTTTGGTGATTTCAGTCATCATACAGTCTACATCCATCATTTTCAGTGACTATAAACAGTCTCTGGATCATTGCGTGTGCAGATTTTGGACATCTTTTTGGACATTTTTAATGTTTCCCAAAGGTTTGCTCTATTTATAAAGCGCCCATGTCTTGAGGTTGTTCAGTATGATGTGATTTACTTTCTATGTGTGATTTAATTGGACAGGAATCACAGGACTGATCTTTCTACTTTAGACAATGACCATAGACAAGAAGAAATAAAGTAGTGACTGCAGATTGAAGGAAAGTAGTGGAGTAAAAGTACCGATACTGACCTAAACATGTACTAAAGGGAAAGTAAAAGTCCACATTTATAAAACGACTCAGTGAATTACAATTCCTGAGAAAAACTACTCAATTACAGTAGTGCAGAGTATTTGTAATTAGTTACCTTACACCACTGGTTATATATTAACATACACCAAAAGAATTTAAGTGAGCAAGAAGTCAAATGTCTACTGTTCCTATTTGTGTAGCAGCTGCGGCTCAGCCAAACCTTCTGAGGAATCATTATGTTGAATCATTATGTTACACTAAGTATAATCCCTTTATTAAAATCTGATCCATGACTGCATTTGAGTCTGTCCGAAAAGAAAAGTCACACACTATTAAACTCTAATACCGTAATATATTGTTTATCTGGCACTCATTCGGCCTGGCATTTTTTCAATATGCTTCTGCAATGCCTCAACATTTATTCATGTCCAGAGTTTCATTCATTTTTGCCAAGATATTGTATATTAATGATGGAAGAGTCGAACTACTGCACAACTACTAAGGCCCAGTTTACACTAATGTATTTTCACTTTAAAATGCATACGTTTTGCTACGGTTATGCCTTTCGAGCCCCGGAAACGCTGGAGAGGCCGTTTTCATTCTAAAACGCTGCTGCTCCGTCTCAATGTGGATGGGGGAAAATGAAGACGTCTGAAAACGGAGGCGTGGCTGCAGAGCTTCAATACTTGATTGGGGCTTTTGGGTCATTGTGTATCCTTCCCTTATTCGTCAAGCCCCTATCATATGACTCTAACGCCACCGGAAGACGGCAGACCAGCCTTCACTGTAAACTATAACCCGGACACAGAAATGGGAGCATTGTTTGCACTATTGTCCGTTTTAGGCGTTTATATTCATTTGTTACTTTAAGTAACAACTCGACCTCGTCGTCTGTCCTCAAAAAGACCTCTCTTGCTTTCTTTGCCATCGCGTTCATCGTTCAACCAGCGTTTGTTGACTAACAATAACCAAATGTCGAGCGAGACACGTGCTTCCTGTTTATACTTGAACGCGCATGGCCAGAGTGCGCGAATGGTCACGTGATATACGTTTCTGGTGGAGTAGTGTGGACGGAGATGTGTTCAGAAATGCTGGGTGAAACGCTAGTGTGGACGCGGATCGTTTTCATGCTAAAACGCCGTTTTAAAACTAAAACGCACTAGTGTAAACAGGGCCTAAGTCTTTTCCAGCACATTAGAAATATTCTCAATAGGGTTAAAGTCTGGACTCTGTGGTGGCCAATCCATGTGAAAAACAATGTCTCATGCTCCCTGAGTTTTCAAATGAAGGCCAGTGAATCCCAGCATTGTCCTCTTGGAATATGCTTGGAAAAAATCCACTGATTGAATAAACTGGTTATTTAGTATATTCAAGTGGTCAGCTGACCTTTATTTGGACACATAACGTTGCTAAACCTAGTCACCAAGTGCAGTTGAAGCCTTTTTTTCGGATTAGCCTTATTATAAATGGTTTTCTTAAGGCTACCCAGCAGTTTGGTCTCAATCCTTTCAGTGCAATATGCATGTGGAAATCCACTTTCACTATTAGACATAGCTGTGAGATCTACTGGTGTTTCTTTTACTATTTGACTTCATTTGAGTGATCGCAGATCTCGATCATTCGACATTTTTTTCAGAGATGATGGTTTCTCACTATCCTTTCAGTTTTTCATTACGCAATACCCAATTCTAGGAGTTTCAGCAATCTCTGTAGATGTTAAGATGCAACTTTTTTTCTTTGGATAGGCAGATGCATTACAAAAGACCATCTTCCTTAATTAAAATGAGCACCAAATGATCATTCACAATAAGAATGTGCATTATCATTGTAAATAGAGTCAGTTTGATTTGAATCACTGCCACTATTATTAACCCTTTTCATAAACGTTTTCATTTCTCTCGTTCTCTCTCACAGCAAAGCTCTCAGTAAAATGTTTGTGTACAACCACAAGCAGTCAGAATGGCGTGAGCTGGCTTCAATGAAGACGCCCAGAGCGATGTTTGGTGCCGTCGTTCACAAGGGGAAAATCATCGTCACCGGGGGAGTGAATGAAGACGGACTCACAGCTTTATCAGAAACCTACGATTTTGATACAAACAAGTATGAGTCTTCACCAGTGTTATTTTAGTATCACTTATAATATTTGAATGTGAAACGTGTGTGTCGACTAAAACTTTCTTCTAAAATGAACGTTTTTCTCAGGCTCCTGTATGTAGGTTCAGTAATTTCACCGTTGTGGTGATAAATAGGTGCTTTTTTATTGCCTTTAATGTGAAGTGACTGAACATAAACATAGGAGACATGCTTATATTCTTATGTTTTAACGTCAGTACTCTTCAGTTTTCTCAATATTTTTAGTAGGCTTTAATATTTTAAATATTTAGTTGTGTGCTTTTGTAATTATATTTTACTATTAATTATTATAGCTTATATATAGAGTGTAGTATCTTAAACTTATTTTAAATTCAATGCAAAAATGTTTAGTTTTTCATCTATTTTGTTTTATAGTTTTTAGTGTTAGTCATGATTCTTCACAGTAAGGACTGCCCGATGGACTGGGTCCAGCATACGAGACACTCGGGACATTGGACAGGATGGTTACCTGGCCTGATCAAGCCAGTGCTGCCATGTCACTAAAGTTTAATTTGGCTGTGACTGTTTGTCAACTGAGCACAAATACAATCTTAGCGTGCTGTCACATCTAGATGTTTGTTTCGGAACCTGTCTCATTTGCATATGTGAATCCCACAATCGCGCTCGGATCCGCGCCAAATCATTCGGTCCAAGATCGCCTGCATGAGGTGGTCTCGGTTCGACTGAAAGGAGCTCTGGAGCAGAGCACATTTTCACTTAAAAAATAACTAAATAAATAAATAAAAATTTATATTATTTTTATATTATTATATATAATAATATATTTATTTAATTTTTAATTTTTAAATTTTTTTGCTTATATATAATATATGTATATAAAATTATATTTATGTTATGTATCTTTTTATTGGTGGGGCTAGTGAAAATTTTAGCAGGGCGAGTAAAAATCTGATCCACTGGCCAGTAGAAAAAATCCTTAGCTTTGAACGCTGTAGTGTACCTGATTAAACTATTGCTGCACTTGCACTGCATTTTAAATATAGAGTATATAACAAGTAAATCTGTTATTAAATATCATCTTTACCCATTTTTAATGAAAATGAAATACATCATGCAGTACATGGATTAATATGCTGTTCTTTCAGATGGGACACATTCACAGAGTTTCCTCAAGAGCGCAGCTCTGTCAATCTCGTCAGCTCAGGAGGAAACTTATTTTCAATCGGAGGATTTGCTATTGTCGAGATGGAGGACAAAAACATCGGACCCTCTGAGATCACTGACATTTGGCAGTAAGTCCTTGATTCTGAGATGCTTTGGAAAGAAAAAAAAATTCAAACCCCATTCAATCGGGCAATAAATAAATATACTAATTAAAGGCACAAATGGAAGATATTTCAATTAAAATATCCAAAAACCACTAGAACGTGATCAATATTTTGCTGAACTGTGCACTTACAGTATCTCAAATAGAATGTTCAAATTTAGAGAAAAAGCTATTTTAGCTAGTGAGACGGAGTGTGTGCTGTGTGTTCGTGCTAATGACGTCACACACCCACGATTTCCATTTTTATAGAAAACAGGGAAACAGCAGCGAGGCTTTAATATGTTGTGTGTTTTATTCGACTGCACAGAGCAGCATTATATCAGAAGCTTAAAATGTATTTTGTGCCGTGTCGCCCTCGTCTCTCATCACTAGGCCCACAGGGAATCTCCGCGAAATCTTTCCGCAGATTTTTAGCCCATCATTGAGCCTATGTATTTACTTGTGTAAATGGGTGTAAATTTATATTTATTCAGTTTTTAAATTAATTTCACTAATATTATTGTGATATAATAATAATATTAAAATGTTCATTATTTACAATACAGTTTGTGAAGTTTTTATGTTCTGTCTTTTAGCAGATATATTATATAAGAGACTTGCTTTTATTATCAAATAAGTGGATCTAGATAGATTTGTATTGTAAACATTAAATAAAAGTTTAAAAATGTATTATTTTTATATCATATATAATATAAGTTTTTAGTTATGAGACTCCTAAAATAATTCTGCATAAATCCACAGATTTTTTACAAAATTCTCCACTGAAATAGTATTAAATGTCAGCAGATTCTGTATGGCCCCACTCATCACCAATTGCTTCACTTCAACAGCTTTTAGTCTTACTCTTCCTCATTCTAACATGATAATAAGTTTTAAATCCCGTCCATCAACATGGTTTCTGATGAAGTCTTGTATCATAAAGACCAAAACTCTCATGATTCCACACAGAGTCATCAAAATACACCTTTGTTTGTTGCTAATACTCGCCCTCTAGTGGTAAAAATTACACACTGTGCCTTTAATTATTCAAGTTCAATTAAAGAGGATCAATCCTGAATAGAACTAAATATCAAAAAATAAATATACACTATTTCATCTACCTGACGTGTGTACTGACTTCCTTTCACAGGTATGAAGAAGACAATAAGACGTGGAGCGGGATGCTGAGAGAGATGCGCTACGCTTCAGGCTCTTCTTGCGTTGGCATGCGTCTGAATGCTGCCAGGATGCCAAAATTATAGATCAAACTGCACCTGTGGTCATGTGACCTTTGACCTCAGCACACAACTGTGGTCGTTTAAGTCTAGTCTAAAACGAGAAGCCGAGCGAGCTAACATCTTTTATAAATGTACTGAAAAGCTTTTGGGTTCCCTAAAGTATTTTTCTCTTACATTTTAGAGAGTTAATGTGAAATACGTGTGAGTGAACATGAGCCGTTTCCCAGTTAAAGTCTGATTTCTGAAACTCGTATGCAAGGTACATTTTCTGTGATGTTAATAATGCTGTAATAAAATAAACTCTAGCTACTTCAGTAAATCTAGGTTATTGTATGTAAGGGTTTTTTGTAAAATAAACATTTTTAAACCATTTTAGCCAGCTTGTGATGTTTTAGAAGACTTTTGATTACCATGATAACTGCTAAAAACCAAAAGCAGTAGGAAATCCTTAATCATTAGGCCACAACTGCCCGATAGCCAGTGTAAAGACCTGAGGACAGGTGTGATGTGCTCTGATTTCCTGGTTCTGGTCAGAATCCTGGCCCTGCCCAGACTTATATGCATAAAACAACATATTTGTATCCAGCCATTATTTTCTATATTTTTTATTATATTTTTATTCTGTTGTGAAGGTGAACTTCATTTTTATTACATGTATAACATTATATACTGTAGGCCAACCTGATTACACTAAGTAGGACATGTTTCTGAATTAACATCTATGTTGATCCTGGAACAACATACCAATCAGCTAATCAGATTTAAGGGATGTTTATGTTAGGCTTATACTTACGATTAGGTTTATGCACTTCTACATTGTTATCCAACTATTATTCCTCTCTGATTTTGGGAATAATTTACAGTTATGGTTGGGTTTAGGGGTAAAGAATAGATATAGATTACATTTTCAATGTCAATCCAGGATCGCATCATACTTGGCAAAACCATAACATGCTATACTGTACATACTGGCTCCAGGGTTCTTCAAATGAGTTTCTGATGAGGATTATGGACTGGAGGGGTTTGGACATGATGTTTCTGGCTCCATTTCTAAAATGATCCACCACCTGTGTGAGAAAGATTCACAGAATAAGTGAAGATACAGAAGATGGCAATGACAACAAATAATACTTGACGTCTTGACAACAAAAATGCCTTTGTTTCACAGCACAGCAAGCATTTTTTTTTTGTTTTTAAAAGATATCTAATAGACGTCTAATCATAGTTGCGTGGTTAAAACAAGGCTAATTTTGGGCTGTCAGTAAAAATCATAAGAATAGAAGAATAATTAATGACTACACATATAATGTCTGTCTAATCTATTTGACAACTAGTTTTGGGCTATTCTTAGATGTCTATTATATTTCCACTGACAGCCCAAGTTTAGCCTTGTTTAAGCCAAGCTGTCTACGTTTAGATGTCTATTAGACGTCTATTAAACACAAAATTGTTTGCTGGGAGGCATGTTTGAATGTTGTCAATGATTTCACTTCAGTTCATTTGAATAAAACATATTATTTTGTTTTATTTTGTGAACGTCTGATAACGTCTTGTGAATTTGCCACTTTTGTATAAAATAACCATGTAAAGCCAAGTTTTAGACACATTAAATTAATAATTAGTCAACACAATACAATATTTCTACTTCAGAAGAGTTGAGAAAAGAATATTTGATGGAATAAAATGAAAACATTGATTGAAAACTTGCCATTCCTATCAATGAACATTGTATGAGGGGTAAAGCTTTAAATTACGGTATTACAAGAATACCACAGAAGTATTTACCAACAGAATCCTGTGGTAAATACTAAAGGAATATGACAGTAATACCACACATTACCACAAGAATACTACAGAAGTTTTACATACTGTACAACAGAATCCTGTGGTAAATACTACAGGAATATGACAGTAATACCACACATTACCACAATAATACCACAGAAGTATTACATACTGTACAACATAATCCTGTGGTAAATACTACAGGAATATGACAGTAATACCACACATTACCACAAGAATACTACAGAAGTTTTACATACTGTACAACAGAATCCTGTGGTAAATACTACAGGAATATGACAGTAATACCACACATTACCACAATAATACCACAGAAGTATTACATACTGTACAACACAGCATCCTGTGGTAAATACTACAGGAATATGACAGTAATACCACACATTACCACAAAAATACCCCAGGAATATTACATGCTGTACAACAGACTCCTGTGGTAAAATAAAATACCACACATTACCATAAGAAAATCACAGGGATATAACATAATGTACAACAGAATCATGTGGTAAATACTAGGCCTACAGAAATATGAAAGTAAACACACACATTACCACAAGAATACCACAGGAATATTACAAACTGTACAACATAATCCTGTGGTAAATACTACAGGAATATGACAGTAATACCACACATTACCACAAGAATACTACAGAAGTATTACATACTGTACAACAGAATCCTGTGGTAAATACTACAGGAATATGACAGTAATACCACACATTACCACAATAATACCACAGAAGTATTACATACTGTACAACATAATCCTGTGGTAAATACTACAGGAATATGACAGTAATACCACACATTACCACAAGAATACCACAGGAATATTACAAACTGTACAACACAGAATCATGTGGTAAATACTAAAGGAATATGACAGTAATACCACACATTACCACAAGAATACCACAGGAGCATTACAAACTGTACAACACAGAATCCTGTGGTAAATACTACAGGAATATGACACCACACATTACCACAAGAATACCACAGAAGTATCACATACTGTACAACAGAATCCTGTGGTAAATACTAAAGGAATATGACAGTAATACCACACATTACCACAATAATACCACAGAAGTATTACATACTGTACAACACAGCATCCTGTGGTAAATACTACAGGAATATGACAGTAATACCACACATTACCACAAGAATACCACAGGAATATTACAAACTGTACAACACAGAATCCTGTGGTAAATACTAAAGGAATATGACAGTAATACCACACATTACCACAAGAATACTACAGAAGTTTTACATACTGTACAACAGAATC
>CAIGQQ010002494.1:2946796-2960163 GCA_903798035.1 Danio albolineatus
GGAACATGACAGTAATACCACATATTACCATAAAAATACCCCAGGAATATTACATACTGTACAACAGAATCCTGTGGTAAATTAAAATACCACACATTACCATAAGAATATCACAGGAATATAACATAATGTACTGTGGCAAATACTACAGAAATAAGAAGGTACACATTACCACAAGAATACCCCAGAAATATTACAAACTGTACAACACAGAATCCTGTGGTAAAACGTCCCAAAAAACAACAAAGTACAACACAATTACCACATAATTTTTGTGTTGTACATCTGATGGTTTACCACATGAAATATACCACAGGTAACTTTTGTAAGTGTTGTTTTACATTTGGGAGAAAAGTTATCAGACTTATGTCGAATAAAACAAATACATTTTGATTCTCCTCAAAATCACCACACCTAATCAGAGAATCAGCTCCTTTAACGCGGTCTTTTTTTCTCCACATCTGTGTGTGAATGTAATTTTGGAGCTTTTTGTCCGCATTAAGATCCCATAGCTTCAAGTCGAAAGCGGTTCATCTTTCTACCCACAATGCACTGCTGGTCGTCACGGCGCCATCTTTAGAGAGTGCGCGCTGAGGACACGAGAACGTTGTTTATGTTTTCTGCGCATTTGTAATATTTGTTTTACCTGGATCAAACATTTCACGTATAATTCCAGTTGTAAGTATTATTATTATCTTAAAGTATGAGTCGTGCAGAACGAAGGACGCAATGCAAATTCTAAATTACGCTCTAATGGACAGACGTAGCGTGTTAGCATGCTAGTCATTCAATCATTAAAAGGGGAAATAATGCGATTTTAGTGTTGTAATGATCGAGTAGAGCGGATTATTCAGCTTCAGTAAAGTCTTTGACAGATAAATATGCGGTTGAAATACATTCAGAAGCTCCACTGTTGTGTTTATGCTCAATTCACGTGTGTGTCAGCTAAATGCACTGAGACTCGTGAAGCACATGCAACATAAATACAAACAATGTAGTTTTAGTCTTAAGTGTTTTATAATATGTCAAAAAGCGACCTGTGAGGTATATAAAACGGAGACTTTTCGGACAAGTTCATGACCCTGAAAGTGAAAGTGCTTACTGATATTTTTGAAAAAGAATATTAAATTATCCCTGGTTATTTGTGAAGTAAACTGCATAAAAACTGGATACATGTAAGCAGAAAACTTGCTACAACGATCAACATGTATTCCAGTGTTCTCTGTGAAAATTTTTATGTCAATAACAACTTCATGGCTTAAATCATTTAAAAACTGTGTTAGATTGGGATTGAGGTACTTAAATACACACATTCTTTCTGTTTTTTATTACTCGTCGGTTATTTTAATACATCAGCACATACAAATACAGACTCGGCTATACAGTAGGAACAAAATGGAAATACAGTCAGGCTAGGAGCTAAAATATACACCATAGAATAGAAAATGAGGAATTATTTATGTAATGCCAAAAAGGTGTCTATAGCTGACAAAAGTCATTGGACTATTGATGTATGTCGTAGGTGAGGAAATAGTGTACATACTTGAGACAACCACATTTTAAAGGAGGGTACGTGAGGAGATGACCACAATAACAGTGTACATTTCTTTGCTAGATAAACCAAGATTAAAAACAAATGATTGGTGTGGGAGTTCAATAATTCTCTTCTCCACCATTAGAACAAATAAAATTACAGAGAAAAAACAAAAGTTTATCTTGAAAAGACGTAAAATATGATGTATTTTCTTCCAAAAAGAGGTGATTTTGTCACAGTACTAGAAACAGTGAAGGAATATTTCTTTTTTAGAGTTAAAATAAAGATCAGAGGAGTTTCTCTAAGTCTTTTTTGAGACGCAAGTAAGGTGGCCGTGAGAGCTTAACGCGCTACAAATTAAGAAACGATTTTCATTAATTTGATACTAACAGCAGCACACCTGTTGCAAATTCTCACAACACAAACAACTGAAGAAACGTGCTGCATTTGGTCACAACACTTGCAAATGTCCGCGTGACACAGTGGAAATGTTTCAAGGGGACCTGAATCCTGCTGAGATACAGATGTGTTATTATGCCGTTGTCATGAGAAAACTAGTCTCACCCACAATTGTGTCCACCTATGAGTGATCCTATTGTTTTACTGAAGTTGTAATAGGTATAGTTTGTTGTGCCTAATTATAAAGTTCCAAACGGCACACGACTGCATAATAACACATCCGTATCTCAGCAGGGTCCATCATGTTTTTGGTTCCTCTTGAAACTTTTGCATTGTTACGTAGATATTTTCAAGTGTTGTGACCAAATGCAGCGTGTTTCTACAATTGTTTGTGTTGTTAGAATTTGCAACAGTTGTGCTGTCTAATTGCTGAAGATCGTTTCTTAATTTGCCGGGGTTTTTTCTAATTGCATTTGCTTTATTAAATTGCAGCTCATTAAGCTCTCTCAGGCACAGTACGTAAGGGTGGAAGATAAACACATTCAGTGTCAACTTGTGAAACTGCTTTTCAATTATATGACTTGAAAACAACATTAGCACTATTTCATTGACTGTGAACAATGTTGTAATTTGATCGTCATTGACTGCTAATGTGATTTCACTATTCAGAATATGCAAAGAATACTTTTCTTACCTTGTGTTATTAAGGATTAAGGAGAAAGTCTTGTCTTAATGTTCAAGTACAAAACCTCAGTTTACTTCAGTTAGATGGTGTAAGAGTGTTATAACATGTATTAGTATTTGTTGATGCTGTATTGATTGTATAGACCGTTTTGAGGAATGTAAACAAAACTGTGTTCCCAACGTGTTTCCTGTTTCACATTATTAATTTCTGTAGCTTCTGAGAATCAAAAAAGAGCCACATATTGATAAATAATGTAATGATAGCTGTTTTAACATGAAGCTATGATTGTCTCTTGTTACAGTTATGAAATACTTCGATAACAAGCAGGAAATGTTTATGGGCCAAAGACATGACCACATTGAAATAGTCTATAAGCACAGATGTGTTGCTGTACTAGTGTTTGTTGTGTGTTTGGTGTTTGCAGAGAGATGGGGGTGAAGGCGCAGCGTCCTCGCTGCTTTTTTGACATTGGCATCAGTAATGTACCAGGTAAGACTCGGCTCTTTATGAATACTTTCAAACAGCTTCTCTTCAGAATCTGAAAATGCTGGCTTTTTTATTCCCCCATATGTGATCTTTTTGCCCTGTGTTTTGTGCAGCGGGCCGTGTGGTCATCGAGCTTTTCTCTGATGTTTGCCCCAAAACATGTGAAAACTTCCGCTGCCTGTGCACAGGTAAAAAACTATCAGTCAAATGCTGTCATCTATGCTATGAACACTTAAATATATACCTCACTATTTTCACAGAGTTATGTTCAGGGTAGGGCTGCATGATATTGGAGAAATTGAACATTGCAATGTTTTATTATTCTGCAATTATATATTGTGATATGAATAGAATTTCACCAGTCGACTTGAATGGCTTAATTCAAGCCATAAAAATGCTAAACTAATTAAAAGCATAGGTAAATAAAATAAAGAAAAAAACTATCGAAATAAACAGTGTTTTACTGTTTGAGTCTTACTGTATTCAGGTTAGTTGATCAAGTAATACAAATAATTCAGTAGAATTAATTGTATTTAAAGTTACAAAGGGTTCAATTTCTTCTGCTTGAATGCTTTTAAAATCCCCATACAGCCACAGGCCTCAAAACACATGCAAATAATCAATTATAATACAAACTGAACATTTCATATCCTGCAATGTGACTATTGCGATAGATCACATCAATGCTGAAATAATATTATCATGTGCAGCCCTAATTCAGGGTATAGTATGTTGTACGAAACCTTTGAACTTTGACAAAATATTGTATTTTCAGTACATTTTTTGTAAATTAATGTGCAAAATGAATTTAAATGTTTTTTATTGAAAATTGTTTAGAAACATGACTCATAACAAATGCTTTTACAATGCAAACATTCTGTATTGCATTAAGAGGGTTTCTTTCATCTTTATATCCAGGTGAGAAAGGAGTTGGTAAGACTACTCAGAAGCCTTTGCATTACAAAGGAACTCCTTTCCACAGGATAGTGAAGGATTTCATGATACAAGGAGGAGATTTCAGTGAAGGTATCTCTCTCTTTTGTTGTTGTTTTTCCCACCTTCATCTTACATCCTGTGTGAATGACAGTTGATACATTTTTTTTTTTTCTGGATTCTGTTCGCTTTCATAGGGAACGGCAGAGGTGGTGAATCTATATATGGAGGCTTTTTTGAAGGTGAGTGTCCCATAAGACCAGGCATTTTAATAAAGTCTTGCTGGGTTTTTTTCTACGTATCAGTGATGATGTAACTTGTAGAGTTTTTTGTTTTGACCTAGTTGATTATCTAAAATAAAATTATTTTATGTAGTAATCAAATTAACTAAAAAAGGCATGAAAATGGATGAGTTTTTAAAGTTCAGTGGTGTTTTTTTTCTTATTTAGGATTTATTAATATTTTGAATTTGCATGTTTGTTTTTAGTCTTTGTAGTAATTTGCCAAATGCTTTTGTTGTTGTTGTTTTTTGTAGTTTGGGTTATTTAGCTTTAATTTTTCCGAAGTTCAACTGAACATTTTTTTTTTGCAGTTCAAGTTTGTTTATCTTATGAACAATAGCAAAAAATGAGAATCTTGTGTTTACCATGTTAATAATAGTCCATCAAAAACCTAAAAAACCTGTCTTGAAATATGTTTGCAGTGGAATAAGTCCATAAAATGGTATACTGTGGAAAATATAAGTAAATATAAAGTATAAGTTAAATAAATATATAATAAAAATACTGTACAACTAAATTGTTGGAGGTTTTTAATCTGTCTCGGTTTTTTTTTAAATATAATTTCCTTTTATCCAAATATTTTTAATGATGTACATGGTTACTGAATCACTGACTATGTTCACATGGACACCAATAACTCGATTTTAATATGATTAAGACAATACTCTGATTAAGAGTCGACCATGTAAACAGATTTTTGTTTAATCCTATTAAAGTCATTGTCAAAATAAATGAAAATCTGATTAAGACATGTGGAGTATGCCGGTCTTAGTGGCATTATTGAAGTGCAGTACAGACATGTGAACACCGCAATCAAACTTTTATCATCGTGTAGGATTTTTGCCGCAGTTTGCATCATGATAGTCTATACACACATGGCTGTTTGACACTGTCTTCTGCAATTACTGAGACCGTCAAGGACCACATACACCTGCATTACAAAATGCAAAAGTTTTGTTTCTCATTCAGCATGAGGTATCAAATTCTGTTAAAACAACAGTCTTTCAGTTCATACTCGCATCCAATATCTCGATTGTCACGGGGGCATGCATGAAATGTCCCTGAATGAAAGTGAAAGTGAAAGTGCCAAACTGCAGTTAAAGTCAACAAATTAAACATAAAACGCTCGAAATTACATGAAACTCCGGAGGAAATATGGATAGCGTGCTGATGTAATGACATTAATTGATCAAGTGCTGTAACATGTAAAACGGCATCATGAAAGGAACATTCACAAAAAGCAACTCATGGAAACACTTAATCACATTGTCTTGTTCAGATTAAGGCAGATAATGTGATTACTGATGTAAACAGTCACTGATTGATTAAACTCATGTATGTTACTGTGATTAATTGAATAGAAACATGATTCAAAAGGACCTGCACCACCAATATGTTGAGTGCTAGCATCTTCTTTTATTTAAATACCCTACAAACGTATTTCAAAATGGTCTTTTTTGCCTTACTATACTATTATAGGATACTATTATTTACCAATAGCAACACTAATTTCAACATTCTGCCATTTTTTCTTAATCCAGATGAAAGTTTTTCAATGAAACATACCAAGGAGTTCCTGCTATCGATGGCCAACAGAGGGAAAGACACCAACGGCTCACAGTTCTTTATGTAAGTCCGGAATTCTGGCGTCTCTGCTGTCCGATTGGATGATGGACAATGATCGGCAGATTTCGTTTTCTTTTTTACTGTCTTAAATGAGCGTGAATGTTTATATCCTCAGTGCATTGAAGTAGTTATGAACAGGAAATGCTAATGAAGTCAAACTGATTTATGGTGTGCATTAATCACTGTTTTTGTGTTCGTTAGATTTATATTTACATTCTGCCTCACTGTTTTGTGTCCCTGACCATAGAACTACTAAACCAACTCCTCACTTGGACGGGTAAGTGTGGATTTAGATTGCTAATTAATAACTGAAGTCTGTTCGTATACGTGCTGTGTATTTAGTTGGTTTTTTTCTCTCTCTGCAGAATTCATGTGGTGTTTGGTCAGGTGATCACCGGCCAGGATGTGATCCGGATGATCGAGAGTCAGAAGACGGATACCAACAGCAGACCGTATGCAGAGGTCAAAGTGCTCAACTGTGGGGAACTTGTTCCAAAATCTAAAGGTGATATTGCTTATTTACTTTCATCGTGTTAGAAATGTTTCAAAAATAACTTTTTTGCACATTAATTCTTTAATGCACCAGGTATTATCATTAACTACACAAGATCAACTACTTGTGGCATTTCAATTTGTTTTTTATTTTTATTTAAGCAATTTTTTTGTAAATGTCTAATTTAAGGTGCAGTAGGTGATTGTCTTCAGAAACGTGTTTTGTTGTGCTGGTTGAAAGTCTCTTCACATTCCAATTATAGACTGATTTAAAGTAAATGATCTTAATGTATTTTTATATTCTGGGTGAGGCAGAAGTGTTATTAAGCCACTGAAATCATCCGGCGAAAGATTGATGTTTTCAATCTCATAAGTTATTTTTATATAGTTTAACAACAAAACATCAGTAAAAGCACTATTTCTCCTAGCCTGCTTTACTGAGGTGAAGTTAATTTTATATCCACATTGGCTCATTTTTAAACAGTGACAACATTTGATGCACTCACTATATTGTTTACCACATTACTCTGAATATTCGGTTTGAAATAGCATTCAAGTATGGCTTAGTAATAAGTGTAATTCCTGCAGGCCGCCGGCCAACAACTAAGCAGAGTCGCTTTAGCACAGCATGTGAGAGAGGGTTGTCTGCTGGCATCGCATACATTCGTGTTTCAGGAGGTGTAACTTTGGACAGCAGGGGAGGGACTGTGTTTCAAAGATTTTGTGCTAAACGGTTTGCATTGTGGCAGATCACCTACTGCACCTTTCATTTAAATCATGAAACGTGTAACTGACAGCAAATTAAGTTAATAAAAATGCCTGTTAGGTGCTGTTTGAAATCTTTTTAACTTTTTCTCCAATTCAGAGAGAGCAGGACATAGTGTAGTCTTACAACAACAAAAAAAGCTCTGTTTTTCTCAGAGCTCTAGCAGTGACCGTGGTTGATCTCAAGCTCATTAAATGAGAAGAGTTTTGAAGGGGGTGGGCCATGTAAGACACTAGAGAGCATTTGATTGGTCACAATTTGATGAGAAACTGAAGTATGAGGTAGGGCTGCACGATTAATCGAAAAAAGTTCAGCATCTCTACAATTCAGCCAATTATATTTTTCAAGTTCAGGAGCAAAATTAAGGCGGTGGCACACGTCTTCATATTGCTTCATATACGTTGCTCAGCAACATGGACACCTCCAAATAGTGTTAAAAGTGTCACATGCTGTATTTATCAGGTATGATTCACCAAAAAAATGTCATTTCTGTCGTCATGTAATGATGTGAGCTGACACACTGTTTGTTTACTACTGAGAGGAGGTGTGCGTGTCCATGAATGATGTATACTTTAGTGAACAGAACCTGCATAGGCTGTAAATAGCAGATAATAAAGTTGTAAATAACGTTCAGTTTGTTGCAGAGTGATCGTTTAGGAGCCGCACAGGATTTATGATTTGCATGTTTTTTTAGGGTTTTTTTTCTCAAAGTGACGGCAGCCATTACATGAGCTGCACTCGCCAGGGAAAGTGAAACCAAAACCATGCACATCATTTACATGATCATATCACATTGTAAAGTTATGATTACGACAAGCATTTGATAATTTTTTTCTTCCATTGTAAACACAAAGTGCATAAGAATAAATGTTTAACAGTGTCAGTATAACTCATTCATTCATTCATTTTCTTTTCGGCTTAGTCCCTTTATTAATCCAGTGTCGCCACAGCGGAATGAACCGCCAACTTATCCAGCATTTGTTTTACGCAGCGGATGCCCTTCCAGTCACAACCCATCTCTGGGAAACACATCCATACATTCTCATTCACACTCATACACTACGGACAATTTAGCTTACCCAATTCACCTGTACCGCATGTCTTTGGAGTGTGGGGGAAACCGGAGCACCCGGAGGAAACCCACGCAACCACGGGGAGAACATGCAAACTCCACACAGAAATGCCAACTGGCCCAGCCGGGGATCAAACCAGCGACCTTCTTGCTGTGAGGCGAACGTGCTAACCACTCGGCCACCGTGGCGCCCCGTCAGTATAACTACTCTAGCCAATATAATGTTGAATATAACACAGGAGGGAATCTGATCATGACTGTCATACGTCTCAAACATATAATTCAGTATCAGAATTGTAAATGATTGTATTCTGATCTAATTACTTTACTGTGCATTAATGCCCAGGACATATTTAAAGTCTGTTCAAGTCCACCATTCCAAGTCTATACAAAATTGAGCATTTTAACCAACAGTAGACCTACACATAGGCCTAATGTTATTACTGTTGTTTCACCATATATTTGATAAATAACAACAATAGCCTATTTAAAAGAATCTTTATTTTACAACTTCAGACACATGAGAAAATCCTGATCTTGATTTTTAAGCAAAAAAAAAGTGATTCTCATTTTAGCCAGAATCGTGCAGTCCTAACATGAGGTGACGTGTATAAACCTGTTGAACCATTTAGGCGGAAGTGACCAACTGCAATCTTTACATGTTTATATTAGCTTTATATCTTATAAACGTGAATTGTGTCACTATTTGTGTGCACACTAGCTTGTAGATATTCTAAAAACTGACAATATTTATACTAAAGGTGACTTTATTTTCACCTTTAATAATGGCTATAACACAATTTTTTTTCTTCAGCTAAGTTGAGTGATAGTGAGTGTGTTTTAAAATATCGTTCCCACTTTTGTCAATCCAGCAAAGAAAGAAAAGAAGAAGCACCAGTCGTCCAGCGAGAGTGAGGACTCTTCTTCTGACAGCTCTTCAGACTCGGAGGAATCGGAGAAGGAGAAGAAACGACGCAAGAAACACAAGAAGGAACACAAGAAAAAGAAGGAACAGAAACACAAAAAGAAAGAGAAGAAAGGGTACTTTATGAACACAGTCCCCATTCATGTTTTACAAATTATCCATTTGGGCTGCATTTACACTGCAGATCTTGATGGTCAATTTCAATTTTGTGATTGTATCTGAATTTTTATTATTTATTTATTTATTTGTTTTGCATTGACTGACAGCTGATAATAAGAGCCCTTTTTTCTCCATCCATGTATTTAATTTGTTCACAGGGCTTTTTGACAGGTAGTTTTACAATAGTTTATGACAGAAACGTTCTCATTTTGCCGCCATCTTTTTAAGGCCTTTTTTAAACAAGTAGGCATCTTTATTATATGATATTCCAGTTATAAGAATCTGACCTAGAATCTACACTGGTTAGAATAATATTGCTTTTTAAACCAACCGAGGTACTTTCACACACAAAATAAGCTAAATATGGTTTATTTAATGGGAAAAGATAGGATTTGATCAGTATCACACCCCTAATTATTATAATATCCGAAAAGATCTGATCTAATGAGCGACCATTAAAATGTTTCTAGTAACTAGTTTGCTAGTTTTTAAGGAGATATGCATCAGTTTTGACTATTTATATTAGAGTTCTGTGGTTGATAGTTATTTTAGGCGCTTATCTGTTTTCCCCTTATCGATAATTGAATCCTGGTTAATTTTCATACACTGTTTAACTAGGCATGGGCAGATTCTGGCGGTATTAAACAGATTCTGACGGTTTGATAAACTTGGATAAAAATATGAAGGTTTCACAGTATGACGGTATTGTGTTTACTGCTCTAAAATATATTATTTTTAAATGTCTGGGTAAAAAACAAAACCTTTTTCCCCTTTGAACACAATATATTTTATTTTGAGAAACATTAAAAGTATTTTGGAGCAGTAAACATGTCAGACTAAAGACTAAATAATTCCAAGTGAATCCTTGACATCTGCTGTCTTCATTAGTTTCAAAAACACAGATGTCTTTACAATTTACACCTAAAAAACAAACAAAAAAAATCTTACTCATACCTTAGGAATGGTACAGCAGAAAATTTTGATGGTATCAAAACCTTGACTTTTTCAAACCACGGTATACCTTGAGTTATCGTCCCATGCCTATATGTAACACAATAATTATGTGCTGCTTTTCATTGTTTTTATTTTGTATTTTTTTTTATGGTTTTCCACAACTTCAGCAGAGCGGAGTGAGAATGGTAGTAACTTGTTGTTTCTCTGTAGATCTGATGAAGAAGAAGCTGAACCCCAGGCTGTGTCCACTATTCGTCCAGAGGAAGTGCCACCCATTCCAGAAAACCGCTTCCTGATGAGGCGAAGCCCGGAGAAGCCCAAAGAGGAGGAGCAAAGCAAAGAAAAAGACAAGGTGGATTCTGGGAGAGAGAGACCCAGAGAAAGAGACAGGGAGAGAGAGAGGGAAAGGTAAAATATGGCATTTTAATAGTTTATCCAGTTATACCATTGATGATATTGTTTGGTACAGACATGGATGAACTTTTTGTATTGTTTGATGCTATTGTGTTATTTTTTTTAATTAATGTTACTGCATTAGTAGTGTGTTCATAGCTTTGTGAATTCTGTTCCAGACCCATGGCAAATTCACGAGCAAACCGCACACGATTGGTGATGACCAGGTCAGGCCGCAGAATTAAAGGGAGAGGACCGAGGGTGAGAGAATAAATCCTGGTTTGAAAGGCAGATTAGAGTTTGAATGTAAATACACTGCCATTCAAAATGTAGGACCAAGAAAGTTGTTAAAAATTTAATGTTTTTATTCTCTAATTTCTGCATAGAAATGCATGGAAATTTAAATGTTAATATAAACTGTCTTTTTAGGCAATTCATCCTTCCTGAATAAAAATAGATACATTTTTCTCCTTTAAAGCAGTGGTCCTCAACCTTTTAATCACCACAGACCGGTCAGCTCTTGACAATTTTACCATGGAAGATCACCAGGCGACCATCAAACGTTTTCTCAGAGGAAGACAAGCTGACAAAACATTGCTGTCACTCTGATACAGGCTTTATTTATGGAGAAATTTACAAAGCACAGCAGTGTTTGGGTGATCTGTGTTTGTCTGGGAAAATTAGTCTACTGAAATGTGTATTTTTCGTACAAGCTGAAGCTGATCAGTCAGTCAGATTAGTCAGAAGCTTTCAGTTCTTGTCATGTGACTTGCGTTCCACTCACGGGATTCATTCGCTTGTGCGCGCACCTCCATTGGAAACAACAAACTTATGCAAACTCTTGTAAAGACGCGATATGCGAACGGCCCCTAAAAGGCCACAGTCATTTGCGATCTCCATCAGTTGATCTTGCACAGCCATGCTGGATTCACCTGATGTGTTGACAAATGGGTTGCGGATCCATTCCTTGGCAGTTTGTGGGTCCTTCACTGCGACTTTTCCCTTAGCAAGAAATTTCCAAAGACGTCTGTTTCTTAATCATTTTACTGCTTGTGGGTTAAATTTGGGTGCTCAAGTGACCGAGATGTAACCGAGAGAATACGGCAATTTTTAAAAATAAAAGATCATTCAGACTCAGATAATAAATAAAACTGAAATAATTAAATGATTTCTTGTGTGGCCTGGTACCAGTTGATCCACAGACCGGTATGGGTCCACGTAATGGTGGTTGAAGACCACTGCCTTAAATGATATTTAATTTTACATATGTATATATTTTATATATGTTTGATATTTAAAAATATGTAACTCTGTATTGTTTCACATATATTTAAATAAATATATTTTATTTTTAAATTTTGTTTAAATCTATATTTCATTAAATCAAATCTGTATTTTTTCCTTTCTATCCTGTAGCGCTATCGGACACCATCTCGATCTCGTTCGCGGTCGTGGGATCGGTTTCGTCGCAGTGAGACTCCTCCACACTGGAGGCATGAAATGCAAAGAACACAGAAAGCTAAAGCCAATTTAGCTGCCTCCCAGGAGCGGTGGATTAAAGGAGACAAGTATGTCCAATTTTACATTACATGCAAATCCAGTATTACACAATGAAAATTGCACAGATTTAAAAAGATCCTATAATGCCTCTTTTTCACTAAATGAAATATAAATCTCAGCTGTCTGTAAAGTGACTGTAGTTTCTGCTTAAAATAGCTCTCATTTATAATATCATGCTGTAAATGCTGATTTTTTTTGGTGTAAAAAATAAATCTGTATCTTTAAATGCAAATTTCCTTAAGTGGCAGGAGCCTTTTCAACTTGTCGATTGGTAACAGTGCAAGAAAGGGTACCCAAAAAGCGGTACGGTTCGCTTTTAGCTACCTTTTTGGCCCTTAGAAGTAAAAAAAACAAAGGAGCAAATTATTCTTTCAGCAACCTAAAACATGAACAAACTGCCATGTTTAACTATTATCATCACCTTTTGGACGATTATGAACTTTGAATGATGGAATGACTCTCTAACAGAGGCTACATGTGCTGGTGAAGATTAATAATGTAGATGAGAGGTTTGCACTGACTGTGAGCTATATGTTGTGTGTTGTTTTTGAACCCAAATAAGTACTAAATGTATGCTGTGTGTAGTGTTTCTGTAATTGGTAACATATTGGAGACTGTAAGGGGCTGTATGTTTTTATATATGTTGCATTTATTTATTTAATATAATTGCAGACGTTACAGTAGGCTATTTAGTGTATCATTGACCTGCAGTTATAATAAAATAATGTTCATGGAAAGGTTAGTAATGAACATTTATACACAAGTAATTATGTGTATAATAAAGCATCTGTTTTGTGAGAAGTGCTTCTCATTTTATATGTGAACGACCCGTACAGCTTTACTGTAGACATGTCCTCCAGCGAGAATGACATTGACTGAAACTTTGTCGTACACCATGCCTACCAAAAGGAGTACCATGGCAGTGGAATCACAAGCCTGATAAAGGTGACCTGTACCATACCACTCAGTGGAAACAGCCATTAAAACATACCGTACCACTCAGTGGAAACAGGCCATCTGACAGTAGAAAAAGTCATAAAAGCGTATCCTTCCCATACCACTCAGTGGAAACGGGCTATTTGACAGTGGAAACGGGCATAAA
>CAIGQQ010002494.1:2960173-3003290 GCA_903798035.1 Danio albolineatus
TTTGACAGTGGAAACGGGCATAAAAGCGTACCGTACCCGTACCACTCAGTGGAAACGGGCTATTTGACAGTGGAAACAGGCATAAAAGCATACCATAACGTATCAATCAGTGGAAACGGGCATAAAAGCATACCATAACGTAATAATCAGTGGAAACGGGCTATTTGACAGTGGAAACGGGCCATTTGACAGTGGAAAAGGCTATAAAAGCGTACCCTTCCCGTACCAGTCAGTGGAAACGGGCCATTTGACAGTGGAAACGGGCATGAAAGCGTACCATACCCGTACCACTCAGTGGAAACGGGCCATTTGACAGTGGAAACGGGCATAAAAGCGTACCTTACCTGTACCACTCAGTGGAAACGGGCTATTTGACAGTGGAAACGGGCATAAAAGCATACCATAACGTACCACTCAGTGGAAACGGACATAAAAGCGTACCCTTCCCATACCACTCAGTGGAAACAGGCCATTTGACAGTGGAAACGGGCATAAAAGCATACCATAACGTAACAATCAGTAGAAACGGGCCATTTGACAGTGGAAAATGGCATAAAAGCGTACCCTTCCCGTACCACTCAGTGAAAACGGGCCATTTGACAGTGGAAAAGGCTATAAAAGCGTACCATACCACTCAGCGGAAATGGGCCATGTTACAGTGGAAAAGGCCGTAAAGGCGTACCGTACTGTACCACTCAGTGGAAACGGGTCATTTGACAGTGGAAAAGGCCATAAAAGCTTACCATACCACTCAGTGGAAAAGGCCGTAAAAGCGTACCGTACTGTACCACTCAGTAAAAACGGGCCGTTTGACAGTTGAAAAGGCCGTAAAAGCGTACCGTACCATACCACTCGGTGAGAGCGGGCCATTTGACAGTGGAAAAGGCCATAAAAGTGTACTGTACCTTACTACTCAGTGGAAACGGGCCATAAGAAACATAAGACAACGCACTTTTAATGTTTTGTCCTTACTCAAAAGTTAAACATTTAATATGTGCTTTTCCATTTCAGAGGAGATATGTCAGAGGAAAAGACCAAAACTACTGAGCCAAGCAGCGTCAACAAAGCCAGAGACAAGCAAGACACAACAAAGAAGAACTCTGAGCAAGAAAAGAAAGTTTCAAAGCGCGACAAATCACGCAGTCCCTCCAAAGGAAGAGACCGAAAGAGAGACAAACATCGCTCCAAAAGCAGAGAAAGGGACACACGCAAAAAGCCAGACGCTGATGCGGAGAAGAAGAAATCTCGCAGCCGGAGCAAGAGCAAAGACAAGAAGAGGGAGAAAGAAAAGAGCAAGAAGCCCGATGACAAAGGAGGACGCTCCACTAGCAAAGACAGGAAGGAGAAAAACGATAAAGAGGTCGAACAGAAAGAGAGAAGCAAAGAAAGAGCCAAAGACGGACAAAAGGAGAAAGCGAAGGAGGTGGAAAAGAAGAAGAATGGAGAACGAGAGCGATCGAGAAGCAAAGAAAAGGGTCGCGATGCTTCACGGAGATCCAGATCAAGAGGACGCGGACAACGGGGACAATCACGAGACAGAGGTCGCGACAGACGCCACAGCAGCAGCCGAGACCGAAAAACGTCCCGCCGCTCCAGAAGCAGAGACCGAGCCCGAGGCAGAGACGCAGAAGACCGGAGGAAGAGTACAGACAATAAAAACAGAGAAACACGAGGACGAGACCGCAGCTCCAAAGAACGGTCCTCTCAGAAACAGCGCAGCCGAGAGCGAGAGGATCGACAGAAGAAGAGGAAAGACAAGAGCGACACGGGAAGCAGCGACTCTGACAGCGACGGCGATAAACGCAAGAAAAGAAAAAGAAGCGAGAGCCCCAAATCAAAAGAGAGAGCAAAGGACAAATCCAAAAGCCCGAGAAAGGACGCAAAGAAAAAGGACTCCTCTTCTAGCGACAGCGACTGAGACAGCTTTTATTTACGTTTGTTTTCCCGCCACACACGCATCAGCGATTTAAAATGATACCAAGAGACTGATTTTAGTCTTCAACTCAACTGGACATGGCCTGACCCTCAACGTCTGGATTATTTTTTAAAGATTGATAGACTGTTGGTTTGAAATGGATCTGTTGTATTGTCCGGCTTTTATCTCCTTCATCGTCTTCTGTCATGTTCTTCATCCCTCAGAACATAAACGTTTAGTGAGTCCATTGGTTAAAATGGTTACCTTTTTTTTTTGTCTGAGCTGAGCTGTTTTTTAAAGGGGGTTGTTGGGGTCATGTTTGCGTACCTTGGAGTTTTGTAAGGGCTTTATGTTTGTAAAGAGATGACCATGTTGGGTTCGGCTGAATTTGACAAATAAACAAATTGATACAGAACCTGTGATCTGTGCTGTCAGTCCTCTTGATTGTTGACAACATATTGATGTTTGCGTTTCTTTTGCTTAGTTTTGATTTATAAATACTAACTTCATGAATACGGTGGCACAGTAGGTAGTGCTGTCGCCTCACAGCAAGAAGGTCGCTGGTTCGAGCCTCGGCTGGGTCAGTTGGCATTTCTGTGTAGAGTTTGCATGTTCTGCCTGTGTTCGCGTGGGTTTCCTCCGGGTGCTCCAGTTTCCCCCAGTCCAAAGATATGCGGTACGGGTGAATTGGGTAGGCTAGATTGTCCGTATTGTATGTATTTGTGTGAATGTTTCCCAGAGATGGTTGCGGCTGGAAGGGCATCCGCTGCGTAAAACATGCTGGATAAGTTGGCGGTTCATTCCGCTGTGGCAACCCCGGATTAATAAAGGGACTAAACCGAAAAGAAAATGAATAAATGAATTGAAAGATGCATTCGAGCACACTTTTGTAATGCTTGCTTACTTCCAGGGATGTTTATCGATGTTGATATTTAGCCGCACCATGTTGGTGTTTCGTAACATGTCATTTTTAAGAGGTGAGTCATTAGCACTACGTTCAACCCCCAGCCTGGAGGACCAGGACATACACACATGCACTACAGACAATTTAGCTTACCCATTTCACCTATAACACCGTGTTGGGCTGTGAGGGGAAACCAGAGCACCCACACCAACATGAGGAGAACACGCAAACTCCACAATGCCAACTGAACCAGCCAGGGCTCGAACCAGCGACCTTCTTGCAGTGAGGTGACTGTTCTACTTAGTGCACTGCTGTGCTGGCCATACTTTTGTAATACTTCACTTAAAATGAGCATTTCTTTTAGTACACAGAGTTAGAAATGTCAACTTTGCAGATGTGTTAGTACATATATCCTTTCCCAGGAGGTCAGTGTTTTATTTCTAGAATCATGAGCTTGTTTCTGGTTGCTGGCGGTTTATTGGGGTGATAAACGATGCTTACTTTATATTTTACTATATATATTATATATATAAATCTTGCTTAATTTTGAGTCTTTGTAGCTAGCCTTATCCAGTGTTCATATTTATGTTTAATTTATTCAAATTAGTGCATATTTAATTAGATAATGACTCTTTACTGACTTCAGAAACGATAGAAAAACAACTGTTGATGTACAGTGCTTAAATGAGGAAGTGAGGTCATATCGGTATTTATTACCCTATTTATGTCAGCAAATTAGCGTTGTCCGTTAAATTTCTTCTTTCAATGAATGAGTACATATTTGATTCAAAATATAAACAGAATTCATACTTTTTTCTTCTCGCAGATCATGTTTGAACCATGTCCCTTGTGTACTGAATCACTGTAAAGAAACAGAAAGCAAGTAAGAACGATACCCGTTCATACGATTGCAGCGACCAATCACATCGTCAGAAGACATTTGAGTGACGTGAGCTGTAGCCTGTCACAGACGAGCCGCAGCTCTAAAGAGGCGGGGACTAATCACGCTTTGTGTTGTAAGCAAGTGTCTGACTCAGAATCGTTAACGGAATTAAATAATTCGGTTGGGCTGCCGCTTCAGGTCGGTACGTGTCTGATTTCCTTAAACTCACATCTCATTTTTTGACTACCTAATGATTAAGCATTACAAATAAACGTTTAACTGTCGTGTCATGATGACTATTGTGTTGTTATTTCCAGCGCAGAATGAAGACGTTAGTAGTGTTCGACTTCGATCACACTATAGTGGATGAAAACAGCGACACATGGGTGATCCGCTGCACCCCCGACCAGACGTTACCGGACTGGCTGGAGAAGTCCTACCAGAGAGGCAGGTGGACCGAATACATGGGTCGAGTGTTGACCTACATTGGAGACCAGTCCGTCCGGCCGGAGCACATGCGCGCGGTCATGGAGAGCATCCCGTTCACCGACGGCATGACCGAGCTCCTGACCTTCATATCCGAAAATAAGAAGCACGTCGACTGCATTATCATCTCCGACTCGAACACTTTATTCATAGATTGGGTTTTGCAGGCGTCGGGGTTGAAATCCGCAGTAGATGACGTCTTCAGCAACCCCGCGAACATCGATGCGCGCGGGTACGTGAGCGTGCGCTGCTTTCACGCGCATGACTGCCAGCAGTGTCCGGTAAACCTGTGCAAGAGAAGGGTCCTGCGGGATTTCACGGAGAACCGGGCGAAAGATGGCCTTCGTTATGAGCGGATTTGCTATATAGGAGACGGAGGAAATGATTTTTGCCCTGTTAAAGAACTGAAAGAGGGCGACATTGCAATGCCAAGGAAAGGATTCACCCTGGAGAAACTGTTGCGCAAAGGCATTTCTGAGGGTTCCGACGAGCTCAGGGCCAAAATCATGCCCTGGACTAGTGCCAACGAAATCCTCCAGGAATTAAGAGCTCTAATTGAGTAAAATGTAGTGTTATAAGCAATATTGTGAGGTTGTGACACGTTTAATGAAAGCGTCCCTCCTCAAACTACTTGATAAAATAACTTGGGTTTATTGGTAACACTTTACAATAAGGTCTCCTTAATTCAATGCAATCACTAATATGTAATCAATTCTCACAGCAGTTATTAACCTTTACAAATGCTACTTCAATTTGCATGAACTAATGTGGATCTTTTTAAAATATATGTAAATGTTGATATTATAACAGATTAATAATTTTGTGAGATAGTGGAATGTTTGCGTATAAATGTATGGATTTATATATATAAATGATATATAAATCCATCCTCAAACTACTTGATAAAATAACTTGAGCATAAAGTAATATTTGTATATTGGTAGCACTTTATAATAAGGTCTTCTTTGTTGAATGCATTCACTAATATGTAATCAACTCGCAATCAGCACTTTTTAACAGTTAAAAATGCTACTTTGCATTAACTAATAGTGACAAACACCACTCTTGATCTTAAAACTATTACAATAATAATTTTGTGAGATAGTGGCAGATTTACTGAAATGCGCTTGTATATATATTTTAGGGCTGCACAATATATTGTTTCAGCATTGATACCGCAATGTGTGCATCTTCAATAGTCAAATCGCAGGATTCACAGTGTTGATTAGGGATCATAGTTGACTGGAAACCACAATTCAGAACACATGATAGAAAGTCACTGCAGAATTTAATCATAATGGAGTGAAAGTTTATCGTTTGCATGCGTTTTTAAGGCCTTTGACTGGGCGAGCATTTAAAAAAATTACAGGTTTTATAATTAGTGTTTATTAAATTTTTTTCCCTTGCTCTGATGTCATTATCTATACTTATAATTTATTTATTAATTTTAGGTACGATTCACTCCCCTATAATCATCCCAAATCCAACTAAGTTAATCAATTCTTTCAAAATAGAGATATTCAAGCCATTTGTTAAAACTGTTTTCCTATCGCAATATATACTGCAAAAAACGAAATATAGTAATGTCTGATTTTTTTTGTTTCGATTATATCGTGCAGCCCTGATATATATGCATACACACACTCACTGGTTGCTTTATTAGGTACGCCTTACTAGTAACAGGTTAGATTTGCCTTCAGAACTGACTTAATCCTTCGTGGCATAAATTCAACAAGGTACTAAAAATATTCCTCAGAGATTTTTGTCCATATTGACCTACCCAGTCCATATCCGAGTGTCCAGCAGAAGACTCATCAGACCAGGCAACGTTTTTCTAATCTTCTGTTGGTGAGCCTGTGTGAATTGTAGCCTCAGTTTCCTGTTCGTAGCTGACAGGAGTGGCACCCGGTGTGGTCTTCTGCTGCAGTAGCCCATCCGCTTCAAGGTTGGACGTGTTGTGTGTTCAGAGATGCTCTTCTGCAGACCTCAGTTGTAACGAGTGCTTATTTGAGTTACTGTTGCTTTTCTATCAACTGGAACCAGTCTGGTCATGCCCACAGAACTGCCGCTCACTGGATATTTTCTCTTTTTCACACCATTCTCTGTAAACCCTAGAGATGGTTGTGAAAATCCTAGTAGATCAGCAGTTTTTGAAATACATCAGCCCAACCAACAACCATGCCACGTTCATAGTCACTTAAATCACCTTTCTTCCCCATTCTGATGCTCGGTTTGAACTGCAGCACATCGTCTTCACCATGTCTACAAGCCTAAATGCATTGAGCTTCTGCCATTTGATTGGCTGATTAGAAACTTGTGTTAACAAGCAGTTGGAGAGGTGTACCTAAAAAAGTGGCCGGCGAGTGTATATAATCCATCCTCAAACTACTTGATACAATAACATGGGAATAAAGTAACATCAGTAAATTAGTAACTTTTTACAATAAGATTTCCATCATTGAATTCATTCACTAATATTAAAGAATCATGTTTCCACAGCACATATTAACCTTTGTAAATGTATTATAAAAGTATTGCTGACTCTTTTCCCAGTGATGGGTTGCAGTCGGAAGGGCATCCGCTGCGTAAAACATATACTGGATAAGTTGGCGGTTCATTCCGCTGTGGCGACCCCAGATTAATAAATGGCCTAAGCCGAAAATAAAATGAATGAAAGTCAATGTTGAGTTTGTACTGCCAGAAGTAATGTTTGAACAAATGAGAATTTATTGTAAAGTGTTACATATTAATATATATTAGAGTTCACATTCAGCTATATCTCACTATATGCAATTTATCTTGGACATCTTCACATAAACTAAGTCTTAAATCATCAAATAAACTCACTTTAGATTTGTATCACATCTATTTACCAGTGAGGGGTGCTTAATATACAATCCACTACGAACAAATGTAAATGTTTCATCATGCTGGCTAAAGATTAATTCAAATCTGCATGATTTAAAAAAATCCCTTTAATATGTCTAAATATTGTCATGTTATAAGAATATATCCAGCCTGGCTGTGACGAAGGCCTTCAGCACTGCAGTTTGCTGCTAATATGAAATGAAAATACTCTAATATGTAAATAGAAATATATATATATAGAGCAAGGCTGTAGAAATGAATACCTTTATCCTCAACAAAATGTTAAACCGAGGTCTTTAAAGCCATCCGAGTGGTCGTAGCCCGTGCTGTGCTGCTGATAGCAGTTTTTTGGGTGAGACGTGCTCGATTTAGATAAACAGTGTTGTGGATGTTTGTTCCTGATTGAACCTGAATGTTTACTCAGAGATGAATGGAGAACTGTCAGCTGCTGAAGAGTTACATCTGTCAGGAAAATGCAGTTGCGTTCTCCTAAACGAAGAGCTTGTTCCTGTTAATGTTTACGACAGATCGTGTGTCCTTTGTACTATCTGAACACAGGCCATGCACATGTTTAGTGTCCTATTGAAAAGGAATAAAATAACCTCTGGAGTTATGGCCTGTCTCTTGTTGTCTCTCTGGAGGTGAAATTATCGTGGACTGTAATTCACCAAAGCACTAATGGAATTATGGTGAGGGATCCAGCACTTTGCAGAGGTGAATGGTTATTAAAGGGGGTAGTTCACGCAGAAATGAATATTCCGTCATCATTTACTGTTGATTTACTGTTGAGATTCTTCTGTTGACCACAAAAGAAGATATTTTGAAAAATGTTGGAAGCTAGGCATGGGCCGGTGTAAGATTCTGACGGTATGATAACCTTGGATAAAAATATCACGGTTTCACAGTATGACGGTGTTGTGTTTACTGCTCTAAAATATGCTCTTTTTAAATGTCCGGGTAAAAAACAAAACCTTTTTCTTTGAACACAATATATTTTATTTTAAGAAACATTTTAAATATTTTGGAGCAGTAAACATGTCAGGCTATATAATTCCAGTGAATCATTGACTTCTGCTGTCTTCATTTGTTTCAAAAACACAGATGTCTTTACAATTTACACTTAAAAAAACAAACAAAAAATGTAAATAAAAAATCTTACACATACCTTAGGAACGGTATGGCAGAAGATTTTGGGGGGTATGAAAACCTTGACTTTTCCAAACTGCGGTATACCTTGAAGACGGTTATCGTCCCATGCCTATTGGAAACCTGTAACTATACATCCATAGTATTTGTTTTTCTTGCTGAGGATGTCAATGGTTACAGCTTTCTTCAAAATATCTTCTGGTCTCCTTTTAGAGGAAACTCGTAAAGGGTTGGAAATACTCGAGGGTGGGTTGTCACTTTCGGTTTTGGGTGAACTATCCCTTTAAGGCCTTTCAAACCTCTTGAGCTGTAAGAAACATTTTACTTCCCACATAGCAAAATTTCTCCGGCCCACACAAAATCAGCTTTTGCTTGGCCCACATGCCACAGAGAGTTACAGTACATGACTGGATCAAGTCTGGCTTTTAGACAAAGACCAAACATGGTCATATCTGGGCCAAGTCTCAGCCAAGTTAATAACCCTGAACTGGGCCAGATATGTTGGTGTGTCACGACTGCAATGAAATTGATAAACCCATGAAGCATTGTACTTTGAGCTCATTATGGGTGTGCTCTTTCTCGTAGTGACATGATTGGTACATTTTTTTCTTTACTCAAAAATAATTTTAATGTATTTTAAATATGTGGAGTTTGCATGTTCTCCCTGTGGTTGCGTGGGTTTCCTCCAGGTGCTCCGGTTTACCCCACAGTCCAAAGACATGTGGTACAGGTGAATTGGGTAGGCTAAATTGTCCGTAGTGTATGTGTGTGAATGAGTGTGTATGGATGTTTCCCAGAGATGGGTTGTGGCTGGAAGGGCATCCGTTGTGTAAAACAAATGCTGGATAAGTTGGCGGTTCATTCCGCTGTGGCGACCCCAGATTAATAAAGGGACTAAGCTGAAAATGAATGAATGAATGTATTTTAAATGTGGGTCAAGAAAGGCCAAACTTACGTGGCCCACATATCAATTTTTAACATCTGAACCAAATATTACATCTGACATCTGGCCTATGTCTCATGTGCCGTCTTAAAGATGGAACCACCAGAACTCGGGCCATGTTTGGCTAACGTGCTGTATGCCAGAGCTGGATGAATGCCTGCTGTGCCAGCTTCATGTCAAATCTGGGCCAGAAGTTTTTGCTACCTGCATGGGCAGTAATTATGTGAATTATCAGTAAACCCAGGGCTTAATTTGTGCACTTTCGTAACACGACACCTCTCCATCCTTGGGTAGCAAGTCGACTCCGTTAGCCTCATCTTTTCCGGGACCTCGCAATTCACAAATTGACCACTGAGTAAATATTTTCTTAACTTAAAAGGTGATAGGTAAAGTACTTTAAAAAATGTGTCCATTCAAACTAATTAAATTGTTTGAAATAAATAATAAATATTCTATTTTTCATTTCTATTAAACATTAAGAGTCAAAACTAAAATTAAAAAGGGAAATGTTGCGTTTTAAACATTTAAAAGCGTGATTAAACTCCATTTCCCAGAATTCTGCACTCGGTCTCTGAATGATGTCATAGCTAAGTGACGACATACCTCACACATGGTGTTGCTATCAGACAAAACAGAGTGTAAGATTTTTTATGTTTTGGATGAACTAACCCTTTAAGGCCTCTCAAACCTCTTGAGCGATAAGATAAACATTACTTATAATATATGGTTTATCAGTAAATGTTAACCCTTAACTTAAAGGCTTGTTTGGTGAAGTAGAATAATAAAAATATCTATTTAAACTCATTATTTTCAAACTATTTAAAAAATTACTATTTTTTTAATTTGATTAAAATGGTCGAATGAAAATGCACATTAACCTGTCATTAAATTAAGCCTTTTTTAAAATGTTAGAATATATTCTCTATTTCTATTACATATTAAGAGTCAAAACTTCCCTTCACACTCAAAATAGTTGTTTCTTGTTGTTAAAACTATCTAAAAATAAACTCAATTAAAATAAGGTTACACACTTCTTTAATATATATATATATATATATATATATATATATATATATATATATATATTAGTGTCAAAACTAAAATTAAAAAGGGAAATGTTGCGTTTTAAACATTAAAAAAAGCGTGATTAAACTCCATTTCCCAGAATTCTGCACTCAGTCTCTGAATGATGTCATAGCTAAGCGACGACATACCTCACACATGGGTTGCTATCAGACAACACAGAGTGTAAAAGTTTTTGGGTGAACTAACCCTTTAAGGCCTCTCAAACCTCTTGAGCAATAGGAAAACCATTACTTGTAATATGTGGTTTATCAGTAAATGATAACCCTTAACTTAAAGGCTTGTTTAGTGAAGTAGAATAATAAAAATGTCTATTTAAACTCATTATTTTCAAACTATTTAAACAAATTATTATTATTTTTCAATTTTATAAAAATGGTTGAATGAAAATGCACATTAACCTGTCATTAAATAAAGCCTTTTATAAAATATTAGAATATAATGTCCATTTCTATTAAATATTAAGAGTCAAAACTTCCCTTCACACTCAAAATAGTTGTTTCTTGTTGTTAAAACTTTCTAAAAATAAACTATCAATTAAAATAATGTTACACACTTCTTTAACATATATATATATATATTAGTGTCAAAACTTAATTTAAGAAGGGTAAGGTTGCGTTTTCCCTGTTTTAACACTTTAAGGACTTTTTTGTCAATATAAAATAATAACATCATACATTCATTCATTCATTCATTTTCTTGTCGGCTTAGTCCCTTTATTATATATATGATCCCTTTATATCATATATATGATCTTCAATTTTCATAATTTGTGACCAAACGCATTAGCGGGCTACCACATTCAAATATTTTATATGATTTTATGTGATATTCTTTTACTTTAACATTCAGTTATCACATTATAAGGTTCTAACTCTCTAATGCGAAAGTAGCATACATTTTTAAACCAATTATGATGAA
Source organism: Danio albolineatus (assembly GCA_903798035.1). Taxonomy (NCBI): domain Eukaryota; kingdom Metazoa; phylum Chordata; class Actinopteri; order Cypriniformes; family Danionidae; genus Danio; species Danio albolineatus. The sequence continues at coordinate 2,971,323 of CAIGQQ010002494.1, forward strand.
ACAGTTAAAAAAAAATAGTGTATGTCATGAATTAAACTCCATTTCCCAGAATCCTGCACTCGGTCTCTGAATGACGCCATAACTACGCGACGGCATACCTCACTTCACGTTCACACGCCGTTGAGTGTGGCGTTTCATTGCTGTCTGACAAAACAGAGCGCAAATACAGTAAGTATTGTGATTTTGTAGCATTGCTTCCTTTTTAGGGTTTGAATATTGCGATATTTCAGGTCAGACAGAGGGAAAATGGTGTCAGAGTGAGCGCGCGACGTTTGTTCAGTGTCATTCTGTAACATGTGGCGCGCGCATGCCTTAAAAACGCGTATTAGCGCAATATTTGTATTATTTATGACAGGATCTGTAGTGCAGGTATAATATTTACAGCGCTATTTATTGCTGGACGTGAGCTTGAAGACTCAAGTGTGGATATTAAAATAGACAGTGCACAGATCTCCTGGACTCACACGTGGTTTGGAAATCAAACTCGCTCCGGGATCAGAAGTTCATATAGAGTTTATATTACACAGCATTAATTTATTATACGAATAACATGGCTTGTGGCGTATGTTTTAAAAGTAACGGAAAGCTGAAATCTCTTGTATTCTTGCGTTTTCTGCATTTGCTATTTATTAATTGATTAATTAATTAACTCATTATGTTTTGTTATGATTCTAGCAAAGATGGCTGACAATCAGGAAATGTCTCCCCTGGAGAAGAAGGTGGCGGAGCAGATCGAGGTGAGATGATGATAACCATGTAACACATTCTGCTTATCAGTCGTCATTTCAGATGAATGAAGTGGTTGTCAATGTTTCTGTGTGTTCAGTATTATTTTGGTGACCATAATCTCCCAAGAGATAAGTTTCTGAAGGAGCAGCTGCAGTTAGACGACGGATGGGTCCCTCTGGAGACTATGCTGAAGTTTAATAGGTAAGTTTGAGGGTGGAAATGTTTATTGATGGTTATTGTGAAAAGCTCTGCTCCAATAAATCTGAATTTAATTGAATACGAGAAATTGTTCCCTTTATTTCAGGGTCTTATAAAGACAAAATCATCAAAAAACATACTATATTGTTTTTTTATTTAGTTTTCTAGTAAAAAGGGATTGTGATATTGAATTCATCTTTATTTCTATAGCACTTTTACGATGTAGATTGTGCCAAAGCAGCTTCACATAGAAGGTTGAAGTGAATTGAAAAAGTGTCTGTCCAGTTTTCAGTGTTGAAGTTCAGTTTAGCTCAGTGTGGTTTAATATTCACTGCTGAGAGTCCAAACACTGAAGAGTAATCCATCGATGCGCAGCCCTACATGTCCCGAACCATGCCAGCCAGAGGCGACAGCAGCGAGAAAAAAACTTCACCAATTGGCGAAAGTGAAGAATTAAAAAACCTTGAGAGAAACCAGGCTCAGTAGGGCACGACCATTACTCCTATGGCCAGAGGTCTTGTGCAGAGTTGAATTAAATAAGAGAAATTAAATAAACCTGAGTTTAGTTTAATTAGACAAATGATTGCCTTTTATTTCAGATTCTTAGTCCATATCCAAAAACGTAATAAAATACAAAAAACATAATAATAATGTAACTTTGGTTGTGTATTTCTCCGTAATGGGGATTGTGATATCCAGTTGAAAATGTTGCCTGTAAAAATTTTAAAGCGATCTTTGAGTATTAAACACAACTAAACACAACTAGTGTTTGCAAGTGTTTGAAAATATAATATCAGAATATGGGCGAAATAATGTACTATTGTATGCAGTGTAACTGATATGTAAGGCTGTGCAATATGGGCCAAATAATCATATTGTGATTTTTGGAACGAATATTGCGATTTTTATTTGCGATTTTTGGCAACTGTTTTTGCTTTTTCAAACAAGCTACATATATGCATTCTAAATGTATTTAGTGCACAAGAAGTGCATAAAAAAACATTTTACAATGAAATAACATGGTATTGAGTTTAATAAATAAACCTGTAGTAAAATTGTCTTTAAAACAGACAACACAAAATAAATGAAGATGAACTAACCTCAGCTCTAGTTAAACACATACTGTACACAGTAGCACTAACTGCTTGATAAACAAAACTGTAATAAATTGTGTTAAAAACAGACAACATAAACAAATCAAGATGAACTAAACTCAACTCCAGTCAGAACAATAAATAAAAACTAACGCAAATCAAAACCACCTATTCGGTTCTCCCGCTGAGCTTCGTCATGCGCTGAGTGAGCTCTGATTGGTTAACATCTTTCTCCCGCTCAGCTGTAGTTGCCCAGTGTGCTGCGTCAGCTCTGATTGGTTAACATATTAAAATCATGTGCGCAAGAACTTGAACTAAAATCGAAATAAATTAATTGATAAAATTGCCGCCTTTGTGATTTAGAAATTGCATGTGCTTAAATCGCGATTTGTATTTTTTGCAATTAATTGCAAAGCCCTACTGATATGTTTATGTAGAAATGAAACCATATGCTTATGACTTTTACTTAAGATATCTAAAGACAAAATAAGAACATAAAATGATTTATATTTAAAAGTGTTTAAAAACATTGCTGAAAAACAGGTAAAACCTAGAAGACTGAAGGATTTTGGCAAAGTATAAATAAGTTAAATTACCAATCCCATCCAAATGCAGAAAGACATACACATGATATTTTTTATAACATTAAATAATAATAATAATAATAATAATAATAGTAATAATAATATTTTATAAATTGTTAATAATACAATACACAATATTTTACTAGTTATTTTGCAAGATACTAGTATTCAGCTAGTCCATTTGCTTGGTATTGACTATACCAGTTTTGTAATTAAATATTTTTTTACTCCAGCCAAACTAAAAGAAATTATAATAGGAAATAGGGTTGGGTGAACAAATTAATTATTTGTAGCCTACCGTTTTAGCTAGAGAAGTTACACACAAATTACCACCTGTCAATCACTTTTACAGTGGGACTCTGGCATGAATAGGCAGAGTGATTTGTGTCGGTATAATGGCATCGACAAGCTAAAAAAAAAAAAAAAAAAAGGTGCACAACCAGCAGTATTTGAGGTTTACGCTAACATTACTGAGTACAAGCGTGAACGCAAAGCAGTGTACTGATGCTGTGACACGTTACCTGATAGATTCAAAAGACGAAAAGTCGATAGAGACAAGATTAATTAAATATCACGTTTAACAACTATAGTGAGACGCCATCCAGTGGTACATCCTCGATAAACTGTCCAACATGCACTCCTCTCTGGGGTTTTGTGCTCAAAGCACCTGCTGACTGCTTGACAGTGTGTGTGTGGTCATTTGATGTGTGTTTTCAGCGGTATAGTGTGGCCGGCTCAGCATTGACGATGGCATTGTTTATCTACCCAACCCTAATAGGAAATATAATGTAAGATATAATATAATAGGAAATACTGTGAAAATGTTTATACTTTTAACATCCGACTTGAAAAAGAAAGAAAATTTTACAGGAAGGATATCATGCTTGTTTCTTTATGATCTTCTGGACATTTGGGTTTCTAGAACACCATTATATATCCATTAATGAACTATGTAATCGTATGAAGGCATGCAATGGTTTGTTTTGTCAGCCGAAAAGTGAAATTTAGCTGCTAAATGTGCATTTTATTGGAGTTAAGTTTTTAAATTTAGGTCGGTTTCTCTATCATACAGCTTTAAAATGTTGTTTTTCATCTTGTGTTCGTCCTTAGATTGAAGAGCCTCACGTCAGAGGAATCGGTCATTGTTGAGTCGCTGCTGAAGTCTAAAACAGGCCTGCTGGAGATCAGCGAAGACAAAACCAAAATAAGACGAGATCTGAACAAACCCCTTCCTGAGAACAACGAGGAATACCGGGACGCGCTCAAACACAAATCCATCTACATGGTGAGCGAATGGGAACAATGACATTAAGTTCCTCTTTCTGCTTCACTGGGCTGCCTTTGCTCTAAAACAAACAGCTCATAGTATTATTTTAACACTTCTAGTGCTCTGTAAAACTGACAAATCCACCGTGGGACACTGTTTAGTGACTGTCAATGTTTTCATCCAACAGAAAGGCTTTCCTCTTGAAACCACGTTGGATGATGTTAAAGAGTGGCTTTCTGATAAAGGCACATTCGAGAACATCTACCTGAGGAAAGGACTCCAGAAAACCTTCAAAGTAAGAGATGAACAAAGTCTAAGTGAGCTTAAACCAAGTGTTCGCTGGGTCTTAAAAGTTGATAAAACAATTTAGAGAAATTGAAGGCCCTTAAAAAGAATTAAAAGTCTTAAATGCTACATTAAATGAACACCATTATTCATGCTGTTCTATTGACCTTATTCCACCCTGTCGACTTTTAATACTTCACTCTTCCGCATTTTGTCATCCAACTTCCGGTACGCTGACACAGTACATCAGATGACTGTTTCAGAAAGTCATTACATAGTGTATAGTTAGCTGTAATTTTAGAAAAGTGGCATATAATGCTAGTTCAGTAAATGTTTTGAGCTGGGAGTACGGTGAAACCTGCCTGCAGCAATCAGATGGTCTCACATTGCCGCATCCATCGTTACCGTTAATGTGGGCAGACGATATAAGCCAGAGGTAGCTTATGGGGATATTTTTAATTACTTTGTCCTGTCACAAGGAGTAAATGGAGCGTTTATGAAGACTTATAAAAGTACAGAGGCCTACCAATATTTACACTGTGGGAAAGTTGGTCGTGTTCTTAGATTTCGTCTTTTTAAAAGCAAATGTGCACCTCAGCCAGTCCAGCAGTCCATGCCATTCAGCGTGGGCGCTACTTAGTGAGCAGGGATCAGTGGAGACTACAGGATGTTCGAGCATCGCTGGTTTAGGAAGGTCCTGTAGCCACACAGCCTTAATATTATGGAAGGCAAGTAAATGTATAAATAGTAATATATTGTAAGGTCTGTGTTAACATAAGTAAGCCATAAATGTTAACGGTATGCTAACGTATTTGTGTAATAATACACAGCTGCTGACTCGGTTACCATCAGCAGACTAAGTTTTTGGTCAAATCCGCGATTTGGAAGATGCACAGAATCATCCATACAGTTGGAATGTTTGGTCGTTCAGAGATAACATTACGGTACAAAGTATTTCAGGACAAGTCTCATCAATATTGATACTTAATTTGTTTTTATAATATATCAATTATGTATAATATATATTTTATAATGGTTTCATTATTAAGATATTCCTAAATAAGTGACCAATTATTAAGATAAACAAAAACATAAAGATCAATACTTCTGTTTAAGGATAGATCCTTTTGATGCATTGCCATTATTGAAAATATCAGTACTTCAGAAAAAATGTGTAAAATCATTATTCTTCCTGTTAAATTTTCATTCTTTCTCAAATGTTTATGATTAATGTGATGTTTAACAGACCAAGAACAATTTTTTTCAAAGTGTTTTATATTTTCCTTCTGGTGAAAGTTAATTTCTTTTAGTTTGGCTGGAATAAAAGTATTTAATTTAAAGACTGCTATGGTCAACATTAAGCAGTTCCACTTTAAGCTGAATAGCTCTGTATTAGTCTGCAATTTCATTCATAATGGTCTTAATTTAACAGCACAACTGGGAATAATAACTATAGATTAGTGTTGTCACAATACTGGAATTCGATTCCAATCTGAAGTTTTATAAACATCCATTTCCCACGAACATTAAGCACTGATGAGCGCGTTCCTGAACAGCACTGATATGCCATTGTGTTCACATGCTCAACAGAAATGACTGTGATTGGCTCTGAAGATCATCAGTTCACTAAACTCACCGCTGTTTACTGAGTGTAACCACAGATACAGGGACACTGGAGCGTTTCAAAGCTGCTATCAATCAGCGGATTGCTCGTATGTCAGCGTATAGACAAACCAGCTGATCGACGTGACTTTGAAACACTTCAGTGTCCCTGTATCTGTAGTTACACAGAAAACAGTGGGGAGTTTGATGAACTGATGAGCTTCACGGTCAATCACAGTCATTTCTATTGAGCATGTGAACACAATGGCAAATCAGCACTGTTTAAGAACGTGCTCAAATGTAAGCGGGAAATGGAGTTTTTTTAAATTTCAGTACCTATTGGTAACAATTGTCAGTATCGTGACAACACTAATGTAGATTAACAAAATTTGAACACTACCTGAACAAACCTCTGTCTCATCCAACACACTGTTTTGTGCTCTGCAGGGATCGATCTTTGCGGTTTTGGAAACGGAAGAAGCTGCCAAGGCTTTTGTGGAGCGTGACGACATTAAAGATTACAAAGGCAACGAGATGATCGTCATGATGAAGTAAGTGCTTATGCTGTGTAGTTTCTCATTTATCTCTGCATGTTTACCTAGTAACTGAATGGCTTTTGAATACACTGACCTTTGACCTCTGTCTGTAGAGATGCCTACTTTACTAAAAAGATAGCTGAGAGGAAGCAGAACCGTGTGGAGTCAAAAGCTAAAGCCAAATGGTAAAGCACAACACTACATGTAGTATGCTTCACAAATAAAGTGAGACGAGGCGGGACGTGTTCTAATTGCTCAACGTATGCCTTTCAGTGAAAAAGAGGAAAAGCAGAAACAGGCTGAAGAAGAAGAGATGGTGAGTTTTCATGCAGCGAGATTTAATGTGATTATGCCAATGAGCCAGTCACAAGTTGGTCCCTATAGCAGGCTCAAATGGCCAGAAAACACTGTAGTTTTCTCAGAATTTATTAGCTATTTTGCAATAGTTTTACTTTAGTTTTTTTAAAATCAGTCTAGGGCTTAAAGCCATAGGTCTCTAACTCAAATCCTGGAGGGCCGCAGCTCTGCACAGTTTTGCTCCAACCCTGATCAAACAAAGCTGATTCAAATAATTGAGGTGTTCAAAAGAGTCATGAACACCTTCATTAGTTGAATCAGCTGTGTTTGATCAGAGTTGCAGCAAAACTGTGCAGAGGTGCGGCCCTCCAGGATTTGAGTTTGACACCTATGGCTGAAAGGGATAGTTCAACCAAAAATGTATATTTTTTTAAAGGGCCACGAAACACCAAAACACATTTTTTGAGCTGTTGACAGTCATATATGTGTCCCACGCTGCTATAAACACTATTAGGACACATAATTGTCTAAAAAGTGAATATTGGTTGTTTTTGCGTTATTTTGAGCAAATTCGTTCTTCCGGTTTGAAATGATTTTTTGAGGCTGCGTCACGCCGATGAGATCCATGCGTATTCTCTCGCGTGGTGACTGGAAGTCTGTCCCGGCGTGAACAAATTGACGTCAGTGAGCGTGCGTCATTAATTCATGACATAGCCTTTGTTCAAACCAATCAGCGCTCTCTATTGTGTGTGCGGCGCAACTCATTAATATGCACGAGAGCTTCGAAGACTGTGTGTACATGTTGCAGTGTCCAGACGGCAGCACGTTGTGCTTCCAAAACAAGTGGTCGGAGACGCAGGTCCCCAGTTTTGTGTTTATGTGCTGCATGTTTAGTCTCCATTTGCCACTATGAGAGCACAGCTGGACACACACTGATTGGTTAACTGATTGGGGGGGGTGCATGCAATTTGCTATACTAAACAAAATTTGGCCGCTATTTACTATCCCTCAAGTGATAATTTGAAGTGATATTTTGAAGAATGCTGAAAATCTGTAACTCTTCACATCCATAGTAGGAAAACAAAAATGTGAGTTACAGGTTTCCAGCTTTCTTCAAAATATCTTTTGTGTTCAACAAGAAACAAACCGGTTGGAAATTTATGACGGATGAGTAGATGATAACAATTTAAGGTCTTGAAACCCCGCCCTTCCATATGCCAACTTTGCTCTGATTGGTCAGCTGACCACGTCTGTTATTATTGTTTGTTCTTTATTTATTGTTTCTGAAACTGAAATGGTTATTTCACAGTGTATGTCAGACAGACGAGGGTTATGGAAATGTGTTGCTGTACACTACCGGTCAAAAGTTTGGGGTCAAATTGGTGTTTTTTTTTTTTTTCCCAATTCAATGAGGTGGCATTTATTAAACATAAAAAATATTATTGTTAAATATTTATTTATGAAATATTCATTTGTTACTTATTGTATGTAGGTTCATATGAAATTATTGCAGTCATTATTGCTTTTATTTTCTAATACATTAAAAATAATTAATATTAGAGTGATTTCTGAAGACCAGGGTAATGAAGCTGAAAATTCATCTTTAAAATGACTAGAATAAATAATTAAATTCTAAACTACTTGTGGGTGTCACGGTGGCGCAGTGGGTAGCACGATCGCCTTGCAGCAAGAAGGTTTCTGGTTCGAACCTCGGCTGGGTTTGCATGTTCTCCCTGTGTTGGCTTGGGTTTTCTCCAGGTGCTCACATTTCCCCCACAAGTCCAAAGACATATATAGGTGAATTGGGTTGGCTAAATTGTATGAATGTGAATGAGTGTGTATGGATGTTTCCTAGTCATGGGTTGAGGCTGGAAGGCCATCTGCTGCGGAAAACATATGGAAACATAAAGAAAATGAATGAATTAACTACTTTTGAACAGTTATTTTATAGTGCATTAACGTTTCACAGCTTTACAATTGTACTGTATTTTTGATTTAAATAAATGCGGTTTTGGTGAGCAGGAGAAGCCTAATTTTTAAACATTTATAAATCCTACTGACCCCAAACATTTGACCAGTGGTGTATATCATTAGCAAGCAAAAGACGTAGAAATAAAATGATTGAAATCCGACACTTTGTTGAGGGGTTATATTTTTATTTATCATGCACTTCTTTGATTAACAACTATGTAGACTGGTTACACTGAAGGACAAACTGCAAATAAGATATTTATCAAAACCCAATTGAGCTGCTCAATAATATAACTCTTCTGTTTCCACAGAAATCCCTGAATGACCAGCGAGGCTGCCTGCTGAAGTTCTCTGGTGAATTGGGTCAGACCTCCAGGGAGGACTTTCACGCCGTCTTCTCTAATCACGCCCAGATCAAATGGATTGATTTCACCAGAGGAGCTAAAGAGGTGAGAACGGAGCTTCAGTGGTTACGTCTTTTTGACATTTGGTTCTATTTTTTTGTGTGGTTTGCCACAGTGAGGGCTATACAACCACATGCTGGCTGCGCCGGAGCATACGCTTGACGCGGAAGTATAAATCAGCCTTTAATCTCTTCCCAATCCTCCAAATAAGAAAACAACAATTTGAAAAAGTCTTTAGCGCAGATGTGCCCAGAACTTATATTAACTAAAAAACAAAAATTACAAATTAGCACACTTCGCTAACTAGTGTGTCTATACATCAATAATCCTGTCTGCAAGGATTGTATGTCACATGACTTACTATATACAGGGTTCATACGATCATGGAAAACCTGGAAAAGTCATGAAATTTTGACATGGCATTTTCCAGGCCTGAAAAGATTTTGGAAAATTTTTGGAAAAGTCCTGGAAAACATATCTGTGTACTTGAATATAGGTTATTTACTTCTTTTCTGTCCTTGGCAAATCACATACTCTTACATTTATTTGTGTGGTGCATACATTATCTAAATCAATTTTACATGGATATGAATATAACTGAAACTAAATAGATTGTTACGTGTTTTATGATATGCTGTAATAAAGCTGAACATGCACTGTTTTTTTCATGCTTATGTAGTAGTGCTGCACGATTATTAATATCGCAATCGCGATGTCAGCCTATGTGATTACATTACAGCAAATCTTGCGATTATTAAATAATCGAATGCATTGGTGGACGTAACAAGACATTCATTCTAAGAGCTTTATGACCATTAGAGGATGACATTTTTTTTGGGGAATCACACGGGTCACGGGGGCGCCACGGTGGCCGAGTGGTTAGCACGTTCGCCTCACAGCAAGAAGGTCGCTGGTTCGATCCCCGGCTGGGCCAGTTGGCATTTCTGTGTGGAGTTTGCATGTTCTCCCCGTGGTTGCGTGGGTTTCCTCCGGGTGCTCCGGTTTCCCCCACAGTCCAAAGACATGCGGTACAGGTGAATTGGGTAAGCTAAATTGTCCGTAGTGTATGTGTGTGAATGTGTATGTATGGATGTGTTTCCCAGAGATGGGTTGTGGCTGGAAGGGCATCCGCTGCGTAAAACAAATGCTGGATAAGTTGGCGGTTCATTCCGCTGTGGCGACCCCGGATTAATAAAGGGACTAAGCCGAAAAGAAAATGAATGAATGAATGACACGGGTCACGGGATTTCCGTGGAATGGGAGTCATCTTTGCTTTAAATCACGGGATTGGGACGGTACAGGATTAAATAGTTTATGGGAGCAGATGGGAGCGGAAATCAACTAATAATGGAGATAACAAAAAAGAAAAAAAATGCACTGCCATTTTTGTAGTTTCCTTTTTACACGATTACAATGTAACGCAATTTAAAAAGAACTACACGACCCAGAAGCCATCAGGGCTGGAAGGAGCTAACGCCCGCGGAGTGATGTGGTGAAAATTTTTTTTTGCAGCGGTAAGTCAGAAGTAACGACGTCCATTAATGAACAGAACTACTCGTGAAGTCGGAAATATTAATGAAGTTCATGAGAGTAAACTGTGACGGTGATAGCACGTCGTATGCTGCTTGTAAAACATGATTAATCTTAGTCAAGTACACCAGTGATTCAGGTACGAGCGGTCTGAAAAGGCACACTCGCAAGGCAAGTTCGGGAAAGAATCAGCCAAACAACTTTTTCGTCCATCAAGCGAAAATTGTGGTCGGGTGTCAAGTCTCCTCTAACCGACAACATTGCTCACAACCGTCCTCATAGGTTCAGTGTTTTCATTCAAAGTAAATTATTGAATTAAATTGAAACTAGAAGAATTATTGTATGCATGTATGGTGATGGGTGATGAGGAATATCTGCTGTTAACCTTTCCATGTGCCCAACATTCTCTTTAAAACCAGAAACATGCTGAATGTTTTCATGTATATAGGATGCATATAACGCATATGGCCACGTTTTAAATTAAATCAAATAAGCAGAACCAAAAGTTGTATGTATGTGTGTGTGTGTGTGTGTGTGTGTGTGTGTGTGTGTGTGTATAACACTGTATATAACAAGAAATATATATAATACATAGTGATAAATATAAAATATTGTTATATTTCATTTAATAATTGCAAGTATATGAAAATAAGTTTACATTAATGCAGATATTTTGTAAAAATTATTTATTTTGAAACAATTTCAAGTTTGACAAACGCACATTTCAGCATTATTACTAATCTGTGTGTGCATTTTTCTTAAAAACCCATCAAGTTGACTTACAATACCATTTATAATCGAAATCGCATATCGCAATATTGACCGCAATAACCGCAATATGACAATTTTCCCAAATCGTGCAGGCCTAGTATGTAGACATTACGTGAAACATTAGGTCATGAAAATTTACTTGAAAGTCTTGGAAAAGTCCTGGAAAAGTCATGGAGTTTTAGTAGTAAAAATGTGTACGAACCCTGCATGTTGTTCCAGGTCTCCCTTGTCTGCAAGTCATCGCACGTTTTGAATGGAGGTTTAGCGAGCTAAAAATGTGCAACACACATGACATCTGTCGTAAACTCGGATATTACAAAGGCAGAACTTAAACAACAGATAGTTCAAACTGATCTCACTTAAAGTCAATGTTAGTATCAGCTCAAAAGACACAGACAACACGCCCTCAGTCAAACAACAGCTGATCGGATCTCTTCCTGTTGTTGCTTCAGATTTCAAGCTCGATTGGCAGAGAGAATACGAGTCGTCATACAGTTGATTTATGATTGGCAGTCCTATCAGCCAATAGTGCTCCAAATGTAGGACATACCTGTAAAACTGATAGAGCGGGGAGAAGGAGAGACAGAAAGAGAACATAAATGCACCAAACAGTATACTGTTCGTAACAAGCACCTTCAGTTCAACCACAAGTTGTCAATCCCCCATACTGCACCTGTAAAGTTGTTTCCTTCCATTACGTTGCTCAGGGCACCATCCTGTTCCACTCCAACGCTAAAGAGGCCCTGCAGAAAGTCCGGGACGCTAAAAATGGGGAGGATCCCAAGGTGAAAGAGCAGGTTGTTCAGTGGGAGATCCTGGAGGGAGACGTGGAGATGGAAACACTGAAGAAGATCATTGAGGATCAGCAGGAGTCCATGAACAAACGCAAAGGAGGCCGAGGTAAATCACAGGACATGATGAAGACGCATGCAGCTGTCAAAAACCCACTGTTTCACACATTCACACTGTGATTGCAGGAGGCTTCAGGGGTCGAGGAAGAGGACGAGGAGGCCGCAGAGACAGAGGAGGAAGAGAACACACTCAGTTCAAGGGAAAGAAGACCAAGTTTGATAGCGATGAAGAGGGAGATGAAGGTAAAAGGGACACTCTGGTGTCATTTTCTTGATTGATTTGTCTTGTTTGTCCCCCTTAAAACTATGGGTTTCTTTTTGAGGACAACAAACACTTAATGCACACATACACTTCATTGAACATTGTTACGTTCCCTTTACGCTATCTAGGGGAACACAGGTACACAACAGAATGTTAATGGAGTTTTGTGTGTGTGTGTGTCAGCAATGAGGTCCCATCAGCAACCTTCAACAGATTAAATGAAAGAAAAATGCAACTTGAATAAAGATTAACATAATATTTATTCAATGATAAATGGAGGGTTTTAGAAAAGCTTCGAGAGGGAGTTTAAGCCAAAACAATAAACAAAAAGATCTCTAGCTGATGAAAAGGGAAGAACTAAATAAACTATCAAATAAAAGAAAAGAAAAAATACATCAAAAATACCCTCACTCCCTTACTAACATAAACAGGAGAAAACAGTTACAAAAAGTAAATTATTCTATTATTATTACATGTGAATGGTATTTCTTTTAGAAGGACAATTTATAAACATTTGTTTTATTGTAGAAAAGACGCTTGAATTTAAACATGAATTTACATTTAAACTCTTCCCCCAAATCATCCAAATTCAGTTGAACAGATAAATGTATGTGTTACACATCGGCTATGGCAAAGAAAAACATACTGTATTCCACATACAAACTTACACATCAATCATTAACCAATAGCGTGAGAGGTATTTGCTTGTGCCATTTGTGTGGTTTTGTTTTAAAAATTGTATAAATAGATCCCAAACTTTATGGTACTTCTTAAATTTGCCCTTTAGCACTGTTGCCTCACAGCAATAACGTCACTGGTTCTAGTCCTTACCAAGCCAGCTGATGTTTCTGTGCGGAGGTTACACGTTCTCTCCATGCTCGAGTGGGTTTCCCCCGGGTTCCCCGGTTTCCTCCCACCGTCCAAAAACAGGCAACTTAAGTTAATTGACTAATCCAAATCAGCACCATAGACATGCTCCCAGTAAGTAGTTATCTCTTAAGAGCAATCAGTATCTGTTCATTAGCTACTACCTGCAGGAAAGTTCATCAAGATCTACCTGAGCTCAAACTCTCCTCTCGCCTTGCAAACGGGAGGGAGCCCCGGGCTCGAGGATCTTATGAGCTCAGGGCTCTCTCCCGGGACTGCATGCCAAACAAGCTTTATAATCAATCATCAGCTAAGTGTGAACTCTTGAAACATTAGCAACATGCGAAAGCATAATGCTGCGTTCACACCAGACGCGTTAAGTATGAGTGATTTACATGTTAAGTCAATGCAAAAGCGCGAATAGGCATCCTGCGAATTGAGCGTTTTGCTCGTTTGACGCACTTAACGCGCAATTCGCTCGAATCGATCCAGTTTGTAAATCTGAACTTCAGCGGACATTCGCGCCACGTTAACCAATCAGGAGCTTGCTCTTGTGGGGGTGATTATGACGTAGTGTCTGTTGTTGGTGTCCCGGGGGAAAAATCCTCCTGCCGACACCGGACAACAGCTCATCAAACTGGGCTTGGCTCAGTCAGAAGCACTGCTGAACTTCCATCACCTAGGTTAAGTTACTGGAGGACTTTGAGCTCACAGAGCTGGGTGCACCTCTGAAATCATCTAGTGGACTCAGACACTGCTCCAAACGAATCAAAGCTGTTTTTCAGCTTTCATAAAGCACATAAACACAGTTATTCTCTCTATAAAACCCGTTAGCCATTTAGCAAAGAAGCTACAATCACCAAGCTATAGACAGAAGCCCTGCCCATCACGCGAATCAGTGTCTGTTCTCAAGTCAATTTCACTCACGAATGAAGCAGTTTTGTACATGTGAATGAAGCGAGTAATGTTCACAGGCCCCCTCCTTTCTTCAGCGCCACCTAGCCCTTATATTAATCCGGCCCTGTTTGTGGCTGATAATGGGACTTCTCATCATCTACAGACACATAAGCCTGAATATGTTCAAATATGTACGTTTTTTTGAACAATTGTGTGGCGTTTTTGTTTGTATGAAAATGAATATATTTTCTCTTTTCACAGAAAGCGCCAGTACAAAGAAGAGACCTCTCGAGTCTAACAGACAGGATAACGCAGAGCCGGTTTCCAAACAAGCCAAAAGCGAGAATGGTTCTTAATGGCAAAGAGTTGTGGCCTTATTTTTTTGTACAGTAGATTTTCCCTGAAACCAACAAAATTGCCTTCTCAGACTACTTGTGTGTCAAAGGCTAACAGCTGCACGAAATCTCTACGCCACACTTCTCTCTAAAAAGGGCATCATGCGTCATTCTTAAGGATTTCTTTGTTTTGTTTTCAAACATGCTGGATGCCTGGATGCTTATTTATTTGCCAACACACACGCTTAGGGTTTCTGGTTTGATTTAAGATCTCATCTACTGCTAGTAATGTGTCATTTTTAGAAATCTATTCGGCTTAAGCAGTCTGCTGAAAGCGCTTGCAGAGCTATCGACAACTTTAATCGAGCTATTTCATTCCTTCAGCACTAACAGTTCTGCAAACCCTTGTGTTTTCAGCACAATAAATGAGCTGATTTATGATTTTGACAGCATTTAAGCGATACTGTATTACTGTAGATATATGTGAACCCTTCAGATTAATGTATTAGGGTTGTCTGAGTTTTGTCATTTCACTTATTTCCATTAACGAACACCTTGTTTCTGCCGTCTAGATTATTCCATTGGTTGTCACTTGCACAGACAGAAGTGTGTGTTATAGCTGTTTCTTTTTATACGTGGTTGCAAAGGAGAGTTTTCTTTGAGTAATTAGTATTTTGACTGAAGTTTTTTTTTTTAATCGTGCTTGATCACAGCCACAGAAACGTGTCTCTTAATCTAGAGTGCTGTTTTAGGTGTCATGCTTCGTATTTACCCCTGCAGGGCTTCGACAAGCACTCGTTGTTTTGTTTTCCTTTGTTTTTTACTGCCATGTGTTGATAAATTAAACACATTTAGTATTTCAATAAAGGTCTTGAAATCCTAAACGGTCATTATGGATGTGGTTTTACCTGTAGGAAATGCCTTGATGCAATAAATCGACATTATGCTAAAGAGTTTGTGGCTTGGTGGATTTTTTTTTTTAATTACACTGAACTGATTGGTCAACTTTAAAAATAAAAGTGAGTAAACCAGTTGTTTTTAAAGTGATTAGTTGACTTAAAATAAGTGTTTAAACCCATTGCTTTACTTCATAAAAGTGAGTAAACACGTTTTAAATTAAAGCGATTTACTAGTAAACCTTTTGCTTTTAAAGTGATTTATTGACATTTTACTTTAAATAAATGTGTAAACTTGTTTTACTTTTAAAACGTGAGTATACCATTTGTTTTTAAAGTGGTTAGTCGACTTAAAATAAGTTTATAAACTTATTTGTTTAATTTTTAAAAGCAAAAGCAAGTTGCCAAAAGCGCGTTGGTTTTAAAGCGATTATTTGGCTTAAAGTGACTAAACCTGTTGCTTTTAAAATGATTATACTTAAAATAAGTGAGTAAACTCACTGTCTTAGAAAGAAGTAAATGAACAAAGTAAATAATTATATATATATTTTAACGAATCAACGGGTTTTTTCTCTTTTATGTAAACATTGGCAGCACTTTCCAGGCGTTTTGCTTAAGGATAGCTGCAAAACCATACGTGATCTACAGAAGAATGTCAATCAGACTTACAATTGAGTTAATGTATTTTATGCTTATTGTAGTTTTGGAAAATATTTTAAGTCTAAATGTGTCACAAATTTTATGTTCACTTCCGCCACAGTTTTTTTTTTTTTTTTTTACCAGGTAGACCTAATGATTATAATTATAATAACACAATCTGTGTAATTTCTAATATACATGTAATTTAAAGATGAATCCATTTATTTTAAATACAGATATGTAAAATGTGTAGCTTATTTACAAATGAGCTGTTGCATATTTTGAGTTTTGATGATATTTGGCTAGTTTATTTCGCAACCTGGCAACCCTTCTGAACTGCTACTTTCTCCGAGTTTCCTTGGCTGTTTTGGATGTTGCTTAAATGTCCACCTGGTTTCATCTTCATCCTGCTTTTGGACTGAAGCAAATGATATTCATTTACACCGAGGAAGACCAAAGGATATCTGAAGAACAACTGAGATTTCAGCTGATATCGGGGCTTTGGTATCAAAATTTCAGTGTTCACCTCGACCGGAGGGTTTCTTTTTTTCTGGATGGTGCACGACAGTCAAGACAGACCAGGTAGGCCTATTTTTTTATGATAACAGAATCTGTATAATTACTAATATATATCTTTTTTTAATCATGAATCCGTTTATAATAATTACAGATATGTAAAATGTGCAGCCCTATTTCACTAACGCGCTATGGTATATTTTGAGTTTTAATGACATTTGGCTGCTTATTTCGCAAACCTGGCAACCCTTCTGAACTATTTGAGGACTTTCTCTGAAAGCCTTTGCGTTTTCTTGGCTGTGTTTTGAATCATTGTGTGAATGAAATGTTCACCTGGTTTCATCTTCATCCTCCTTCTAATGTAGATGTAGGACTAAAGCAGGTGATATTAATTTACACTGATGAAGGTCAGAGGGTAGTTGAAGTGAGATTTCTGCTGTGTGGGCTTTCACTTCCTTTCTACATCTTCCTTTATTAAGTAATATCTTTAACGCTTATTGTAGTTTTGTTTAATATATTAAGTTTAAATGTGTCACAAATTGGGTGTTCACCAAGCTTCCGCCTGAGGGTTTCTTTTTTTCTGGACGGTGCACAGCAATCACGACAGACCAGGTATAGGCCTAATGATTTTTTCTTTTATGATAACAGAATCGGTGTAATTACTAATATACATCTGTTTTAAATGATAATCCGTTTATAATGAATACAGATATGTAAATTGTGTAGCTATTTTACAAATGCGCTGAGTCATTTTGAGTTTTGATGATATTTTGGCTAGTTTGTTTCGCAAACCTGGCAACCCTTCTGAACTTGAGAAGATCATCGTGGCCACTCTACATGCCTGGCCTAAATGCATAAAGTTGCAGCTGTGGGATTGGCTGATTAGATGTTTTAATGTGCAGTGGACCTAATGAAGTAGCAGTGAGTATCATGAAGAATAACACTGCATGAAATATTCCTGTTTAGCTTAACATAGGCCTAATAGCAATTGACATTTTATGCCTTGCGCATCAAGACACTTCCTGACTGGTTTGCTAATGCAAGTTGGAGCTAAACTCTGCAGGACCGAGTTTGAACACCTGAACTATAACATACATTGGCTATCAGCTTTAGAAAGATGAGGTAAATATTATTAAAAAAGAGAGAGACCCCATGTTTCATGCAATCATGATTCAATTTTAGCTGACTGCTTGTGTTTTTTTTATAATATGGTGTTTTTGTATCAATGCAATGACCTTTCTAAAGGTTAAATATATCTGTACTGCTTGCAAAATTACAATATTTTAATATACATTTCGTGACAGGCAGTTTGAGAAGCAGTATGATCACTTTGAAAATTATCTTTCTTACCAACAGACTAAAGGTGAACAGTGGTCGTCGTTATTTTGAACAGGTTAAATCAATAAAATGCTATTGTATATTAGTATTGTTAATATCTAAGTTACCGACCAAGGGTTTTATCGATATGGCCTTCAAACGACTTGATAGTAAAACTATATTAAGACTAACACTTCGTAAAAATGAGTTTTGAGGTAATTTGTTGTTGTAATACCGCCGTTCATCCAGCAGGGGGAGTGATGCATCCACTTTACAGTCCAACGCTCGAACATGAAGATGCTCCACTGCAGATCTTTCATGCTTAAGTCAGGCTTTGCTTTGCTTTGAGGTGATTGTGACCTTTATTGTGTTTGCAGGAATGCAAATCCTTCTGTCTGTGGGGGCGTCTCTTTGACGCAGTGTTTGGTATGGTGTGTAGCGAAGTAGATTTCCAGTAAATTGTTGTTGATCCTCTGCTTGCTGCATCAGCGCATTGCAGTTTCTGGTTCTGCGTCCGCTCTGTTTGGGCAACCTCTTCCTTTAGATGGGTTTATATTTGGAATATCTAGATGTTCAGTGAAAACCTTTTGTACAGTGGCTAAAAATATACTCTTAACTAGTTTCTACATTCTAGAAAAAGTAGCCACCTTGTGCATCAAGACAAAAGCAAAAAAATAAAAATAAAAATGCATTAGTGATACTACATAGCAATGCTTTGGCAAAGGGTTTTAGCTGCTGAAGGGGCAAACTTACACTTGTTGGCTAGTCTTGCTGATCTTTATTTTGTATTTTCTATTGGGTTCAAGTCAGGTGACTGGCTGGGCCATTCCACAGCATAAAAGCTTTTGAGAGTTTCCTTGGCTGTGTTTTGGATCATTGTCTTGCTGAAATGTCCATCATCATCCTGCTAATGTAGATGTTGGACTGAAGCAGCTAATATAATCATTTACACTTAGGAAGGGCGGAGGGTTGCTGAAGACTTACTGAGAGTTCTGGGCTGCTGTCTGGGCTTTCACTGCCTTTCTACACCTCACTTGCTTTATGTGTTCAATACTATTTAACCTGCGTCACTTCATTTCATTACTTATGACTTCAGTTGTAAACTAATTAGTTTGCATAGATGGGTTTATTTGGTTGTTACCAACACCTGGGGAAAATTTCACATCAACGTCACCTTCAGAAATAGGTTTTCTGAGAAAATGATGACTTAATTTGAACATTTAAAGGTTATTATTTTCAATGTTTAGTTTTTTGGATCTCAGTTTCCAGATTTTAAAATATTTATATCTCAATTAAATACTGACCTGAACGACCCTAACCAATCACATAAGTGAAAAGCAACAAAAGCAAAAAAATTAATTCTGCTTTTATTTAGTTTAACTTGTATTAAGACACCTAAACTTAATAATAATAGTAATAATAATAATAATGACAATAATAATTCATTCATTTTTCTTTTTGGCTTAGTCCCTTTATTAATCTGGGGTCGCCACAGCAGAACGAACCGCCAACCTATCCAACACATGTTTTTTAGGCAGCAGATGCCCTTCCAGCTGCAACCCATCTCTGGGAAACATCCATACACACTTATTCACACTCATACAACTCAACTGACATTTTAGCTTACCCAATTCACCTATACGGCGTGTCTTTGGACTTGTGGGGGAAACCAGAGCACTGGGAGGAAACCCACGCCAACACGGGGAGAACATTCAAACTCCACACAGTAATGCTAACTGACCCCGCTGGGGCTCGAACCAGCGACCTTATTTTATAATCATATAAATCATTTTATAAATATTTAATAAAATAGTTATTTAACTTAATTTGTTAAGAAACCTTTAGGATCAATGATGATAATTATGTTATTTCAAGTCTGTAATACTTATTTGAGTTAATATTTAGGTTATTCACTAAAATATATCATTTAAATCGTTCATGAAGCTGAATGCAGTAAATAATCTGTATAAAAAAAAAGGTTAAACATAAACCTGTGCAAAAAATCTAGCCTTTATAACCAAATTATTTAACACAAAAAGATTACTGCAGTAAAATATTTGTAGTCTTTTTAATAATCATGATGTGTACAAGATAGAGAGGGGATGAAAAGTAAATAGTTTGTTTTGAAATTTGTGAATGGGAATTTGTCCAACAATAAACCCGAAACACACGTGGTTGTTGTCATGCGGTGAACTCGGCCAATCGTGCAATATTGGTGTCGTCATCGCAGCTCCTGCAGTCGCTCTGCAGATGCTGCACCGTCTGAATCCGTCGTCTGATCTTGGAGCGCTGTCGTGGTACTTTGATGCCACATGTGACGGTCACGTGGCGTCTGCGCAGCATCAATCCGGACAAAATTTCTAACCAGCATGCACCGCTTTAAGACAAATTTCGATGGATCTGCGCAGCGTTGCATGAAGTCGAACGCACCTACTGTTTACATGGTTTACTCTTAATCTGAGTATTGTCTTAATGCTATTAAAACCAGAATATTTTTGTTCATGTAAATGTGCTCAAAGGATGTTGGTTCTCCCAGTTAAAACCTGATTATTTTGAGCAATTCATTCTCTTCCTCCATTTGTGACATCACTGAGCGTACAGTATTCCTATCAGGCAGCACACAGGTCTTCACACATTGACGCGCTCCATTGTCAGCCTTGTTTTGCATGCAAACGCAGTCGCCCGCATGTCAACGAGTGTCCCTGGTGTCTTTCAACGTCTGCAGCTCCTGAAAGTCAAACATCTGACACCAAAAACCGCTGCCGTTCAGCTTATGAAGCCTGTCCTGTGTAATGAATGCCAATGGCTTGATGATCTTTTACGCAGATACTGCCATGTATACGTGACCCGAATCGTTCATGTTGTCGAGTGTCGTTTAGCAGAGAATTCAGTGACAGCTTAAATTTCGAAAGTCAAGTAGTGGTCGGATAAACCTGCATTGTGTTTTGGTGCTTTGTTATTCCCTTTTTTGCATGTAAGCAGTCTGTCACATCATTCTGTCCCAGAATGCACAGTGCTAACAGACGGCCATTGTTACGTGTCCTTGAAAAAAATGCACGTGTAAAAACATCTGGAGGAGGACAGTCTGAGGCATGAGAGATCAGCTTGATAACACATGGCTCTAAAAAAACAAACAAATAATAGCTGTGGTAGCCAAAACATTACGGTGAAAAATATGGAAAAAGCGTTAAAAGGGACCTATTGTGCTGAAATCACATTTATAAGGGGTTTAAACACAGTTGTGTGGCAACAGTGTGTAAATATCCAGTTTTCTTATGGTAAAAATTTATTAATTTCTTTTTTTTATAGTCAAACTTGATCTGAACAGTCTGCAGAAACATTGTGATTGACATTCTCCCTTTGTACCTGTCATCAGAGGGGGAAAGCCCCGCCCACTAGTGACCATCTCTCCCTCATTAGCATGAGACACTAGTCTTGTTTTAAACTCTGCCATTATGCTGACACACGCTTTGGTAGCTCCGCCCTCTTTTGAAAAAAAAAAAAACACAATCTCGTTTGAATTTAAAGTGACAGTAACCAAAACAGCACAATTAGGATTAAAGCCTAAAGGGGGCGAGTTCAAAGAGTTATAAAACATCATTTGTGTGGTATTTTTAGCTGAAATACACACTCTGGGGACATCAGAGACTTATTTTACATCTTGTAAAAAGGACGTAGTATCCAAAATTTGGACGTAGTATCTGTGACGTCACTCATAAGTTTCTGAAGAGCACAAATGGTAACATTACCTGTGACTCGTTTGCATTCTGACCACATGTGCTTGGTTGTATACTATATTTAAAAAATCTCTTTGGTCTTTTATTTATGAAATCCGTGCATCACACTGTATGACAATGTTTCAGATGACTGTTCTAGAATTTTCAAGAATGAGAATTCGGAGGCCACGTCAATGCTTTGTGAGCACAATTAAGCACACAGCATGCTGCATTATCTGATAAATGTAAGAAATAATCCCAAAAGGCAACTGAGTTCAGCGGCTAATCAGCTAATCAGCTGAGGTGAAGTGACCGCGACTGGAGAGACCTAGCTGTCACTTAAGTGGCCACGCCCTTAAAGAGCCCATATTATGGATTTTTGAAAATGACCTTCCATGCAGTGTGTTACACAGCTCTAAGTAAAGTGAAATGTCCAGCTGAGGCTTAAATCTGAAAGTGCAAAGTGTTTAAAACGATAGATTCATATATAAAAGAGTCGACTCATTGTTTAAATGAATCTTTATTGGAACGAGTCTTTAGCCGTTTCGGCTTGACGTCAGCGCGAAACATAATAGTTGCGCGCGCAAATCTGAACTGCCCGGCCCCGCCCACAGACAGGAAGGGAAGGTAGAAGACAACAAGCACTGTATTGCAGTAAGTGTTGTAGCATAACCAGCGGGACAGCAGTGACGTGTGATCTGAGTAATATCTAAGTAAATCTTTATACTGTTTGATGGCAGTATAAAGATTTAGAGAGAAGTTATTGACAGTATTTGTAGTGTTGGTTTTTGCGTTTTGCTCTTTGTAGACGGTCCCTAAGGATCGCTCTCTGCCGCCTGTGCACGGAGTTTAATATAATGCGTCCAGCGCGTAGGCAAAGCTCATTTTTAGGAAAATAAGGTTGTAGGTGATTGTATACATTGCGACGGTTGAAAAGAGGTGCTATTTGTGTAGGAACCATGTTTCGGTCATGAGTTATTGATCCGGAAAACACGACTGCTGCTAACTTTACTGAACTTATCGGCATTCCGGTTAAATCATGACCCGCAGACGCTATGCTCTGAAGTGCGAGGGAAAAGCTGTGGTATTTTCCCTACCTGGAAATCTCTTTTCCCTACCTGGAGTGGTTGAGGTTTTTTTCGTAAAATACCTGAGAATTACATCCCCAACACGGTGCTGTGTTCACGTCATTTCTCTGAAGAGAGCTACACCAATCTACCAGCTTACGACGCGGGATTTGTTGCACGGTTGTTGTTAAAGGATGGATCAACACCCAGTTTATTTGGACCTGCGTGTTCTTCCAGTCTTGTTGACTGTAACAAGGTAAATATAGATGTAGTTGTCTGTATTGTGTTTGTTCCGTGCAGCATGTAGCGGTAGCCATTTAGCTTACTGCCGAATGAAACTATTTGTTGGCTTACAATAGTCCATGAAGTGTTAATTATTACTGAATGTTTGTTGTTATGATGAATAATATAGCAATACGCTGTTGTACAAAAGCAGTGATTTGTTTTCAATATGTTCTGGCATCGGGCTGCTGACACGGACGTGACGTGGTGACGTGACAGGGTAGCGTCACGTAAAGGAGGTGCTTGGGGAAAAAGACTCGCTCAGACGATTCATATGGGAGTCGGTGGGAAAATGAGGTAAAAATAAATAGATATTATAAGACATCGAAAGTGTTTTTTAACCTTGCATACATATCATCCTGTTGTTTGGGACTTCAAAAAGTGAAATTTAACAGTTCTCAACCCACCATATGGGCTCTTTAATTATGCAGACTTAATAAAAGTTTAATATAAATGAAATAGATGAGTTATAAAAAAAAAATTCACCCCCTCACAGTTGTCAAAAAGGCTAATACTGTATTAGCTATATGTAGGCCTGTCACAATATCTATTTTTTGTTGTACGATATATTGCACCAAAATGTATCGCGATAAACGATATTATTGTCATTTTAAGACCATTTTAGGCCACTCATTATATAATGTCAGAAGGGCAATATAATAACATCATAACGCAAGTACACTCTTCAAAAGAACACATCATATTTTGTTCTTAAGAATATTTAATTTAATTTAGTCATTTTAATAATTTAATGATTAGGCATTGGAATCAGAATGTGAAATGCATATCCAAAACAAATAATAATAAATGTTAACCAAAAAAAATGCAAGGTAAAAAGTAACAGAGTCTGCGATATCTGCTGCTAGATCTATTTTCAGTTGTCAGGCACCCACATCAAAATAGTCATTTATGGTAAGTACTATAGTGTTTTTTTAACCATACTGACACTGACACCTCCAATAGAGATAGAGAGGTTGTGCAATCAGCTAAAATGTTGCAAGAGTTGTTGTTTTTTTTGTGTATGGCCGATATATATCGCATCACCAAAAATTAATGAGCTCTTGTCCATGTATTGTGCGATAAGTCGATATATTGATTATTGTGACAGGACTAGCTATATGAACCAAAACCATCTTTTGTACCAGGCTGTAAACATGTTTTTATCAGCTGTAAAAATGGAGAATTTAGCGTTGCAGTCAGTGAACATTTGGAGTTCCTGGAGCCAGCCCCCAAAGGCGAGTCAATGAGTTGCAGTTTCAGTTACTTCAGTATTAGCTTCAGGAGGGAGAACGGGATGTTGCCACTTGGCTAAGAGCCATTTACACAACTACTAAACACCATCATGGTAACAGACGTGATATTAAAATAATGAAATAAACATTATTTATCAACACTTAAATCACCGATGGGAAAAACAACTAAAAACAAGCATAGTAATGTCAAGTGTCATGCAGGGATTTTTGGTAAAGTCAATTTACGGTTATACATCATATATATATATATAGGAAACATAAGTTAATCAAGTTACAAAAATTTACTATTTTTCATTCATTTTCCTTCGGCTTTGTCCCATTATTTTATCAGTGTTTTACACACCGCATGCCCTTCCAGCTGCAACCCAGTACTGGGAAACACCCATACACTCTCATTCACACATACGCTTTGGCCAATTTCGTTTATTTAATTCACCTGTACCGCATGTGTTTTGACTGTGGGGAAAACGCCAACACAGGGAGAACTTGCTAACTCCACATAGAAACGCTAACTGACCCAGCCGGGACTCGAACCTGCGACCTTCTTGCTGTGAGGCAACAGTGCTAACCGGTAAGCCACTGTGTCGCCCGATATTTACTGCAATTACTGTATTCTTACAGTACTTTAGGTTGATGTGGAACGCCCTCTGTGAAGGTCAGAGTCAAATGTGTGTTTTTGACTGAGATCAAGTTTGACATAAGATGTGCAAAGGCTGAGGATCAAACTGGTGTTTTTTTTCCCTCCCTCAGGCTCTCCTGACACCGCAATGACAAGATGATTAATTTCTATTTTTAGTCGTGTCCAGAAACATCACAAAACCCCAAATGGCTTCTCTCCAAAAGTCAAGCTACGACGTTTCATGCAGATCTTCAGGGATGTTAGTTTGGTATGGTTTAGTTGATAAGAACAAGCGCTGTCTTCATATACTACTGTAGTTATAAGTGTTTTATACCGTCAGGAAAATGGCTGTAACATATTTAAAACTTCAGGCCTGTTTATGCAGTTATTTTCTCATGGTCAAAAATAAACAGTAGCCAATGTCAATCTTTATTGCTGAATATTAAACAGTGTTAAATTTTTTTTTAAAATGAATATTTAAATGAATATTACGCTCCTAACAGTGAGAATGATATAACAGTGAGTTGTAATTATATATAAATATGTAATCTGAGTCAACATTTTTACAAGTAATAAGAATACTTTATAATTCTGTTGGCTAACAAAAGAGGTTTGTTTATGGTTTTCTGGTAATATAAAATCTCTGTGGTTTGAAAAAAAACACAAGCATAAATATTAGTTTTAGAATATTAATCGTGTACTATATAGTTAATAAATTTTCTTTTCGGCTTAGTCCCTTTATTAATCAGGGGTCATCACAGTGGAATGAACTGCCAACTTATCCATCATATGTTTTACGCAGCATATGCCCTTTCTGCTGCAACCCAGTACTGGGAAACACCCATAAACTCTCATTCACACACATACACTATGGCCAATTTAGCTTACCCAATTCACCTATAACACATGTGTTTGGACTGTGGTGGAAACGCACGCCAACATAGGGAGAACATGCAAACTCCACACAGAAATGCCAACTGACCCAGCTGAGGCTCAAACCAGCGACCTTCTTGCTGTGAGGCAACATCACTACCCACCGCGATACCCTACTATATAGTTATATTAATATAAATGATTATATATATATATATATATAAGTTACAACATATTTAGAAATATTTCTGTAACTTGTTAATTTCTTATATGTATTACACATTAAAAAATGCATTCATAATTTATATTTAAAGGTGCAGTAAGTTTGACACCCAGTGGTTGAACTAGGTATTGCACGCCTGCTTCAAAACATATGCAAGTGCAGGTTTCCAGATTTGCGCCAACATATCAGTGATTCATCATGTACATTTTTAATAATGTTTAAAAGGTTTAATGTGTACTGATTAGATAATAAACCTTACCGTTTTGTTGGAGTGCAGTGAGTGCTCTATTCTGTGCTTCTTAACCCTCTAAGACCGGCGGGAGCGCCCGCGCTCCGGTTTGCGTGCCTCTTTTTAAAAGCCAATAAAAACCGAAAGCATTTAGGTAGAGCAATATTTTTTTTGCATATGAAATCAGAGATGTTATACTTTCAGATCAAGCCCAAAACAGTCTCCTGTTGCAATGTTTTCATTCTTTAATGAGTTTACACAAATAGCCTAAAATGTTTACAACAAAAAAACACTTTATTACAAAGCACGCGTTTGCAAATGTGTTTTATAAAGGTTGTTATTGGTTACTATGTATGTGACGTAATTACCTCGTGTTCACTGTGAACCTATCAGGTTGTCTCACGTGGTGATGTCACTCAGCGCGCTGTTTTATATACTTAATATGCACGCGCTTTATTATGTGTGTGTGCGCTCTTCTCGTAGCGGTTTCACTTTATCCGTGTCGGAACATCATAATTTCTTTCACACACACATGCACACAACACACACACATCCACATTTACACATACAGGCACAATATCAGACACACACACACACACACACACACACACACACACACACACACACTGGCATGGAGTCGTGACCGCACAACAAACAAAAAAATAGTCCGATGTTTTGGAGTTATAACTCGCCTCAAACAAGGAATTCTCGGACTCATCATCTGCTCCAGATTCTATTGTCAGTAAAGACGAAGCTGACTTTTGTGAAGAATTAGATCCATTCCAAGACATGCTAGTATATTCTTTATAATTGCTTTGCTTTTGAGTATTATATGCTCATAAACACTGCTTTGCTTTGAGTATGAATATAAACATAACACAGAATAATCCCGATAGTATGACGCGCTATTTACTCTTATCGATTCACTTTTATGCCTAAAACATCAAACCTTTATACCTTTAAACTTACATTTTTTGCTGTATTGCTGAATTGTGCTTATTATTTTACCTACATTGATGTCATTGTGAACACTGAAGCCCTCAGAACCCTCACCGATTTGTGGTAATTTGTAGAGATTTTTTTGTTCATCAATCGAATTGTTCTGTCTACACTGTTTATAAAAATAAGTGTATCTCACAAACGAATTGATGTAATTAGTCCAAATCAGTTTTATATAGTTTCAAAGGGTTTTGTGCATGTTTTTTACATTGACAAGTTTGAGGTTTACATTTGTGTTATTTCTGTATATAGTAAAAACTAAAATAAAAACTAAGTGATTTTTCATTTTTTGCGTGTTTTATTGCACTTTTAAGCTATTTAACTAGTTAATATGGATTTATGACATACATAAACTTAAAGTTGGGGATGTAAGGATTTTATTGATATATGGCATTTGAAAACACTCAAAAGAATGACATCACAGCATGTAAAAATACTAAGATATACCCTGGCGGAATTGTTCTATGGCAGGTCTTAAAGGGTTAATGGCTGTATTTAAATGATTCCGTCATGTTTTGTCTGGTGCAAACAGCCAAACTGCTTATCGCTGCAAATCTCGTCACGTAGCGTGTTGTCAGGACACGCAGTTACAATGTAACCTGCTCGCCTAATGTTTACGTTCGTAATATTTATATTATTTGCTAATTAATAACCCCCTCATGTGGAACTCTGAATCTGCATCTCATTTCAGATTCTGCGACTGTCCACTAGAAGTCACGTTTCGGTCACAAGCACATGCTTTGAGAGCCTTTCTGAATGAATGAATGAATGAAATACGCTGTTTTCCACCAAGGCAACCCGGGGTGCTGAAATATAAGCGGCTAAAGTGGCAGTGGATAGGTTAAAAGAACTAAAACACAGAAAGCGTTCCGGCACAGAAAGCACATGTTCAAAGCCGAATATCTGACTTTAGCATTGTTTTTCAGATAAACAAGAATGTTCACTTAAATATCTGCCAACATATTGACATTTTTATGCATTAGAAGAGTCAAAAATGTACATACAGCTCCTTTAAAAACAGTTAAAATGCAATTAGATGTGTTTCCCCAAAATGATTCTGCCAGTTGTTTGATTAAAAAATGCACAAAAAATGAATAAAAATGAAATAATATCTAAATAATTTGATTCGCTGCCATTTGCAGTGTGGCAAAATGTTGGTTTTCGGAAAAACAAAACGGTTACAAATTGAGAAAATACTATTTAATCTTTTCGTTGTATAATTTAATGTGTTAATTACCATTCACACGTCATTTTTCATGGGATTTCTCTGCAAATTCTGAATGACAACTTAATACGTGTCATCATTTCTATAGACCTATTTGACTAATTCACTATAGCTGTATCATTATGTATCTGTGAACTGGTAATTAGTATCTGGTTGCTTGTGCTCTGTACCTGCCACTCATTAAATAGATGATTAACTTTAACAAATTAGCCAAACATTGCTTACCTCCCTGTCAAAGCGGATAGACTGATTGATGGAGTTTCGAATGAATTACAGAAATCTGTGAACTAAATGGCAGCTTGATTCCCCTTATAAAACAACGACAGCTTAAACTTATAAATTTACTGGTTTATAATGTGTTTTTTTTTTTTTTTTTGCATGTACTGAGGGCCTGGGCCAATAAACGATATTATATCGAATCACAATAAGATTTGTGAATGATAAGCTCTGGACTTTTTTTACTCTATATTGATCTAAGAGCCAATCACACAGCGGAAATGTGCAACAATGGGAATCTAGAAGTATGTTGATATTAGAAATGCACTTAATTTTTGTCTGCCAAAACCTACTTTTGGTGGCCGATAATTTAAGTTATTTAAAGGATCTTCTAATTTGTGGCTTCAGTCATTGTTGGATACTCTTTTAAATCAGGAAGAATTAACCACTGATTGAAATATATTGATACAGCGCTTCCCACAGGTTTGATACACTTGCGGTGGTGGCCGGATTGAAACACACCTTTTACCTTTCACATAAACACACCTTTCACATAAATGGTTAACTATATGTTTAGTGTTTAGTTTAAGTTTATTTTCAAGGTCTGAGGTGAACTATCTGCTTCTGCTTTCAGTACATGGCAGTAAATGTCATGTGAAATGGCACTCAAACTCACATTGTTAGCATTTAACACTGAATAAAGCACATGAGGTGTACCTGAGCTGATCATTGTCAGTTTTCTGTTGTTCAGCTGTGAGAAATAGAAGTCGTTTCTAATATATCATTTCGAGGTGTTGTTTAGGACAAAATATCCTTTAATATAGAGAATATTCCTTCTATCGGGTGCCGTTGCTTTTATTTAGAGCACTGTTTAAATCACTCGCTCCTGTCCTCAATCTGGCAACCTGCGCTTGCGTTTGTTTTGATCCACGAGTGCAATACCTTGTTCAACCACTAGGTGTCAGACTTTCATCCTGTATCTTTAAGGTTCTTTTGGGGACAACATAATTGTTTTATGTTCAATCCACTTCAGTTTGTAAAAACGATTAAGGGGCTGATCACAAACATGCCTTTTGGGTTGAGTAGCGTATCTTGAATGGTTTACTAATGCCTGCAAGCATTTTATGTGCTACTTATACGCCCTGCGCATTTTAATCGCCTGCTGCGCCTCGCGTTTTTGCTGTTGCGCTCTGTGTGCTCGAAGTTGAAAAAGAAAGCTCTGAGCAGAAAAATGTCAGTCGCATCTTTTTCATTCTCCAATCAAACAAAAGCAGAGGCGGAGTTTCTGTTGAGGTGACTGCAGTGTGACTTTATGGCCCGTTTCCACTGAGTGGTACGGTTCGGTACGCTTTTAAGGCCGTTTCCACTGTTTAAAAGCGTACCGTACCGTACCACTTTTTGGTCACCCTTTGCAAAGGGTACCAAAAGGTGACCAAAAGGAGGAGCTAGACGCGCAGCTGGGTTTACAAAGATACGTGATTTGCTCACGCAACAAGCGAGAATGAAAGCAAAGGACCCGCCATGTTTAATACACAGCCGAGAGACAATACACCGAAATAATATAAACATATAATAACGAGCCATGGTCGACCCGAGCTCAAACAAACCTTGTCATAGTCTTGATAAACAGCCACAAAGCCAAGAAGAAGAGCAGATTCTCCCCTGTGCCCCGTAGTTTTTTACGAGCCCGTTTAAAGCACGAGCGGTTTCGCTTTTCTCACTTTTGAAACCCGATCCTGTGCGCTTGATTATTGACGTGCTTTTGAAACCTGATCCTTTCAGAAACAGACAAACGTGAGACTGACGCGTGCAAAAACAAAGGAGAAGCCGGAAAAAACAAAGGAGCAAATTATTGTTTCAGCAAACATGAAGAAACTGCTATGTTTAACCATTATCAGCACCTTCTGGACTATTATGAACTCAGAATGACGGAATTACTCTCTAACAGAGGTTACATGTGCTGGTGGAGATTACAGACACAGATCAGAGGTCTGCACTGACTGTGGGCTATATTTCATGCTGTTTTTGAACCTAAATAAGGCATAAATGTATGCCGTGTGTAGTTTTTCTGTAATTGGTAACCTATCGGAGACTGTAAGAGGCTCTATGTGTTCATATATGCTGCATTTATTTATTTATTTATTTGTTATAATCGCAGACAGTAGGCTATTTCGCTTCATTGATCTGCAGTTATAATCAGATCATATTCATAGAGAGGTCAGTAATGAACATTTGTACACCAGTATTTATGTGTATAATAAAGCATCTGTTTTGTGAGAAGAGCTTCTCATATGATTTGTGAACGGCCCGTACAGCTTTACTGTAAACATTTCCTTGAGTGAAAATGACGTCGACTGAAACTTTCTGTCGTACACCATGCCCACCAAAAAAATAACCCTTTAGCAGTGGAAACACAAGCCTGATAAAGGTGACCCGTACCGACCCGTTTCAAGTGATCCAGAGCTGTATGACTTCACAAATCTTGAATATCACAATATTATTATATATTACAATTATAACAACATCAATGGCAACACTCAAGCACAATACACAGCTGATTCAGTTGTTGCCTTGTCATTGCCTGATTCAGTCATTGCCACCTCTCTTCTTCCTTTTTTTTTATATATTTTTTTTTTTTTTGTCAACAAAAAAGCAAGTATAGTGCGCCTTGTTCCAAAAATGCATTCGGTGTGATCAACCCCTATGTTAACTTCGATTTGTGTTGGGACAGCATGAAGGAATTATGTGGAACCCAGCATTTTCTACAGTGTAGTTTGATTGTTTTCTGCTGTTTCCCCAGTCATTTCTCCCATAGGCGACTGAATCAGAAGTAATCGCAATAACAAACACACTTGCACATTGCAGAATAAGGTCAGTACCCAGTGGTGTGTGTGTGTGTGTGTGTGTGTGTGTGGTCACGTCCAGTTTGTGTCCAGTTTCATCCGTCTCGCACAGATAAACGCAGCGTCTCAAGGTCAGCTGAAGCTCTCTCAGCGCTGGGCTTTTCCTCCACTGTCAGTTATTGCAGCCGTGGTGATATTAATGCTCAGGTCGTGTGTGCATATGATTAGTGAGTTTTTGCTTTGATAAATGGCTGTGGGGTCGCTATCAGCCAGCCTGACAATATTAATGACCGCACCGACGCTAAGCAGAGGGAAGCCAATGAACAGAAATATTGCTGTTATCTGTGCGGCCATAATCATAAAGACAATAGAGAGATGTTTAACGGTGGAGCACAAAGGCATTTATCATCTGGAAGAGGCAAGTCTGGGTGGCGAGACCTGCGGACGGCCTCTCTGTGTGTGCGTGCGTGTGTGTGTGTGTGTGTACTGGTTTATGTGGTTTATGAGAATTTGCTGGAAATTTGTACGATGACATGGATATGACCTGGGTATTAGTGTTATGGTGGTTTATGAGG